>OX638360.1:25544525-25702631 GCA_951812935.1 Hermaeophaga mercurialis
AAAAGGCTTCTGGGAATTTACCCTGAGACAATAGATATTGCTTTCTTGTAATTGAGATTTGAATATTCAATATCTGATGTACCTGATGCCAGAAAATGTAACTTTAAATTTGCATTTATATTTTAATTTTAGGATAATTTTAGAGTTTCAGAAATACCGTTTTATTTCTAGTAATGTGAACCTAAGTTAATTTAAATATTTTCTAGCCAGTCGATTCTGTATGCAGGATATTATTTAAATAATTTCTATTTCCCAATGATATTAATGATCGATGTAATCTTGACGTACGGTAAAAACAACATTTACTTACGGAATTAGCCTTATTTAGCTAAGTTATACAAAAGCCTTGTGTTGAATTGAAGCAATTATATATGAAATCGTGAAGTGGAGCTTCTTGTGTGTAATATAATAAAAAAAGAGAAACTATAGGTACATTAACGTCACTAAAACAACACTGATTTTTTCACCAAGAACAAAAATCTAAGAGAAATCCTACCTTGTATACTTTTTAAAAAACCGTTGCACGTGGTTAAGGAAGTAACCAATGTAGACTTAATCCTAGACTACATTCTAATCTGGAAATATCAAATGCAGAAAATCCCAATCAATATGCAATTGTAGAATTCTAAAATTTAAATAACACATAGTACACTAGCTATTTGTTTTTATTTAGTGGTTCTGTGATTTCAGAATTCTTGAAATGTAATTTGTTGAAGACTAAATCTATATTGACGACAGTAATATTGTTTAGCAAAAAATGTATATTAAAATTCTCACGATTTAGTTTATCTTTTAGTGTATTAGTCAGCAATGGAAAGTAACTTGGTATAATACTACTGAAAGAAACTTTAAGTTGTCAATAATAATCATTGGGACAATAATTATTGTATTAATTAAATTAAATATGAAGATAAGTTCTACAGTCTTACCGATGTAGAAGTTGCGAGATCTGCTGAATAGATCTTAAAGAGCCCATTTGACGGCTGACTACTTAGTCAAAGTTCCAAAACCCTATGGGAATAGCAGAGCTACTGAAAAAGACATACATACATAGAAATACCGTAAACAACTTGGACATGGCAGTTGTCAGCCATTTTATATTTTGCTAGAAAGAAGCAATTGATATGAATGTACTTCGCTATTAAAAATAACTAGCTAAAATATTGTTTCATCAGCTGAAGGAGACCACATTAGATTTAGACAGATCGCAGAAGGATAGGTCCAAAACTCTCCAAATCTAATCTATTGTCACACTCACGCAGAGATTAAGAATAATTTTATGTAGAGTTCGCGTGAAAGTAGAGCACACTAAGTGAGTGAGCGTAACGTAGATATGTGAACAATAACATTTTAATTTTACAAGAAAGAAAATTATAGACTGTAAGACTACATTTGCAATGATTTTCACCAATTGGTTCTATTTTAAAATATGTGGCTCAAAATAAAACAAGAACATAGAAATTAAATGTCAGTAGCTCGAATGGGGCTCAAATCATAACGAAGGTGAATTAATAACTTCCAAATTGAAGGGAGCGTTTAGTTTTAAATTACTTTAGAGAATTTATATATATATAGCGATTTTTTACAGTCTTTGCGGCCGTTTATCGCATCCTTTGCGATATTCATTTTGCTTCGTTTTCTGCCAAAATAATCTGGTCGTCTGCAAATAATAACTTATATGTATATGTTTTTGACCCCAATGTGAATTTATTTATTCATTCATTAATATTCGACCTTCAAAACGATGTTAACTAAGTCTTATTCATTAGCCACTATTCTTTTCTGATGTAAGTCATATTTTACCAGCTTGTTATAAATATAAATAGAGGGAAAGTACATTTTTTCTGTTCAGCAAACTTGGAAAGAAATACTCACTACTATTTATTTAAAGTTTATTTACTTGGATTCAGACATATAATTTTAATATTTTAAATGCGCTTACTATAAATATACTTATTTTTCTTCTTTCGAATACTTAATAATTGCTGATGTCTGGATTTTTTATATTTTTATTACTTCATATAGCAGAGCAATAACACTAAATAAAAGATAATTTAAAGAATAAACAAGCAATTAAAAGAGAGGAAGCTGTCCCAATGTTTACAGTGATAATTTTGTACAGCTTTTAATGAATATTTATGGAACAAGATCATGCAATCCCCATATTACTTGACTCGTAGTGTGCTTTTGCATCATGTTTGCATACGCATTCACAATTTGTTGACGTTATGAATTTAATTCACCTTACATATTTTTTTCTACGTCAAAATATGGTCAATTATTAGTAGTGAAATAAACAATGAAGAAGAAACCAAAGAAAAAAGTATAAATAAATAAATAAAAGATTTTGGGCACAATTCTTAAAATATAGAAAGACAAAAATAAATTAAACCAATAAAAAATATACAGAGAAAGAAGAAAGAAAAAAAAAACAACAGAGAACATGAATGATACAGAACTGAAACCAGTAAAACAATAAATAAAATGGAGGAAGTTACAGTCCCAAGCAGTATTACAAGAACAGGATAAAAATAATAATTCCACAATATACACAAATGAAAAGCATAATTTATTATCTATACAGTATTTGAAGTCTACACAAGGAGACTGAAAAAGCAAATGAAGACAAGACAAAATGTAAAAAAATGTATAGATGAATAATCTGCATACAGACGACAAGAAACATAATACAAAATAGAATAAAAGTGTGAAATTAAGTGTGAGTTAAATAGTTAATTAATTAAAATAAAATATATATGGCGAACTATAGAAAAACTAAAAGAGGTAATAGAGCTGTCAAAAGTTATCAAAATCATATACGAAGAAAATAATATAAATAGGAAGCTGCAAATAATGATATTATTCTAGAAGAAAGGCGTGAAAGAAGGATATAATATAAGCCTACTCTTTATAATATACGGATAGTATATACAGTCAAAAATAATCAAATAAAAAAAACTTGAAAAACAAAAAAGTGCTCATGAATAAGTTGAAAAATCAGAATAAATGAGTCAAGAAGAGGAGATGGAAAACTGATCAATAACCGTGTGGAACAGAAAAAGTGTAGTATAAAATTTTAAAAGTTCAATCGATACGAGAACAAAATATCAATACAAGAAAAAGTTTCGATATGGCTATTCTTAATTGACTATTTTTACCTAAAACATCCTTTAAAATCTGAATAACAATAAACATCAATAACATCGCTAACCAAATGATCCCCTTATTGAGCCAATCTACCACCAAACGCAAAGTATTTTAATTAAAAACCAAAATCTCCTTTCGTCCCTCTGTGCAACTTTTAACAAAAGCCCAATTTCACAAGCTGACACCCCTCACCCTGCGATTTTGCTACCAACCGCCCTTGATGCTCATTTTTTGACTACAAGAATCGGTAATTATCAGAAGAACGTTGTTGTTATTATATTCATTACAAGCAAAGCTAGCATGTTTTGAAAAGGGTGCCACAGGGCGCTTTATTCTGGTCGAACTGAGCTGATTTGGCTCGACGTATCATTGTTCCAGTGGTGGCACTTACAAAGACGATAATGTTATTTAGAATAATAAAAAAAATATAATGCATAATAATGGATATTTCAAATATTTTGTATATCGTACCTAGACATTTATCTAACTTTGATTAATAAATGATTAACCTAAAAAATCCATGCTTCGCATGGATAGCAAATATGAATAATTAATTAAAGGTAGTTGTACTTTATTGATACGAAAAAACATAACAGAATTGTGATAGAAATACATAAAATATAAACATTTTCATTCATTAAACATCAAAAAATTTAGGTTTAAATTTATTTTATCAATTTTTTAAGCGTATTCTAATTTCTAGAATAACTGCCAAAATAACTTCGGTGAATAGTTAAATAATAAACTAATTGAATTAATTTTAGTATTTGTTCAAAATGGTTCTCCTTCAAATAATTAATGCGGATATTTGTGCGCTTAAGGACGCCGCTGCTTGTCACTTGTTTTCGGATGCCAGGGGGTTTTTATTGAAAACCTCCCTTGTCGGTCGGTTGACTGATTGACACCCTGTGTGAAAAGTAGACGGATGTTTGTGAGTGTGGAAGAATGGTTGCGAAGCGTGAGAGCGATTTTTTTCATTTGAATATTCTAATGCCGTATTATGTGGCCAATGCGTTGAGAGACGATCAAAAAGTTGCAGAGAGGGTGAATTGATTCTAATTTGTATTTATTGTATTGTGTTTGTATTTATAGTCCGTGTTCTGAATTGTTGAGTTTTTTTTGGGAAGCACGTAGAATTATTCTTTGTAAAATTGTGATGAGTTACTATCAAAATAGTATATTCGAAAGTTATGTTTCACTTCTTTAACATTTAAGAAATAATCTATAACAGCTAACTATTATTTTTTGCTATATATCATGTAATTATGTACTGATATTTATTAGTAATGAAAAATATACGAACAATTGCTCTTGCAAATTACTAATTCTACTGGGTGTCTATAAAATAAAAGTTTTAATAGACCCCACCATGGACCTATTGAGTTGTTTTTCATTTTTTTATGAATAGCAAATTGCTAAATAATGTATGCTTTATATTTATATTATTATCATCCAAATATATTATAAAAAAATCAAGAAAATAACTCAAATTTATAATGAAAATTATTTTTGTAACTATAGAGATTGTAACATAAAAATTGGAGGAGAATTTTGAAATTAATGTCGAGAAAGATAGTTTGAAAAGTTAAAATAAAATTTTTTTAGAAATTTTATAAATTAATATCCATACAAATTGGCACGCAACGAGGGAGCAATAGAGTATTTGTTTGTGTATAATAATTTCTATAGTGAATGAAAGAATGATGTTCAACAACAGACAAATGGACAAGAAAATAATGAACAAATATAAGATATGACTTTCCTTTTAAATATGCAAAACAAAAAAAAATGGTACAATGTAAATGAGTTATTAGTAAAAATTTGGCAAATTATAATAAGATAGAGAAAGTGATTCATTATGATTTATGATTTTTAATTAAGGGTAATCTGTTATCTAAAAAGTAATTAATATTTATAATAAAAATTGTTTTTACAAAAAGAAAAGTGGGGGAGAATTTTAAAGTGAAGAACAAATTTATATTATCCTTACAATTTATTTAGAAGTATTGTTCCCTGTAACTAGAATATACATTTTAAATAAAGCAATGAAATTTAAACCCAAGAATATTTACCACAATGCTATTCTTTAAAAAACTGTATTCTGTATCAATCCTGCATAAAACCTATTGTCATCAGCTGCTATCAAAATCGAAACCATCTAAAATAAACAGGTGGTACATAAGGAAACCAATTCGGTGTACATAAAAAGCGAAGAGGATTTGTAAAAGGAAAATAAAAAAGCAAATTTACCCCCTTAAAGGCAACCCCGATAGACATTTCGCCATCACGGGCCCGATCATTTGAGGGCTCAAATGAGCCAAGGCGTTCAGGATGCGTAATAAAAATCAAGATCGAGGAGGCGAGCCAGAAGCAGTGTATTATACAGTGTTTGGTCTATTGTTACAACGAGAAAAGTGGAAGTCACTTCTTGAGAGAGTAATTCTATTAAGTGTGAATTTTGTGGAACTAAAGAAAGGAATCTATGTTATTAATACAAAAAACAACTTGATAAATGTTATCCATATGTGGTATTGGAGATTAGTTACAATCAAACTCAAAATCACAACCAAAAAAAAATTTAATTCCATAAAATTATTTGGTTTTGAAAAACAAGCCATCTTCAAGTCTGTTGTCAACAGTAACCTACATTAATATTAATACATTAATGAAAAGGAACTTACCAATATAGGATTGTAATTAGATTAAAGATTAACCAATTATGAAAAAATAAATGAGGTAAAAAAGTAGTAAATTTAATTATTAGAAATGAATATGAAATTACGTATCAAATTTAAATTTAAATTACACCAGAAAAGAGTGTCTTAGCTGAAGGAAAGAGATATAAGGATAGAATACAATGATAAAAAAGGTAAGGAAAGGAAAGCTCAACTAAGAAAATAGTAAAAAATAAGGATTTTTAAATTGAGAAAAGGAATTACGTGATTATGGTTCAAAACCTACTCTACTGTTCTATCATCTGAATTTTGAATTTATACAAAGTCCTTACACGTCTGAATTGCAACCGCTTCACTGCATTTTTGACTGATATTTTTTGAAAACTAAAAGTATAGTAGTCAATCACTAACATAAATAATCCAATTAGAGAACAACTAATAGCATATTGCTTGGTTTTATATTTTATTCTGTTTATATGGATAACTATCCCCCACCAGTACAGATCAGAGTTTCTATAGCATCTTCTAAGAGATTATTGTTTGAGGATTTTCTAAATATTGACATTCATCATATTATACTTAAAGTTTGGAAATACTGTGAAACTAAGGTCAACTTTACCTTACGAATTTGGTTGTATAACTTATGTGTGCCAAACTTGTTTTCTACCTATTCTAAGATACAGTTTCAACATATTGTTTAAGGAAGTGTGATTCTTTTGAAATTAAATAAATAAAATATTATGCCTATTTTTTCTGCAACTCAACGGAGCAGTACACGAAGGCGAACGAAACATCATATTTTACTTACATAAATATAATGATATTGATTGTTTCTACTCTAATTTTGTGAAATCTATCCAATATAAATGTAAAAGATAAAATATGTTTATCTTAAAATTTCACAATTTTCCAAAACTTATTCTTATAAATATTCTTATGATAATTGTTTCACTATTTGGCATCGTCAGTAAACATAAAATTTCTTTTACATTTATAAATATGATTTGGATTTTAGTATTTTTAAGAACGTTATTTTACATTCATATTAACTTCATCTGTTTCTAATTTAATACCCTTACCATAAGAACTATCTCTACGATCCCCATCATTTCATTCGAGTAGATTCATAAAATCAATTTAAATTGTTCAAGCACCAACTGTGAACTTATCCATCCGTATTGGCCTGACACATGTTTACATTCTTCGCTTACGACCTTTAGTGGATAATAATAATTTGTATAGGTACTTTTAAGGCCGTTATGCCATTGGATGAATTAAACCATAAATTGAATGCAGCTTCGTTTATTGTAATCCCTCCTGACGTGCACTTACAGTAAATTTCAGCTTGTGTCAATATTCGTATGAGAAAATATTATTTATAACTAGTAACTAGATGGCGTCGTACATTATATTACATTCGTGTACAGTTAATAATTTTAAATTAGAGAAAGAGAGAAGGTTCTGTTTTGTATAGAGCATTCGATTCATTAAAAACATAAAAAAATGATGTTATAGCATAGTTACATATATATCAAATTTAATAATTGAAGCTAAGATTCTCTTTGATATTCAATTCGTAAATCCAGTCATTGAAAATATTTCATACAAGGGATCTGAATAATTTCCACTCGACCAATATTACAAATTAGCTTTCACTTCAAAATTCTAATGTTCTGAATTAACACGGAAGTAAACAGCTTTACATTAAACTTACAATTTTTTTAAAATCATTTTTTCTAAATTAAAAACACGATTTTGTAATACTTCCAAAAATGAACGTCTGAATCATGTTCCCTCGACCTTTGAGCAATTCATTAGCTGGTTACGATTTCTCGCATCATCCTTTTATTTAGCTGTTTTTTTCACTTTGTTTTTTGGTGATTTCATTAACGAGTTGGTGTGGCGACACATTCCTCGTGAACCAATTTCCTTTATAATTTAGTGCCCGACAGTCTGTAAACGAGCTCCAGATATGTATAAATAGACTCAATTATCAAGGTATGCTTTTTAGATTTACAGACGTTAACAGCGGGGTTTAAATTACAAATTTTAAATATAGAGATATTTTTTTCTTTCAACTATATACTATTTCATAAATACGACATCTGAATTAGGTATCTTAATCTTCTTAAAATACAAAAAAAAAGATAGAACGGGATTTGCCAGAACGGTCACAAAAAAAATTAATTTAATTTTCAAATGACTAATTACTATTATAAAAATCCAAATAAAATTGTCACGTGACTCTTAAGTTAATATGAAAAAGGCGTTGGACAAAATGGGCAATAAAAAAATTAGAATAGAAAACTCTCAGAGGAAAGGTATCTTAAATAAACAAAACCAAACCAATAAACATGAAAATATAAATTATACTTATCTGAATTTCCACAATTAATTTAATTTTAGCCACCTCTTGCGAGGAGTTAACTCATCTTTTCAAGAAGCTACAGATTAAGAGTAACCTGGTGTTTCAAAATATATGGTTCAATCAACAATGTCTTAAAAGAAACATTATTCCCATATATTGTGGAAATTCAGATAAGTATAATTTATCTTTTCATATTTATTTTAAAACCAAACCAACTTAAACTAATATCTATTTTGAATAATATCCTAAGCTTTAGATTTTTTAAAAGTTTACGTTAAGAATACTTAATTTTTTAATGAACAGTATATAAGTTCTTCAATTATTTTCTCTAAACTAGGTTCACCCATATTTCATTTTTATATTTTCCGTATTTGCCTGTTTTTGTCCATTCTGTACGTGTAGCTAGACTCATTTTTCACTTCTGATTTGAACACGTTCTATTATTTGGTTTATATTCATTATATTCATTAAAATTATACATATTTTTTATATATTTTCCAAATATCGTTCCTAACTCATTATATAACCAATTTTTTTTTATTTCTGGTATTAACAAATACGTTTTCTTTCTTTCACCTTTTCCTTTAACCCTTTCATTTATCAGACTTTCTATATTGAGTCAAGTACCTCTCTGAGATTAATAAACTAATAAATAAATAAATAGATTATATTTTATTATTATATAATAAGAAATTTAAAATAATGTTAAGAACCATTTTCTTTTGGATGTACAAAAAATGTTTAGGATTATTTAATTTAGCAAGCTACCTATTTTTATATCTTCATAAATTTAAATTGTTATATGCGTAAAGAAACATCAGACATCGTGATATTTGTATAATGCTTCAACTTCCCCAAATAAAGATGTAAATTTTAAGACATCGTCCTTTTTCACACGACATTTCTGCGACCTTTCGCTCTACTTCCCAATCTTTTCCCCACACTTTAGGAAATGATTTATCCCGACTACCTCTATGTCCCCAACGTACAAGCAAAATCCCATTTCCGGCGCCGGATCTCGAAATAAAATAAAAAAATATACAGCGAGCGGCTAATCTCCGGAAGAACACCTTAATTCCACATCCAGGACGGGCGGAGCTCCTCGTGAATCCTTCCTGATATGTGGATGTTGGATGTCGCGCTGTTGTGCCACAGCTTGGGTTTATTGCCAGGACCCCTCTTCCAGTTTTCAGGAACGGCCGACACGTGCTGCACCTGGATTTTGTTATTAAGGAAATGTAGTGTGAAAACGTTACTTTTCAAGTAAATTTTCTTTACATGGATAATTAAGCCCTGCTACAATAATAAAAATTTATTATCAACTATTATGATATGCAAAATATTTGTATTTTGATTTTACTACTAACAATGCTGAATCAAAAAGAACAAGACTATCCCCTATTCTTGATTAAATTTTAATAAGGATTTCATATTGAGTGATATCTATTAAAACAGTTGGGGTACAGCAGTAGGTATCAAATAATCTAAAAAATAATATTGTAACGGTCTAAAAGAAGAAATAAAATAATTTAGAATTAAAAGATTAAACAGAAATTGATAGGTGCATACACTTGAATCAAATAAAATTGGTTAAAACAATATAAGAACATTTTCAATTATTTTTTGTAATACTTATAATACTTAACCTAATCAAAATTCTGCAAATTTAATAGAAATTGTTAATTATACTTTGTCACTACTATATATGTATGAATTTAAAATTTGCATTTATACAAAATTAAAGTAAAGAATGATAATAATAAACCTATAATTCTAAAAGTATATGAATTTTGTAAATAAAAAACTTGTTTCATTTCAATACTTTCCGACTCTTGTTAGTTTTGAAACTTTGCGAAGCAACGTTGTTGGACAAATAGTGGCTAAACCTAAAATTTCTATTTTATCTCAAACTTTGAGGTGCATATTCCACAGGTTCAGAAGCTCCACATTCCCCTACAAAAAGTCGAATGTAGTTATAGTTTTTGAAAGGAAAAGTAGTTAAAAGTATCTTGTGACTTTGTTTTATCAAAGGTAGCTTTTTGTGTCTTTCACTTATCTGTTAGGTTCAGATCTTTTAATACACATTAGTATTTATTGGTAGCATTTTGTTGCTGACAAATTTTGATCAAATACCAACTGGTTTCAAACAATTTGTAAAAATGGTGTACAGAGTTACTGAACGGGTTGAAATATTTTTTTAAGTCACAATCGCTGTGCATTACGGGCGGCTATTACATTCAATACAAGGAATCTGGATAAAAATGTCAGTGATGTTTACGAGCGACTTCTTGTACGAAAATTTGCAGCAACTGGTTTTGTACAAAATATCAAGGAAAAGCAGACCAGAATTGTTGGTGACGGGTTCAAACTGAAATCGCCATGCGTCCAACAAAGTTGCTATCCAAAGTTTCTAAATTAACGGGGGTGTCACATTAATCGGTTCGGAAAGTATTGAAATCAAACAAGTTTTTCCCTTACAAAATGCATATTCTTCAAGAACTAGTTGACGGTGATCCCGATAGGGGAATTCAGTTCTGTGAAACTATGACTGAAAAACTTGAACGACATCCTAACTTTCTAAAAAGCATCGTTGTGAATAGAATAGAACCGTTGATTGTTCAAACATTGGTAGATCAAATAGATGGCGTTCCGTAGTTAGATGAAAATATTCTTCACCTTCAACTAAATGGTGATCTGCAGTTCGCCTTACAAAAGTTTCATTGAAAGAGAGTAGAGGATTTTATTATGGGTATTTGAAAACACAACTCCTAAATAATCAGGCGATGCTGACTATGTGGTAATCCTTATTACTTTTATAGAGATGTGAAGAGGTCTGTTAGTTTCAGCGGAACACACAAAACATAGATCAGATTTATATTCATGTCCCTATCTGATGGAATAGATCGACTTTCTATCATTAGCATCAAATATTAGAAGGGTTCTCTACCCATCTAAAATAATTAATCCATTAGTATCGTTACACGGATAGCCCCATATTGTGCTATGGACTGCCGGTACGTTACTATCGAATTGACTGGAACGATGTTCTCACCTAAATGTATCCCTACTTTAAGATATTAGTAATACGTTCTCTCTCTTTCATAACACGTTATTTATTACTCGTATTGATTCGTGTATGTGTATAAATATTCAGGTTGAAGTATACACATTAATATTTGTAATCAAAACATTCTGAAGGATAATAGAAATATTTGCAAGGATTTACTGTTTTTTTTTTAATTTTTATTCAACTTATATATGTAATGCTAATTTTGAATATTGCAATTCTTTTTACTGTACGTTCTTGACTGATTTTTAGCCATTTTTACAATAAAACGAAATTAATTCACGGGCATGCTAACATCAGTTTATATCGTGATATAACAATTCTATAAACTAATTTCAGAAAAAAAATTTTTTTATATAAATGTTCTATTTATCCCCATTGTCTATTCCAGTTTGCTGATCCAACTATTGAATTTGTGATCATACAAAAAGCCCTAATTAAAATTAAAATCTATGGAACAACACACAACAACAACCGTTCATCATGTAACAATCATTCGAAAACAATGCCCTAAAGCGATTGCAAACAATTAGAGAAAAACATGACACACGATGATTTAGAAAATTTGTTAGCGCAATACAATTTGCATTATTAGCTCATCATTTTTAATTGGCAAAATTAATTTAGATTAATCAGTAACGTATGAAAAGGAAGAAAAGAATTCCAAGCCAATAATGTGTAATCAAAGAAAATAAATACATCTAGATTGAGAATAAAAATAAAATAATTGAAATGTAATTTATTTTGTGGTTGAAAGGATAATTGTTAAACCAATGAGCATACTTTAATTAGTTAGCAGTGTGTTAATATGTATACTTACTTCCGAGAGCACTAAACGGTGTTTACAGTCCCCGAAAGTGCATAAAATGCATAGTTAATCTTAATTATTAGAGAAATTGTGAGCGCGTAAATGTTAAGCATTTGTAACTGCATTAGTACTGATACCAAAAGTAATATTATTATTATCAGTTCAGCAAATCTAGTGGTGATCTATTTTGTATAAAAATAAATATTGATTCAAACTACAGAACTTTTTTAATTACGTTTTGGTTTTGATATATTTTTAATGAGACAAATGTAGATTGTAACCGAAATAGAAAAATATCAACAGTACATTGAGAAAAAAATGCAAAAATTTAATAATCTTATTTTGGAGACAAATATAAACCTAATGATTAGTGAACAGAGATTTACTATATAAGTTCACTTGTTAAAATATGTATATAATTCTTTAATTCAACGTGTAATTTAGAAGTAGTTCCCCTAGTTCCAATATGATAGCACTATTTTATAGATTTTTTAAAATTTGTGTTTATGGGCTAAGAATAATCTTTATTAATCACTTTAAAATAATCATTCACGAAACTTCAGAATTTTTGGCAGCCTAGAATTCTATTTTCTTTTATACCTAAAAAAATGAAAAAAAAATTAGAGTAACGAAAATTGTTTTTTAATAAAAAAATGTCACTTCACCGTTTTGTATTTGCGATATAATAATTTAAATTATCATTTCTTTTTAATTCCAATATGTTCTATTCATGGTCAATAGTGACTGGCAACGTTGAGGGCCATGTTATCTCGAGTAGAGTAGAATAAAGACTTTTAAAATTTTTAGTTGAACTAACGCATTTCTACTGAAATAAATTTTGCAACATTTTCAGATCATCGTAACCGAAAATATTTGTAATTATTTGTGTGCAGTGGTTTTTGAATTTCTAGCTGTACCATGGTATTTTATGTTAAGTATTTGTTCATGTTGTATACACATGTACAGAAAATTTGCAATTTTTTAATTGAAATTTAACTTTTCTTATAATATATGAAATTTTGACTACAAGTTAGGAAGTCTTATATTTATTGAAGATGATTCTCTACTCGAACATTCACTCTTGGCTTCAAATTAACAACGCTGTTCCTAAACCGGCATTGAAAGAAAGAATAACAAAGCTTATATTTTTTATACTCTTTAAAAGTTGATTACTTTTTTGAACGGATAATATTATAATACACATGAAACTCTTCTAGTGTTCATTCGGAACTTGAAACAAAATTCTGAATTCCTTAGAATTTAACTACAACTTAATTGGAATGATATTTTATTTTGTAATATAGAATCCTTTGTTCGTTTGTTATATTTGTAGAATTAATATTGGGTACCTATTTTCTCAAATTTTTCAAATGTGCTATAAATCTGCTTACAGTATATTACGTAGATCTATTTAGATAAAATTTAGGTGTGTAATTATAAAATTAAGATTTCATTTACACATTTATTTATAGAGATATGAATAATCAGAAAGGTACCAATTTAATTGAAGCTCATCTTTAAAATAAAAGGGGGCCCTCAAGATTTGTTGCTTCACCTGAAGACAATTGGAAATATACTGTTAAATGGCATCTTGTGAAAGCTGATGATGCAACTTTCCATAGGCATTGGAAATTCTCTTTTAGCAAGTTAATAATATTTTCTTTATAGGACCTCGAAAAAAAAAAGTTCATTAAAATATGGTCCAGGTAAACTGTGAGTGTATGAAACATATTTACTTTGGGATTAGTATTTTTCTGGTTGCATTGCCATTGTGCAAGAAAGATCAAGGATCCACTAAAAGTTCTTTCTCGGTTACGAGAAATTTATGGTGACAAATACCCACATATTATACCCTAGGACACCTTGATGTCACGCGGCGGTAACGCAGATCGCAGCATTAACTAAACGGAGATCTGTAGGTGATGCTTCGTGACACCATTTGATTTTGTTTTGCTCTTTTCATGTTTAACTTTAATTAACTTTATATCTTAGTTTAAAAGAAAAAGCACTAACACTTGCATTAACCTTATATAGTTACTTTATTATTAATGTTGGTACATTTTTGGAGGTTGTGTAAGTTGTTTTAGTTGTAGATTTTTTCTTATTGATAAATCGTCTTTGTCTTTAAATTATAAATATTTTAGAAAGTTATTTGTTGATTCACAAATGATCGTTTTTATAATGTAAAACTTTATATATACACCGTGGAAACCACTTATGGAATAAAATTTATTTTTGCAATTATTTTAGATATTTCTGCAAAACACTGTGGTACATTATTTTTTTAACTTAATTGTACGTTTTCGAAGGAAACCTTTTGAAATAGATTTGACGAAGAGCTATTGTTGAATGGCCACATAGATCTCCAATTTTTTTGCTGTGGGACTGCCAACTAAATCAAGAATTTTATGTATTTATTTTCCTAAAGAAAATCTTAAAGAAATTATTTGTTTATAGGTCATTGAAGTCAGCTCATCGAGGAGGTTTCTAAAATATACAATTATACTGAGTGTTCTCTTGAAACAACATGGTACCGGCTTTGCTAGACTAATATAAATCCTCCTGTATATTTAGATTTTCATTTAAGAACCTACAATATTTAGTTCAAAAATTGAACGAGTGAAGAAAAAAAATCTGAAAATTTGGACATCACTAAAGGACCATAAAAACTACATTTTTAGATGGTTTAAAAGTTTCATACACTGGAAAATTTTTAAATTGCAACTTCTATCGAGTTTCACGTTATTTTAAAGGTAATGAAATACATCTCCAAAACCAAAACTCGATACTTTGACACGTTGACTGCCATGTGTACCAAAACTGATACACACTTGTTCAGTCCAGTACGCCGTCCTATATTATTTTGTAACACAAATAATTAAATAATTTTGTTCTGGCCGTAGTATGTTATCAGTTTAGCTTAGCTTTTTTGCAATAAAAACAAAAATGAAGATAAGTAGGTGTAAATTTAATAATCAGTTTATGACAGTGACAATTTATTGACTGTCGAATTGTTGTGTTAAATTTGAACCTATTTATTTCTTTTTTTAAATTAATTAAAATAATCTGTTAAAAATGGCCCAAAAACTGACCGACACTAGGGATATGCTCCAAAGGATTCAAAATTCCATTTATGAGCGTGTTGGTCATTGTGAAATCGAGGAAGGTCGAAAATTTGAAAATTTATTATAAAAATCGTAATAAACATGTTTATTTCTCATTTGGTAGTATAACTCTTAAAATAATAACTAAGATACCGGGTTTTGGTTTTAGCGAAGTGTTTAGCCTTTAAAATAAGGTGAAACTCGACAGGGGTTGCAATTTAAAAATTTTGGGATTATCACCCCCTACAAAAACTCCCCAGTGTATGAAACTTTCAAACCATCTAAAAATATAAAGATGGCTCCGTCCCGGGACTTTTGGGAAACCCTGTATATTTAACTACGATTAAATTTTAATATTCAACCACTGAAATTTCTGATTATTCTATGTATCGATTTCTTAATAGTCAGTGACTTTCTTTGATTAGGTAGCTATTTAATAAAATCCCTCTGTTCCCACTTTCACCTCCTGATGCTTGATATATGTAGCTCAATAAATTACAGTCCCTTTCTGCCCTTCGTCCTCCTTCGCTACGAATTATATATGGCCCTTTAATTATCCGGAGTTTTAGTCGCCCATCTATCTCAACTCCCTCGGCTAGGTGAGGAAAAAGAATTGCACTTTTCCAAGATTCTGATGGCCCAAAAAAGATTTCACAATAAATTCAAATAATTGCTTCATAGAGTTTAACTAAATTCTAACACCGATCTTGAACTCCTCTCAAACACAAAAAAGAAACAGAACTTTTAAATTAAAATATTGTTCAAACGACCAAAAGAAAATGAAATGTTTCGAAATTAACTTCTGCATGAAAAAAGGTAACGACCTCGGATAAAAAAAAATTAAATAGAAACTTTTATAACTTTCTAATTTTTGTTCCGTGTCCCTTTTTATTTTTATTCGTTGAGAAGTGAACTTGAGATGCCACAACATGGCAACCAGTTTCAAAAATATATACACAATCAAAACACTTCTCAAAGAAGATATATTTGAATATAAATATCCGTTAGAAGATTAGATGATATCCAAAGTATATTTACAGATATGTGTATCTAATGAATATTCATTAAACTTTTAGGTGTCCATTACGTTTCTACTTCGGATATAACATATTATAGATATTGTGTGAAATGAATGCTTTTATTTCCTTCAAATAATTTTACTAGCCTGTCTTTTTCATATAATGAGATGGCTGCTTTTGGTTAATTCGACTACCAGGTTTTATATTCTCAGGAACAATATCGTGAAAAGAGAAAGGTTTTTTTATAATTTGGAGCGCTTTTCAATAAGAATATTTTATTCAAAAACTATTTTTAAACGATTATTTATAAATATTGTTATTATGGGAAAAAATAATTATAGTCGATATATTTTACGCATTTCCATCGTGAAATTTTTTTGCGTATTCAATAGTTAGTTATCTTAACCACCAAATTTTATCCGCTCATCGATGTCTACTAGATATTTCTATATACATAAATATCCATTGGATGTCATGGATATCTAACCATTAGAGGCCTTAGATATTTATGTGGTAACAACAAGATAATAGCAGTTTTTTTATTATGCAATGGATAACTTTCACCATGTTTTATTAGAACTTACTTCATTGTGTAACTAATATTTTACAAAGCTCTATTATAAATTTAATTAAATATACATATTATTATGAGACATGTTACGAAGGGATTAAAACTATTTTGTATCGAAACTCTTAGAAAGCATCTGGATATGTAAGAGAGAGAGCAAATGATCGTAGGCAACACCTGCGATCGCCATCTATCTTCCACCCTGACATTTTCTGCAATTAACATGTTTGTCTTTGCGCTCTAACCCTTTCTTACTCCCAATTTTAACCCCCTTAAACCTGGAACATTATTTCGCGAAATTAGATCGTAAACAGATGTCTGAAATTTATAAATTTCAACATTTTTGTCAACTTCTCAATTAATAGAATAATTCTACGATAAAGAACAAAATTCAAAAAACGATCTAATTATTATTAAAGAATTTTGGATATAAGCCATATTGCATTTAGAGAATTTTTTTAATTGTATTTTAATCAATGCGATAATAAATTTTCAACTGATAAAGACTGGTCTTAAAAGCTTAAATATCCAATACTATCTGGAGTTTCAGAAGCTAATGTTCATTAAACAAGTTACTCAATTACTCAATGAACGTGCATTCAATACGACCGACTCTAAATTCATCTCCTCCAACATTCACTACTACTTCACAACGTCAATACCCTGTATTTATATATTCTACTTGGCTTCTCGAATATTCCTAATAATTCTTGAAGTTTGTGAGACTATTTGGAAAATTGTCAAAGCTGTCAGCAGTTACTTTAAGTTTTCCTGAATCTTATCCTGTGTATCCATATAGTCACTCTTATAGCCAGACGCTTTGATTTGCTCAACCAAACCATTTCCCCACCTCCCCCCCTTAGAGGCATTCTTCCTGGAATTATTCTGGTTTTGAAAGGGCTTACATATATCCTAACCACGTTTACATTAAAAAGAATGAAACGTATTTAGTCTAATACCTCTAATGATCAGAGACAACCTTCGACAAATCTCTGATAAGGGTTCGGTTCATCTGCTCCATTATTTTATTAGAATCAAGATGTAGTGCTGTAGTCTTCTAACCAGTAGAGTAGTAAACACGAATTCCGGCATAGCTTCCTGGAAGATATCCTAATGTATTGGTAGCAATTCTTTCGAATAGGTTTCCTATTTTTGCATCTCACATTTACGACGAGGACTTTGAATCCATCAATTTCTTATTTCAGCAGAGCCGTTCATCCAGTAGAAAGTTTCATGTACCTTCTGCAACGTTACCTTCATTCCAAGTATCCTCCAGAAGTTCCAGAAGATGATGTAATATCTCTGTTACGTAATTTATCTGGACTAGAAACTACCATTTTAATGTGATGCTCATAGCATTTTCAAAGAGCTTCACTATGCTCAGAATGACTTTAAAAACGAAGCTTCTTCTTTCCTGATTGGATGATGATTGGCTGATTTTCAATTTCGGATTCACTTCAAATTTGGCACATTTTCCTTTTGAACTGGAATTCTTTCTGAAGTCCATTCATCTCTGTAAACTTTAATTTAGTATAGGGTTGATACCGTGGTCTTCCTTAGGTTTGTCAAGTACTGTAGGGTGTCTGAGTTTAGCGCCTTGTCATTTTGTCATTAGTGTGATGTCAAGGGATCGGTCTCGAGCATGGCCACAGAACGCCTCGGTTGTTGCTTTGTAATCAAATCCCACTGATAGTACATCTACCAGGCTCTTGGGGCGGGCTAGAACTAACATACCGTGTAACTCCTGGCCTCTTAGGCCGTCGATACAGGATTAGACTACTAAATACTTTTTCAGGGTTGAAAGGTAAATACAAAACTACTACTACTATCCTTATGATATTCGTCTCGAACTCCTGCATGGTTTCATTAGCCTTTTGTCGTCTTTCTTTAACTGGGATTGGTTGACTTGTTCAATATGGGCACCACCATGTCTTACTTCTATTGCCTCTTGTGTTGGGGACCATCCATTTATACCAGTTACTGCGTTGAACTGCTTCAGGTATTTGTATTATTATATTTATACAAATGTTAATTGAATTATAAGTGTAAAAGATAAAACATACTTCACTTAACAATCATAATGATTAATTGAATTGTTGAATCCTTTTAAGTAACATTCTAACATGAAATAATAGTAAACATTGAATTACAGTTATTCCTTCGTGCTCTATGTAAAAAATAAAAAATGTTTGTCACTTTCTTATGTCCGTAAACTACCATTATAATTCTAACACCATTATCCTATCATCCAATTATCAGATAACCATCGCACTTTCGCGACCATCCTCCCTAACCTTAATCCCTTAGAGTTCATTTTTTAGGGCAGCAACCCCGCCGGAAAATAAGAGAACATTGCCTCCTGGGGAAAGAATCCGCTTTCCCGTGATGTTTCGGCAGCGTTGTGCATCCCCAGAGACGAAGGCAACATTTTGATTGATGGGTGAATGGATGGCCATGGAGACTGGTTGCCACGGGACTTCTAATTGTTTTCTAATTATTTTTGTCAAATGTTTTGGCTTTATGCCAATAAAAGATTTATTAGGGGAAGAAAACCAGCTAGAATGTGTCATGTTACTTAAAATTATATTTTTGTTCTGAATAAATATTCATAGAAATTAATATGTAAATATTGGAATTTTATGGAAAATATAAATGTTGATGGATAAAATAAGTTAAATATAAGGCAAAAACATATTTGTATTTTGTTAAACCGATTGCTCATATAATTTGAATCTTGATTATTCTGATATATTATTTTTCTATATTTCAAATATTTTCAAATAAGGTAAATTGTCAAAAATAAAAAAATAAATATACAAGAGGAAGGTATCCAGTGAGGGCCAAAAGTCCGGTGTTTTTCTACTTCAAGTTTGGGGTTAAACGTTTGCATCTTAATTTGTGTTGTTTATATTAGAGCTAAATTTCTATTTTTTTGACAAAGAAAAATATTCAAATCGATATGCAACTCGTATCTTCCTAATATAATAATTTTTATCATAATGACACCCACATTTTGACACTCATTTTAATGTCAAAAAACACCCCAAATTATAGAGCAAAAGCTTCAGAAATAAATAGGCGCGATGTACTTTTGATACTCATAGTAATATTTTGGTACATATTTTTTTTTACTTAAACTATAAAGTTTAAAAAGAGAATTTATATTAATGAGCAAGAGTAAATCTTCCCCAAAAAAATTAACATTTTTATTACTGTAAAATTTACCAAATATTAAAATCATTTATCAATATTAATTGATATGTTTTTATGAAACGAAATCCCAGTAAATATTTTAACTAGCAGCCTCTAAAAAACTGCAAAGTCATTACAAAATTTCTAAATGAAACATCCCATTATTATACTTAAGAATGATTTGGCAATTTTTTTTAACACGAAATCCAACTGAGAATGTCTCTGACAACAAAGATAACATGGGGGGGTAGTACAATGGTGTGCCAAATCAGAAAAATTAGCTTCTGTTTCTATTAGTAATCACGTTAGTAACGCGAGAAATAAAGACAAGTAACATCTTAATTATTTATAATTTCTTGATATTATTGTTTAAGTATTGTTAAGAATTTTAAGAACTAGAAATAATAAAGAAAAATGAATTATTATTATTATTATTAAGACATATTTCCTATTCGGGTAAAAGAAAGAGGTAGATCGTTTATCTAGTCTGCCAAATATTATCTGAAATATTTGGTTTAATTGAAACTTCTTTAAATATACAAAAAGTTGGAGAGACATTGATTCAAGTTATCGTAGCAACGTGAAACGTATATATATATATATATATACATATATATATATATATATATATACATATATATATATATATGTAATAAATATTTTGTTTTAAAGAAATGGTGAAGCAACATATGTGCTCAAGTGACAGATTAAACTAGCGATTCTCTCTAAAACCTTTGATTTTATTAAATTATATTATTAAATATAATGTAATTTTGACACTCTGTATACAATGTTTCCTTTTTGTCTCGACCTTCTGGAAAAGCCTGCGTAAATCAAGTTACCTGGAGACTCTTATTACCGGCACACTGCGACGCAAATCATGCATATTTTTTTAGTGACTTTTATCTTGTTCAGAAATAATACAGCATGAATTTCCTGCAAACTGTTTAAGTGGGTTTCCTAGCGAATTCCAGAATTGGCGTCGTATTCCCGGAGAGAGACGGGAACGCGAGGGATGAGGGATAGAGGGAAAGTGCCGCTGGCGGACAGGTGTATTGTTCCTAATAGGAAGTGACACGTTCAATAAAGTATGAAAATGTATTCTATGAAATATTCATGTCTGACAGAGTTGCCATGGATCCGGATGCGATGCGCGAACGGCGCCGCCCGCCCGTCATGTACGATTTTCCGGACGCTCGCGCTCGCGTCGCAATGTTCGGCGTCCGGGCCGCTACACCACTTCTCCGCCTGCAATCGCTTGCAATATTTGCCAACTCCTGCTTCAATTTGGGATCAGGATCGTAATTAAAATAAAATGAACACATTTTTTTACTTTCGGTAACATCAACCTTCTTGTTAAAAAGAAAACTACCTAAACATCATCCAGCAATAACCATGCGAATTATTGACCAAAACTATTAAAATGTTGACCAACGGATAATTCAGAATAGAAGTAAGTATACTTCCATGAGGAGTACCTGAGGTAATCTACTGTAACTAAGGGAAAATTAATTTCACTGTTTTGCTCAAAATAGTCTGTTAGTCATATTTAATTCGATGGAATAAAATTAATGTATCCTCTGATGCTGGATACATTCGGATAACACCTAAATTTCAAATCAAATCCGTATTTCTACGAAAGGAGAGGTAATAAAACCATTAGTAGTAACCAAGGCTAGAAGTATCTGCTGCACCTCAACAGAATCAGATAGCAAATCCACGGACTCCCTTAAGAACTCCATTGATAAAATATTTCATCATAATCCTTCACCAATTTTTGAGAGCTCAATATATTGGATGTTTTCATATAGATACATATGACTATATATTTTGTGTATTCCTAATTCCTATCCTGCTCGGGATTCCACCGACACGGCGAGAAAACAACTGACAGTTATTGCATTTTCAACGTTGTTCTCTTCTTCCCCCTTCCTCCCGAAAACCCTTCCAAACGACCTTTTCCAGAACTGGCACGGTTTGCTGCTACTGCGATAATAGTAATCATCGTAATGGCACTGGTACATCCCTTCGCCCCCCTTGACATGAGCGCCAACCTGGGATAGGCACAGGGAATGACCAATCTCATCATTAATATCTCTAAATGTGAAAGAATAATAAAATTCGGGTCAGTTTCTGTATCTTCTCTTCTATCTATCCATTCAAACGTTAATTAAAAATGGCTGTTAATAAATTTCAAATTTGCGTTGACAAAGTCATGTGAAGATGAATCAAGTTTACAAAATTTGACGAAATAACAATAATTAACAAATGTATTATTAATCTGTGAAACATGTTTCAGCCATCCCGACCCATTACCTTTGTAGTTCTTATGCAAGAGAAGTTATCGTTAACGTTAGCTGGACGTAGAGGTCTTTTTTATTCTTGGCCTAGATGCCGCCTTAGCAGATTAAAATCGAAAAATTAAACAATCATCTGTATCTCTTTAAGAAAGTGGAAACTCGTCATCATTTTATACATCTTAAAGAGATCACAGAACATAGATATTCAGTTTTTTCAACCCAACTCTTAACTTTAAGTTTAAGAATATCAAAAATTTCTACAAGTTTCCACCCTAAGAATTTAACTATGATAGCTCGAAAATACAAAGGATTAATTAATGTGGCATTTATTTTTTATTAAAATGTAAAATTAATTTTTAACGCAATCAAATTAAATTGCTTTTCTTATTTTTAATTTTAGTTTTGAATGAAGTTAGTATAGAAACCGTATTATTATTATCATTATTATTAATAGTAGCACTAGTAGTAGAAGTAGTATTGTCAAGAATATATGGACTAGTCCTTAAAATAAACTCATTGAGATGGTAGATTATGTAAAATTAATCTCCTTCTAGGACCCTTCTTAACTTACGCCATTGAAATGATCCCAGAGTACCTCATTTAGGAAATAATTCGGTCTCGTTTCCAAAATATCACGAATATTCCGGGTAGTCTGGAGTCCTGATGGTTTTCAATGTTGCTTGCTTATATTGCACGACACTTGCCTTGCTGCGTTTACTTGATGGAAGTTATACCCATAAAATGCTCAAACCGATCATAAGAAAGGTAATAGACATTGTGTAAATTCATATTACTCTCGAAATTTGTTTAGATACCGTGGTTTCAAATAAGTTCTAAACAGCAATGCACATATGACCATATGAGTAGAAATATTGAAAAAGACTCGCTTTAATTACATGAATAATAATTATGAGTTAGTTATATTAAAGGCCCACAGAAATAAAATATGTAATAATTTAGGTGTAGCATGGAGAACAAATATAATTAGCACTCTGTCATATTTTACCTAAAATTGTAAAAAAGTATTAACCATTATTTTTCATATTGTACTTTTTTGTTGTTCTTATTCTTCTTTTTCTTCTTCTTCTATATCTTATACCTGTTGCCTTTACAGGCATCGGCAGATTCTCGCCCTTTCTTCCACTCCTTCTTGTTCTATAATTTCTATTTGCTCAACTGTTTTTCTTATGTTTTCAAAAATTTCGTTTCTTCTGACTTATTTTATGTTTCTGGTGTCATTCTTTGCACGTAACCAAACCCTTTCAATTATTTTTCTGCTATTATTTAACTTGACTTTTGCTCCGAGTCTGTCTCTTCTTGTCAGGATAATAACAAAAAGCCTGCCAGATTTGAAGATTTTGTAATATCTATTTCAACTGATGTGCTTGAGTCAAATGATCCATTAATTATCAAGAAGTAATAAGCGAACAAATCACAGATGCGCTAAAGAAACTTTTATTTTATGCAAGACTTAATACACATCAAAATTATCCAATAACAGAAGATGGAAATGGCCATTTATAAGGAAAACTTTTGATTTTTATTTTTACTGCTCTGTAAAAGTTTTATTAACCTTAAATCAATTTAATTAAAAAAACAACGTTACCTGGTTCATTTTTCGCACCCAACTTAGACATACACACGGTTAAAATACGAATACGAAATAAAATATGGCGCTTTCGCCTAATTATTTGGAAGCTCGCAAATCTCCATTATTAATTAGAAACAAGCTCGAAGAAGGGTTGAAAGTTTGAAGAAAGTCCTTCTTATTTAATTAGGGGCTGTTGGGTGGCGGATAGGGAGGGGAAAATGTTTATTTTATGTAGTGGAGCTTTCTCTTCTTGATTTAGAGAGCAATCTCTGGATATTCCGCGGCGCTTTAATGGAAATGGATAATTGGTTTAAATGCTTCCTTTTCGGAATTTAAATTTCATGGAGAAACGGTGGAGAATAGTAGCGTGTACCTTCGTTTTGGAAATAGGGTTGGGAATTTTAACGAAAACATTTATAGGAGATTAGAAAATTAGGAATTCGGATTATTTTTAAGAGTGAATGCATTTGACAAATATTAGCACCTGGAATGAAATAGAAAATGTATATGTATATACAGAATGATTCAAAATTCGGATACAAAATCATTAATTGCTCTCATTTAGTATTTTGCTAATATGGAATAAAAAATAAACCATTTTCATTATATAGTACGTTTAAAATTAAGAACAAATTTTAATTATGTATTATTACTATATGTTTATAAATAAAAACCACACCATATTTTTTTTGAGACATGTAATTATTGTAACAATATTTTCTAGGCCTTTGTCTGAATATCAATAGTTTTAACGTATTTTGATTTCATATTTATTTCAGTTCCAAAAATGAAATGTTTCTAAGCTATAATGAAGTGTCTCCAAGTTACTTCACAAAAAGTAGAAACCTGAAAATACAATTTTTTAATTATATTTGCTTTCTATTGTAATAGAAAGGCCACGACCAAAACCATTTCTTATCGTTATAGCCAACGCCATACAAAGTCTTTAGATTATATCATTATGAACCCGACAAGATGGATAGTAATGGTCTAAAATGTCGCAGCTTCGGGGGAGACAATTTCTGCTATGTTAAAAAAGTAGAAATTCAATTCTTTTTTAATCCGTCTGTATGGCTATCACGATTACCAAAATACTGTTTTCAGACATTTTTTATGTCACCTTTAAGGTCAAAAATGAAAACAACGTTCAAGGGTCACTTGGTAATGCCCCGGTGCTTGTAACGCTCCTGTGTTGTGTGTACTTATTTTAGTTATTTATGTACCAAGTCAGTAAAGTTCGCTGCATTTTTTATGTGTATGCACATTGATTTTTATTCGAAAAAGAACACTTTTTTAACACATCTTCAACTATCATACGTCTTTTTCCTCATCACTATCACCAATACAGTTTAAATAGGACAAGTAATAAGTTTTACATGTCATCATTTCAGCCATATGACTGTTTATTGTAAACTTTTTTATTTTGGTGCCCTCTTGCAGGAACTAAACTACTAAATATTCGAAATTGCGACATTTCATTTAAAAGCTAATTTCAATAATTTTTGTTTTTGCATTATTTCCACAAAAAAATTGTCATCAAGATATTCGATTTGTTTCGTTTTCGTCGCCGTACCCTGTATATGATCCTTTCCATCGTTTTTGGTGGATTGCACAGTGTGGTTCATAATTATATAAAAAAGTTTATTACGAAAATTGTCTGATCAATGTAATTCGACACTAATTTTGTATGATACCAATTTTTTTTACATCTGGTCAACTCATTTTATCATGTTCAACAGTTTTCAAACATTTTTGAAACTTATCGGTAAAATTCTTTAACATTTTCAAATCTCTCTGAACTTATAAGGCACTAGGAGTTTTTTTTGAAAAACTGTTTTTAGCATTAATTGACTCATAGCTACTGTTACCTAAATGCAATTATTAGACAAGCTGCCATGAGCTTTTTTTCTTGTCTTATTTTTTATCTTTTCAATTGTTTCTTACACTATAAGTATCTGAAAATCTTATTTTCGATATCTTACACTTATCATTCAACTGCATTCCAATAATCAGATGCATTCCTATAAAAGAGTTCGGTAAAATTCTGTAACATTTTTGAAAAGGTGATCGGGTAAGACGAAACTTTCTGAAAAGGGTATCATTTGATCTAAGGTAATGGAATGGATCGATTTTATATAGTTTTGACCGTATTACTATGGGTCAAAAATTTTGGTCATGGGCTCTTAAACTATAACTTGAACAAGCTCATTTATCTATAATAAAATATTTAAGCACAATTTAAGCAAAATTAACAACGCAATGTAAATAGGTTAATATTAATTGCCTTCATTTGATTTTAAATTACTATAGCTAAAGTTTCCATGACTCCATATTACATGCCACTGGAAAAATGATCATAAAAATTTAAGGTTTTCCAAAATAGAACCAGAATATTTATTAGTTCATATTAGAGCAGTTAGTGAAATAAGAGAGGCACCCAAATTTTGAATCATTCTGTAAACTTAGAAATAGGAAATGGTTGGGAACAGAAGACCCCTTCAATCAGAACATATTAACAACTATCTTTATAAATATGAAAAAGATAAACTTATCTGAATTTGCACAGTCTTCCAATGCGTTTTAAAAATCTATTCAAATCTAACCCAGGTTTCGGCATCTGACATACCTTTTACCAAGATTGACAAGAAGTTTGACAGATCTTTTAAACGTTAATAAAATCACGACATAGACGTCACAGAAGTTCTTATTTCTTGTTACTTATATGAAGTACTTCCACTGTTGTTTCCATTGTGTTATTAAGTGTAGGTTTGTGTTTAGTGTCAATGATGTGTTTTGCGTAATGTGACTTGTGTTTGGTTGTGATGTCTATAACATAAAATTATTTACTAAGCACATTTATGAAAAATATGTTAAGCTAATGAACCATTATGAATCCATCGTCTTTAAATCAATCACACACCCACACGAATCAGTGGTTATGGCAATGATGATATAATTTAATTTTTTACATGAGCTGTACATGTTCTTAATAAAAAAAATTATTAAAATAATAATTCCGAAACAAATTTTTGTTCGCATATTCTCAAAAAATCGGTGCGTTATAATTAATGAAAGTGAGAAAAGGATATGCAATCCAATGGCGAGAGAGAAGGAACTAGGAGCGGCGGTGGCGGCGGCATCCGTATCGGTGATTAATGAATGCCAGAAGATTGGAAGTAATTAAAGTGAGAGAATGAATGGCAACCGCTCCCGTTCCGTTCCAGTGTTCCACATCCACAGCCGCCTCTTCGTTCCATTCTGCGGTTCCGGCTCCGCTTGCCATCGTCGGCCCGACAATGCAATGCCACCACCGGTCCATCCATTTATCCAAAAGGATACACGATGAACTTCTACATTGTTGGACCAATACTCTACAAGGTGTTTCCAGAGTTCATGTTAAAATTTAATTACATTCTCTGCAGTATTTCCGCTAAATATTCCAGTAAATACCCCTTGTTCAATAGATGCACTAATTGACTTTATTTCATTACAATGGATCATTCCATTGTTTTATATCTCTGTATATTATTTTTACTTTGTACAATGCATTCCTTGCCTTTTATTGTACGGTCTTATACTTTTCAAATATAATTTTTATTTGTTCTTCTGTCTTTTAGAACGTTTACTCTACTTCCTAATGGTTAGTACAATTTTTGGCTGGTTGTCCTAAAGGTTTCCCGACCTGATCGTAGACCAAGTATCTTTTTATATGTTGATGGTTGGATTTTCATCCAAAGAACCAATAATAATGCTTTTATTTATGATTTAGCTTTTTTCTTATTAATAACTTACAATCATGCAGGTACATTGATAAATGTGATAAAACACTTTCTAGGCACCAGTTTTAAAATTTCACCGATGTCATATCGAAACCTGGTCTGTTTTTCGGATGAAGATGTTTGTCTTAATTTAGTTACGTATTTATTTCTTTTCTAGAAATAAAAATAACGTTTTCCGATTTGAGACGATTTTTTGTTGCTCTATGTCCTAGTATTTTCAGAATTACTTTAGTGTAATTGATGTATTGCTTAAACTGAAACTTAAAATGAATTGTTTTATTTTATACCGAGCGGTAGCATGTCAGTTCTTGTAATAGAACTATTTCACGATTATTAATCCTGGGAGATTATCAGTCAATAGCCGTACGGTATTAATAAAGATACAATCGTCACATGTTAGATTACGCAAATAACATAATGAAAATACCCAGCTTTTCAAACATCATTTTATATGGACGGGAAATATCATAAAATTATCAATAAAATAAAAAACAACAATTGAATTAACGAGATAAATAGAAATAAAATTAATGAATTGAATATTTACTAAACCTCACAACTTCATTAATAATCAGATTTGATAAAATTAATAGATTATGTATAGACTTACTAAAAAAGCATTGATATATAATAATAATAATAATAAAAATTTATTCACTTATTAACAGAACACTTAATGAATGAATAAATATAAATATAAAATAATGAATAAATTAACCGAAGGTTTCCCGAGAGGTGTAAACACTTATATCGGTAAATATTAAATAAACTAAAATATATGAACCTTAACATAAGAGATTTGAAGATGATCGACATAGTCTATAGTGACAGAAATTTAAAGTTTTACGTGAAAAAGAAGCATTAGTGTTATGTGAATTTAGACACATTGCAAATGAATAGGTGCTTTAGCAATCAGACCAATATTAAGATTTATTACTGAATCTAGGTAACCATAATACTTTCACAAAATTTTCTTGGTTGTATTGATAGGAATATTTTTAATTTCCTTTTAAAAGTTACAATCTTATTAATGTGTTTTATATGTTCTGGAACCAAATATTGGAAAGAATAAACTGTTTTTTTTTAAATGAACTTAATATAGTAGTCCCATTTTATATTTTTATTATAAATACCTAGATATTTAATGTGTGTTGCAGTTTCAATGTTGAAACTTTCGCCATTTTGAATTATTTTCAGAGGTTTAAAATGGTCATAATCGATATTAGAATTAAGAAATGGTAAATAATATGTTTTTTTTAAGTTTATAGTAAGTAGTTTTTGGTCAAACCAGCTCTTGATTTCAACTTTTAATTTCAAATCATAACAATTATCCATCTCATAAACGTTAGCTGTATTATCAGTGAATCCAATTATATATCCTGTACTGCTCAATGAAAACAATTCGTTTATATAGAGATTAAATAACGCAGGACCCAAAACTGTTCCCTGTGGTACTCAATAGGTTATATTTCTTTCACCACTTATTAACCTGTCAATGTTTACTCTATCAAAGAGGTAACTTTGAAATAATTGTAAGCAATATTGGCAATTTCGTAACTAAAATACGTTCGAAAAAAGGGTTAAATTTAAGCTGATTTAAAAAAATGTCTTTGTTTCGATCTCAATTGTTACTGCTAATTGTTTGCTTGCCAGATACGACCTTCTCATTGGTTAGCGACGTTAGTACTTTTTATTTATGATTTAACCAAATCCTTTGGCGGCTTTGAATATTATTACTTTTATGATTTTTTTGGATTATTGACAAACTTTCGGCTTTTTCTAAATCTGTGTTTGAAAAATTTATTAGGGGGTTAGAATATTCTTTATAAATTACAACAATAAATTATTGATTTGGTTGCCAATTTATACGTTCCAGTAAAATTCCAACATGTGCTTATCACTTTTAAACTAAGTTAGAATATTTTTGTTATATTTCTCGAGAAGATCTATTGTATTTAAAAAGATTTATTTTTTAGGAGAACTACTGAATTTGTAAATTTGAAATAAATAAAGTACTCTATTGAGACATTCTTAGAAAATAAGATTCTTTTACAGAGAGGGTTTATTACATAATCATGACAACTTCCTCTATATTTAGCAATTTATCTAAAATAAAATAATATATTTAAAAATTTTAATTTTATTCGCTCCTGTAATTTTAGACGTATAACTTGTACTTAAGAATTTTTATGTGAATAAATTACTATGACTATTACATGTATCAAAATAGTTTCGCAAATGATCCAATACAAATTAGATTCAGAATTATTTAAACCTTCATTCAAAGGCTAATTTTTAAAATTTTGTCCACCTTGATGAGATTCCTACTTTTAGGGCTCAAACGCAAGATATGCGTGACTCTGAGTTGTTTGTGCTTAACATTCGATGTTAATTAACATGAAGATCATAGATCTGAGGAATGACATGACTCCAGTCAGGAGGTCCATGATTCCCTGACTTTTTAGACAAAATTACCTGATTTATAGCTTAATTGCCGATTTTATGGGTTTTTTTATGAAGAGAGGAGTGGTTATTTGTTTTGACAGAAATACAAATACGAGTTTGGAAATTGATAAACAAAATATATAAAAAGTATATTTAAACTTAGTTATTATTTAGAAACAATAATTAAGTTTATTTGTAATTCTTTATAAGATGCCTGTATTATCCATGAGCTGGGGTGTAAACTATCTGATCGATACTTTCCATTTCGACGTTTCTATGAAATGTTTTTGGGATACCAAATGTTCAAAATTTAAGGAATTTTAAAGTAAAAAATTATTATTCACAAAAACTTCGTAACACTTCTAATAATTGGCAACATTGTAACTCCTAACAAAAGCTTTCACGTCATTACTAAAGAAAATTAAAATATTGCTATTTTTTCCTTGTTTTTTAATTCATTCCTTTTAAAAGACAACATCTTCAATCACTTTCATTATATTTTTAAAACGCCTTAATCCTTATATGGACTTGGATTTGTCTGTCAACTTTGATTGATCAAGAATTACAGAGAGTTATTAACAGAAAGCAAAACAGTATGTTCAACATATTCTATGATAAATCCTCGACAAAGAAACATCTCGTTAAAGATTCAATCATAAAACTTTAACAAAGAAACATTTAATAATATTCGCATCTGAAATACATTATTACTCCATATTATTCATCTCATTATCGAAAATATTAAAATATCAACAAAACCAATCAATTTTCAATTAGAAATAAGAAGTCTGTTAAAATAGTGAAAAATCGACTTATAACGACAATTATCTATTTCCTAACGCCACTTTTCACAGGGTGTGTCATAATGTCACCTTTAAATGGTATGTGAATGTAAATTTATAAAACCTTTTTGATTGTTTAATAAACCAAAGTGGTTTAGAAATCATGGATTTTGTTAACTATTCCTCAGTGTTAAACAACTATCAAAAACCAGCGATCTGAAACAGCTTGTTTTTTATCAAATACAAATAGGAATTTATCAATTCTGAAATATTTTGATACTAATATTCTTTCATAAAATCCAAAAGTTGTTTTCCGTTGATCCAAACTGGTCTACATAAGTGCACATACAGAAATATATATAGACAATTGTGAATTTTCCTACTATTCCTTTATAAAATCGCAGAACAGTGAATGATGAGTGGTACAAATCTATTTGTTTACTAGAAGTTTTCTCTGAAATGAGAAAAATCAGTAAAAAACCTCAGATCGTACTGCACCACGACAATGTAAGCCCCTACAAAGGTCACGAACAATTAATTATTTAACCACGCAGAAGTTGAAATTAATGATCCACAGTCCGTACAGCTCTGATTTAAGTCCAAACCATTTTAAAACATTTCCAAAAATCAAAAATCAATTACGTGGTCAAGGTTTTTCTAGCTCCGAGGATGTAGTTAATGGATTTAAAAATGCGGTGGTTAGTGGGCCAACTTCAGATTGGAAAAATGTTAAGAGAACTAATTTATTCGCATCAAAGAGTGCATAGATTGTCAAAGATAATTTTAAAGTAATAAAACCACTTTTTTAATTGTTTAATATGTTGTATTATCACCATTTTGACTTTTGAACTCTTCCACAACTTTCAGGTCTTAGTTTTTAAGTCAAAACAAATTTGGGATGGTTTTGTTCTTCATTTGATTGTAATGTTTTCTTACAAAAAAGACTTCTTCCTTTTTGGCAACTAATTAAGGCCCAATTATTATGACATTGACTTTTCCATAATAATTTAAATATTTAATCTTGAAGCTACATCTCGGTATATCTTTGTATACAATTTCTTAGAAATATCATACAAATAAATTCTTCTACAAACTTTACTAAAAGTGTGATGTAATTCAATCTGCTGTTTTTAAATACCGTGGAGACTGAGAAGCTGTCATTAAAAGTTAAACGTGCCTATTTATGTCCGGCTAAATTTGACTCTGAATCACTTGTGTAAAGATTATTAGAATTGGGCACGCGATAAGAATTGTAGAATGGTAATTTCAACGGGGTGGTCTTCATCCTGAGTAGGACAGTAGCTTGTGTTTTTGGGTCCGTTAGAAAGATACGTAAAATGCTAGGTCGGGACACGTAGGAGGAAATATATCTGGTCTTCAGTGGGATTTTTTATTTAAGTTTGTTTCATAATGATTTATTTAATTATAAAGACCTACGGGATGTCACTTAGTTTAGGTAAAAATACACTTGGAAAATAATTTAAGGTATTAACTACCTACCTACCTAATAAAAATATAAAAATGCATCGCTTTTAATATATGCAGAATAGATGGGTGAAATGGTGTTTTTTGGACATGGAGTGGGTGGGTCAGGACGAAAAAACTTACTAATCATTTACCCAACCATATTATAAATAATGAAATAAATAAACCACTAACTAAAAGTCCCATGAAATCCATAGTAAAACTAGGAGTACCAATGTGCATAGTGTATTTTTCTGCAATAAAATATTTAGAATCTCTTTTTTTTCGGTCATCATTGATAAAAGTTAAAACAAATAAGGATTCATTTAAAATTTTTCAGGAAAGATAGTAGATCTAAGGAAATTATGTACCTAACCTGTAGAAATTTATATGCGGGAGCAATGATCTTAACAAGTTGGCTGTAAACTTTTTATTGCAAGTCCCACACATATAAATTGACTATTTTCATCAATAAAAAATACACTACTGGAACGAACAAATCTTCTCTATTCCAACAAGTATCTATGAGAACAAGTTATTGTGGCACAAATTTTGTATAACTGTAATACACTTCGTGTAAGTCTCTTTTTTATCACAGCGAGCACAAAATTGTCACTAATTTCACTAATTAAATTATTAACAAATTTAGTGGCGAGAAAGAGAATCGGTTCTGATTGGTTGAAAGGGATGTCAGAAAGAGCGAATCGTGAGAGTTTTGTATGTAAGGATGTGGAACTTATATGTGGTGGAACAAAAGAAAAATGATTACGGATTTGTTCGGTAGATATTTTTTTACACATTTTTTGGTTTGTCAACGCGTTCTAACCTATATTACTTTCTTTTTGTTTCGAACTTCCACATTTCATTAGTAAGAATAGAATTAGTTATTTAGTTTACGATACGCAATCATATAAGTTATGAGCCTTATACATATAAGATGAAGCCCTTGAAAAAAAGTCTGCTTTAAAATGGGGTTCCCAAATGACAGTCACATAAAGGCCATTATCGATTCGGATCGTCATAGTATATCGCATATATATAAAAAAACAGCTTGGCTAGGTTAATAAACTCGATTTATGGGTCTCCCACCAGCTTAAGATTTGACGCAACGCATTAGAATGATTACTGGCGACCAAAAGTTGATAGTTTGTAACAAAGTTAATTGAAAAAGATCGTGGGTGAAGTAGGATGAACTAGCCCAGACAACATCAAAAGCTGAACTTCAACTAAAAAAGATTATGCTTTCAGAATTCTGGGATTATAAAAGAATTCTGCATTTCGAACTTTTACCGAGAAACGAAACTCCAATTCAAACGACTACATTCAACAATTCACCAAATTAAGCAATCCAGTTCAAGAAAAACAGCCAAAATTAACAAATTGTAAGGATGTTCCATCATGATAATCCATTACTTGACAAAAATTATTATCATTAGATTGGGATGCGTTGTCACATCTACAATTTAGTTCCGACCTCGCGCATTCAGATTTCCATTTATTTCATTACATTCAGACCTATTTAAATGGTAAACTTTTTAATGGCACGGATGATATATAATCTCATTTTATTCCGTTTTTTGCTGGCTCAAGTTTTGTAAATCTGGAATTATGACACTGTCTGAAAGACGGCAAAAGGTCATCGAGAAAAACAAACAATATCTAATTTATTAAAGTTATATTTTCAAGTAAAATTTTGAATTTTCCTGTTTATCCGCAATTACTTAGTTGTCAATCCTATTTTATAATGACGTGACTCACAAAAAAACAGTACATTTTTTTAAGTTTTATTAAAGCATAATTTACGTCAATAATAACAATCATTTAAAAACATTTTGTATATCAAATAAGCAATACTACATACATTAATTATACCTTATATTTTAATTAAGTTTCAATGTTTAGGCTATTAGTTTCGGAGATGATCCCATTATTACACCCTCTTGATATTTAATTAAACCCAGAGACATTGGTACGAAGTGAAATTAACTGAAGCTAAAAATTGATCGGATACCGCTCCGCGCCTGATTATAAACCCACACTCAAAGACAATAAACTGAAAGTTCAATAAGAGAAAAGAGAAAAAAGAACTACATACTTTAACCTCTTTGAAATAAACTTAAAGTTAAATAATCCTGACGTGAGTTAAAATAACAATACAGTGTCTAATTTCAAATAATTGTATATCTGTAGAATCTGGTGAACAGTCTGTACACTCCCATTGTCTAGAACAGAGGTCCAAATTTTTTATCTGGTAGACCCTGTGTCAATTTTCTCTATTTTGGGATACCCCTCGTCTTAATATTGATTTATTAGAAAATCAATATTTCCAATACGTGTTTGTTGCGCTGACACTGTGTTACTCACTTTGATAGGTTTAACTGTAAAACGTACAAATTAAAAAAGCATGTTAAGTTTTATACATTTATTAATTAAAACGACAAGAAATGCAAATATGTAAAATTATAACATAATATAACTAATCAAAAAATAAATTTAGTAGGAGCGATTTGCTCAATGCTTCAATAGCAAATTTTACCAAATCGAATACAACATATTGATGATTACGGAGTACCCTATGCTGTAACAATTAAATCATGCAAGGTTTCAAGCACATCTCCACAGAATAGGGTTAACCGAAACAAATATTTGCTCAATAGAAGGCTTGATGCAATCTACCACTTAGATTTTTTAGAAACATTTTTTTTAGACACAGTGTATTGCAAACACTCTGGGTACATTTTGTTTTAAATGTCTTATAAATCTAAGACAGCGTTCAAACCTAGACGGTGCTCTACTTGGTGTCCATGGTATTATATGTATTCGATAAAGGAGAATCTCTTTATCCAAGTCTTAATCTCTACATAATAACTTGCTTTCAGTGACTGTTGTCAAAGTTCTTAATGGATTTCGAATATATGCCGGCTTGGCAGGTTGTACAGAGAAATGAGCAGTTTGCAGATAATTACACAAAAAGCTTTGAATATTACAACTTATTTCATCAAAACATTATTGAATTCTGCTGTTGCTTAAAGGAATATTTTGGTTATATCAATGCAGATTTGTGTAGAACAGTTTTTGAAACCTCTTTAATGGCGGATAAAATGTTTTCCAGATTTTGCCACAAAAAGCAGCAAAATATTGTAAGCCGCTCGCAAAGCATTATCTTTTCTTTGTGACGTTAAAGTGAACATAAGATCCATGAGTCTCTTGTGGAGTTTGTCTTTAAGGATTTGGTAGTATTTAAAATAATTGCCTGTGTTATCAGGGTTACCCCCTCTCAGATGATCCTCCAACTTAGATGCTTTGATAGCGCCATTCCTCAAAACTTAGTTGTATAAGAGGGACATAACTAATCGTTTGACGATGATGGAATGAAGCCAAATTTCAAATAATCAGCACTATACTGTCTACATTTCTTTTTAGATTCAACCACGCTAAATGTAATTTATATCTTTACAAAAATTAAGCTATTTAAATACGCTAAGATATTCAATATTGATTCTCGGTGTAAAACCTTACCTCATATAATTTAATCTTAAATATGTTTTTTATATACCTAATAGAGAGGAATCATGTTTTTAAAGATAGATAAATATATCACACCGATTGCCAAGACTTTGGAAAAAAGCTATTCGAAAATACTCTTTTAATTGTGCTTGACTTGAAGTACTATTACTTAAAATTATAAGCGGCGTACCTGTGGGATCAGGGTAAATAGAAAAAAAAAATATAAAAATTAATTTGCTTCCTTTTCCCTGGCACTTTCAAAAAGAGATGGTTGATTCATTTCAACTTGCATGAACCTAAATACCTGTATATATTTTTAAACATATTTGGTTAACACTTTTCTTTCAAAATTCCGAATGTTTTTGACAATCGTATTTTTAATAGACGAATTGAAATCCATACAAGTACAATTGATACTAGTACAAGTCTGAATATGCGTTGTTACATCATGTTTACACCTAGCATATCGATATTTGTATCAAATGTGTAAGTTTTTCATGTTACCAGTGTTGCGAGCAGCTTATTTGCATAATTTTATGAAATATGCTTAATATGTATACAGTGTGTCATTGAAATTGCTAAAAAAATTCAGGCGTTAATGGCACACCTAACACTGGTAAAAAAGTTCCTATAAGTATGGGTTGTTAAATGTTTATTAAGGGAGTTAGGGCAGTTAAAAAGGTAAATTTAAAATTGTAAGCTTAAAAAACGTTATAAAAGAAGAAGAAGTAGTATCTGGGTTATTTGAATTATTCTATGGAAACCCAAAATTTCGGTAAAGACCAACTTAAATGGGATCCATTTTCGTGGACCCCCAATATTTGTTTTAGCTAGCATAGACCTATTACAGTTCAGAGGTAACTCCTTGGGGTCCGACATTGAATACTTTTAGGAAGAATTGTTCGAAAAGCTATCTTCCCATCAATAAGCAATATTCAGTAGTAATTAAGTGATTGGTGACAGATCGATGAGGTGGAACTTATTAAAATGTATGCTTTTTTTATTAGAACATCTTCATTTGTTATGAACAAATTGATAAATATAAATATAATAATTAAAAATCAAATAGACAAATAACATAAAATTCCTTCATATTCACATTACCAACAGTGTATTCCAAATATTCTACAATCTATTTTGCTAGATATTTTTCTGACCTTTCATGATCTTCCTATGCATTGGGTTGTAAATTACTCCTGTCTCCCTGCTAAGTTCGGAATGAAAAAAAGATAAAAGAAACATAATTTATGCAGAATTGTCTAATATGAAGGAATACCTCGATGTACATAGTGCTGTAGGTATAATCTTTTTTTTTTATAGGGATAAGTGGATGGACCATGGAATTCCTCGTTGAAAGTTATTTTAACCCTTCAATTGTAAATGAATGTACAATAAGCAAGTGCTCTGTGGGACCCGAATTTCGAAACACTCTGCATTTATTTTAGAAACTGCTAATCCAAAGAAAGCTTTTAAATATACCGATACTGAAATAGTTAAATCACACTTCTAAAATCACTCAAAATCACCCTCAGATTGACACACAGACTCATTGACAGAACCTCGATCGATATCAGCCCCCCTTCGCGGCCCTCCTAAACCGTTATTCATCTCCTCTCACCACCTGTTTAGACAGATTGTAAACATTCCGGTATGTTTACATTTTTTTCTGTTGGAAGTCTGTTTCTATATGATTTTCGATGTTTATCGAACATTTATCAAAAGCGTGACGTCACGCAGCTACACGTGACTTTTCACGTGCTTTGGTAACGTTAGAGGGCGGCGTACTGAAATAACGGTTCCTGGGAACCTAAATAAGTCCACTTTTTATTTATTCTATGTGCAGCTATAGTTTCAAAACTTAATCAAGAAACAATTTGTATTTTACTAGGTAAGTATTTAAATATGAAAATATAGAAATTTGAGGAATAAGCTAGAAAACTTTCTTAGTTCCGACAGTTTAAAGATTTCTATTTTCTGTCGTCTGATGCTGCTAACACTTTAAACCAAAATTTATAGTCATTGCTGCTGGGTTCTTCAGTCCTTTAGGGACAACTAGAGATGAATTAGAAACCATAAAAGACCCTCGAATAAATTGTTTGAGAAGTGAAACTCGACATACGGAGATCTACGATATTACTAGCGCACTCGTCAGACAATTAGTACATGGCGAACAGACATTTAAACAGGCCTCGAGGCTCATCCATTCTGAGATTCGGTATGAATTTGCCTATATATTTGATTTTTTGATCCTTCATATGGCAGCACTCCAAATAATTTTTGACGCATTGTTTGTGCCTCATTTTAAAGCCCCAGTGCCATATCCAGTAACTTAATTATCCTTCACAGCAGGTATTAAAAAATTAACCTCACGTCTTAACCGCTAAAATCTTGGGAATACATACCAGTAAAATAGTAATTTGAAATTGGATGTTATACCTAATCAGGTAGGGTTAAGTCAGAAAAGTAAGAGATCTGCTCCACACTGGCCTTTTCGATGCTAAGCTAGCGCCCCAAAGAGCTTCTAAAAACCTTAAAATGAATAACTTCATAAAAAATTTAGTTCATTTAGATATGGGGTTAAATTTACAACCCTCAAAATGAATGCCACAAGACCTAATTATAATTCTATTGAATACCTTAATTAAACTAAATAATGATGACAATAGAGTTAATCTAATATCGAGAAGAACAAGTTAATGTAACTTTACAAGTTGTGTCATTTTTTATTAAAACCAATTATAGGATTGTTAAATGTATTTATAAGTGATTCATCAAGTGATACATCACAAAATAATCATCATCCTTGATTATTTAAACAATTAAAATTATTTTGGCGAAAAATGATAAGAAGGATTATTTGAGACAAAAGAGACTCACTTAAATTTCCCAGATCAACTTAAAAAATATATTGCTGTTTGTTTTGTAATAAATTCTCTTCTAAATTATGAAATAAAAAAAAAGCTTGATGATTAGGCATACATATCATCCATATATATAGGAAAAGGGGTAGAGACATTAATATCCAAAATCCATTCCTTTTCTAAGTAAAGCAAATTATACTGTCTGCTTTCAGCCAGTAATTGTCAATTAGGGTCCCCATTAGTGTACTTATTCTTACTTTCGATATTTTGTTATTCTAGTATTCCAAAAGAATTTTAGCTGGCCCAAGTTCCTAAAGTATCTGTACTCGTTTTTATCATTTTACTCTACTAATCCAATTAAAAGATTCTTCTCTTACAAAGGGCCTTTGAGCTACTCTTCAAGTGAGGATTATGTTCTATGGACTTTTCCAAAAAGGTGAATTGCATCTTAAAATACGAACGGAAAAACTCGTATGTCAAATATTTCAGAGTATAGGCAATAACTTCATTTTGACAGAAAATAATTTTTGGTATATAGTTCATAATGAATCATTATAATATTTGGGTAATGTATTTACCTTTGGAAGAACAAAAGAGACATATTTCTCCAATTCGTAGGCTTCCATAAAGAGAGTAAATCTGAGAATTATTGTTTCTGGAGGACGCGTCAGAGAAAATCAATATATATTAAAAAAAAATTGATAGCAGTATTTAGAGCAGAAGATGGAGGGGGCACATGAGGACTGAGTGACTTAAATGTTCACAAATGATATTAGTTTTAATTTTAAGAGATTTTTGTGACTGGTGATAGGAAAGTTGTGAAACTGTGACCAGTCTTTCAGACTAAAGATGTTTGATAATTCAAGTTGAAGATGAAGAATTTGTGTAGCTGTATGTCAATTTTATTCCCTCTATATTGAATGCGTTCTCGTAAAAGGGGGAGACTGGTACGATGAAGAAAGCTTAGAGTAGTAACGAAAGAAAGGGAAAGGAATTTGGGAACAAAATTATTGTCACCACATAGACATAGGAAAATGAGATTGAACAAGAGAGAAGACATCTTGTTGCGAAGGTTTCAAAAAATTTCCTCTCGGTAGAAGATTGTGACTGAAGTTTGTAGGTTTCCAGGACCTGAATGAATATGAAAATTACTGCTTCTGGAGGACTGCATCATTTTTGAGATATCTCTCATAGATGAAAATGTTGGAATAGATCGCAAGATGACGCTGCGTTCTGGAAGCAGTAACTCTCAGGAATGTTTCCTTACATTCCCAGTCAGTTTGTATCACTTGTTCATTGTTTGACCTCAACTGCCATATTAGTTATCACGTGGTTTCAATTTAGTTGTCCTATGGTGTGGATAATAATTTGCTTTCTGTAATTTCAGCAATAACAATATACTTAAGAGGCGAAAAGAGGACTTAAAAGCCCAAAGTATTCAAAAAGGGAATCACAACAACTCGATATTAAGTATTTACATTACGGCAAGTATAATAATAAAATAGCTTTGGCGCCAAAACATTGTTACTACTTACCGGTACCTCCAATCTCTATTCCTCAGCCGGACTAGCATTATCGAAGGACCAGGAATAACGAAGGCGTTACTGTACAAGCTGTCACTCGTCGCGTGGCAGTAGGCGTCTCGGTCTAGCCAATCATGGACCCCGCCATATTGCTGTAAGGGCGTGTCTAGTGAAATCTAACCCTTTGGCTGCTGGTGTAACAGTTACGTCAGAACGTGTGCATAGGTAACAGGAATTAACAGGTATAGAACGGTTTGCACGTGGCGTGTAGAGGTGTGAGTGATAGGAGAGCGATAAGAAAAGGGGCAAACTTTAAGTTGGAAATTCATACTGGGTAGGAGAAAATTGCAGGTTGAACATTTGAAATGGGTTTGGTTATTTAGAATGGGTTTTGCAACGTTTTTATTGGTAGAGATCGTTGGCTAACTTCTAGTTAAAATTCTGTAAATGTGTATTTAATAGGAACAAAGTAATAAATTCATTACTAGGAAACAAAAAAATTCTTAATGTTAATATTATTTTTTATTTATTTTTTGTTAATATATTTTATAATTCAAATAATGCATTTAATCTGTATTTGAATACATTTTTTTTGGATGAGTCTATTGGAATCTTTAAAAATATTTATTTTTGATGTTAGACGGAATGCTATTTTCGAATATGTAAAAAAATCAAATACTGTGTTGCACAATTTAAAAATTACTGAAAATGTGAAGAGAAAATGTTGAAAATAGTATTATTTTATTTAACATGTACCTATGTTGTTTACATTTTCTTTTATATATTTTGATTTTGTGTAGACCAAAAATTTTTTCACTCATCCCTTTAAGGCGTTGTTTTATTTGGATTCATTTTTCTCATTTTTCCAGTTCTTCCTGTCCTTGGTCCCTTCATTTCATTACAGGTTTCCTCTAGTTTCAGTTATATTTAATAAATTATGGTCAAATTCTCCTTTGGTTATCATTTTCTTTATTAAATATCTGTCATCTACTACTACCGTTACTGCCTATTATGGTGGTATTCTTTTTATATCTTAAATGTGTTCCTTCAACCGGTGTTTCTTTTTCTTGTGTTTTGTTACGCTTAATATATTTCTCAATTTGGTATTGCAGATTCGTGTTTATTTTTTGCAAATATGTTTGAATGAATCTATTGGATTATTTAAAAATTATTATTTTTGATGGAAGATTGTTAAATGCCATTTTAAATTTGAGAATGATAAAAATAATTGCAAAATAGAGTATCGAACACATTTTTTAGGAAACTATAATAACATAAAACTGTGTAGATCAAAAAAACTGTTGTTTTTACTCTTAATAAATATCACGTAAAAATAAATTTTTAACAGTATTCGAAAAAAAAATTCTGTTTTGTCGTTTATTATTTGGATTCATCTTTTTAATTTTTTCAATTCTTTTTGTGCTTAGTCAGTCTCTTCATTTCATTAAATGTTTTCTCTTGTTTCACTCGTATTTCTCTTTTGATCTTCATTTTCCTAATTGTTTGGAAAATCTCGCGCCCACTACGAGGGTTATTGTCTATTTTGGTTAATTTTGTATATGCCCCGAAATATATTTCTTACATCGGCGTTTCTTATTCTATTGTGTTTGGTTATACCTAATAGGTATGATTCTCAAATGGGTTGGATTTATTGGGGATTTTTGTTTTTTTTATAGTACCCTTATGTAGCATCCATAAGTTATTGTCGGTTTTCCATGACATCGTAGACTTTCAGCTTTGTTATTTGGTTTGTGTTTTTTTCTAGTAGCATCGTTAAGTTATTGCGCGAAATATGTGTGGTTCCTTTTTTAAGTATAGAGTTAATATCCAATACTTGAAGCGGCGATTCCTCTATGGATATTGGTAGTAGTACGGTATTACTTCTAATTCGTCCACATTCGTCTGCTTACATTTATTTTTATAACTTCATTTCGTTTGGTTTCTTATAGATTTTGATCTCGTATTCCTTATAATTTTGTCCATTACTATTATAAATAAAAAGCGGCTTAGTCTATACTTCTTTGTTCGATACTTTTTCCAACTTAATTTTTTCTGATTTGTCCCCTTGGATTGTATTATGGTATTTAGTACCATGTATATCGATCTGACTACATTTACTACTTTGGTTGGAACTAAAAAATACAAAAAAATATTTTAATTTAACAATAGTAATCAAAAGTATAAAAAAGTTAATACAGCGACTGTGCCATCAAATATAAATTGTATTCATTAAAAATTGAAGTAAGAACTAAATGTAAAAAATTGTGTTTTGTTGTTCTGGGCATTAAAGAAATTCAAATTCACTATAGGTTTTAAATATTAAAAGCGTGACTTCTAACAAAACTGATAACCGGTTTAATTATTTCATCTAGCGTTCTTCAAATAAAAATACCTACGTTAAGTCACCCACTCATCCCTACTATCATCCCTTTAATTTTATTAACTTAACTGACTCATAATGTTTTATTCAAAGCTGGATTCTTCTGGTTTAACTGATTTAAAAAAATGCATAAATCATGAGGTTTCATATAATTGGTTTATGTGCTACAGGGTTTTTTATTTCAGTAACAAATTTTGACATCTATCTCGCCTTAATTGAGTGCGGTAAAATTGGATGTCGAAATGTATATTCTTTAATCGTACCACTAAAATTTTGTTGAAGTATTTTTTGATAAAAGCTAAAGAGTTTAAACATTTTGGAGATTTGAAAAATTAATTTAAGTCACTTCTATAGTACACTTTGATACGTGCACACATTTATTTTCTATTTATTTGTTTATTTAATTTCAAAATCGTTTACAGTTTACAAGAAAGAATTGAACTAGTAGATTTTTCAAGAATATTCAACGAAAGGCTATAAAGCATTTCATAGAAATATAACATAGCAAGTTTCTGTTCTACAAACTTACCAACTCCCAAGGAAGATAGATGAGCCGAAATCAGATCTCTTAAACTCTATATTATATTTAACGATCTGTTATGTAATACATAATTACAGAAATAGGTGTCTTTTTTAAATGTTACCAACATTTTTGTCTATTTATTATTGATTGATAAAGTGGTAATACTAAAAAAGTTATCTATATGATTCATGACCAATAAATATAAACTAATATGTACTATTGCATAACTGGAAAGGGGTAACGTAAATTAGAATTTACATTATTTTAATATGGAGGTTTATTATTATTTGACTATAACGTTTATAAAACTAGATTTATAAAAAACATATATGAATACCTAGAAGTAATTAAATCAAATGTTCAATTTATATGCTAATTAAAGTAAACAATCACATTAAACGGTCTGGTTCTTTTAAAAGGTCGCTCTCCCTTCCAATATTTTATGATATTTATGAAATAAATACAGTTAAATTTAGTAGGTATGTATTAAAGTGTATTCCAGGGTGTAATAAGAGCCTATTAATTTACACTTTTTTCACTCTTTAAATATACAAAATAACAAAATTCTCTGTTGGGAGATTCATCATCAAATTTGTTTATTATCACCATAGGCGTATTCTGTTTTAAATACATTAAACAATATAAGACTGTAAATGTAATTTGTATCAGACTATTTCAACAATCCCTTCTTTAACTAATTTCAAGTAAAAATTCAAAAATGACCATGGTTAAGGTTGTTAAAGTATAATAGATGGAACTTTAGTATATTCATTTATAATTAGTTCATGTACAACTAATGTGATTTCGTTAATAACGTGTAATGTTTGGCTAATAATAATTTTTAAAATTAAATATTAAAGAACTTCATATAGAAATCTACTTGACATTAATTTTTTTTTATTTATTAATTTCACGTAATACGAGTATTTACAAAAAAAAATGTGATGTGTTTTTTATAATCTTTTCAGACCGTACAGTGTCAACACTAGTTGTTTAATAAAAAAAAATTATGTGGCTTGATTTTGGATTTTTATTGGATTTAATAATTACGAAGTAACTGGTGAATAGGATATTAAAAAGGTTACGTGAAATGCACCATCCATCGATTGTTTACTGCGATTTATTCATTTAGGTCTTCTGGTCAAGATCTTCTTAAGTTTCTGTTAATACGTTGGTTGAATTTAGATCTAGATATGTGTATAATGAGGCGTCAGCTATTATTCTGGGCATTTTTGATTCTAACGTTTGGAAAATATTGGTGACCGATGGGACGCTGGACCTCGTATGTCCAAACTGATTTTAAAATACCCATGTTTTTACTATAACTTCTACTTATTGTCTTTTGGTGTTTAATTTAAAAATTATATAACGGTTCCAGGAAAATTTTACCTAATATTACTAGCCAAATAAAATAAAATAAAATATGGTACCTACTATATTTAGATGATACTAGATGAGGTTAACAAAGGATTAAAAGTAATAATTTATAAAACACGAATTTTTATAAAAACTTGTTTTCTATTCTCACGACCATAAGAAATGTGGGTCTAACAGGTAATGAAATAAGAACTATTTTTTATTTGTACCCATACGTGTATGTTACAATTAGGTCCTTAAATATTTGTATTTGTCAAAAGTAAATAATATTAATGTTCCATAATAAACGTACCTACCGATTTATATTTTGTTTGTTTAGATAACCCTTTGTAAAAGGGCTTTCTTATACAGAAGCCCTTTTAAACGACATATTTATTACAGGGAATGTTTACTTAAGAGCAGCACAATTTATTAAAAAAATAAAAACATCACGCTTTGGTTTTTGACGAATAGATACAATTAATTTTAATTTCCTCCTTACTCGTATTTGGTAGTTTCGAACATACCAGGGCTTTTATATTTTTGCTAAGGTTATTTTTTCTTCTTACGAGACAGTTCATAGGGACCCTAAAGGTCAGTCTCTGGTCTAGTGTTACACTAGGTACTTGGGTTTTTCGAATGTTTCTAGTGTTTATATTACCAAATTATTACTGACTGTAACAAATAAAATATTGGTGCTGTATCTGAATTTTTACATTTTTAAAAATATCTAAAATATTTTATTTAGTTTATGAAGTAACAGGTTATTTTTGTTATTCTAATATAGTTATTTGTTTTGTCAGTAGATACAAAAAAATATGCCCATTTTTAGGACTAAAAAGAAGTATGTTTTTTAATAGACAAAAAACACATATTTTGAGTTAGTCAAACATATTTTTTCCAGTTTTAATCATAGTTTTAATAAATATTTCACTTAATATACATTTGATTATTATTATTATTTTTTACTATTTTATTATTATTATTATTATTATTATTATTATTATTTTATCAATATTAATATGACTTTACTTATAAAAGCAGTATTTTAGATTCCAGCGAATTTTCTTTGCCAGTTGCTTCGAAAATATTAGAGTCAAATATATGCCGATACCTATTTGCTTAGTATTTATATATAGGGTGTTTCATAATTAATTGTCCATATTATAGCTGGAGAATCTTTGATTCAAAATATAATGTTGTAACCTAAAACACTCCGGTAAAAATATTCCTCCCAACCGAGACACAGGGTGATTTATTTAAAGGTTTAAAAGATATTTATATCTTTTGATATTTTTTGTTCATTCTTGACAAAAAGTTTACGCATATTAGGGTATTTTAAGTTATTGTAAAATATATTTTCTCTTTATTACTAAAGGGGTACGGTAGGGGTAGAGACTTAGTTCCCCCTCTACTTTTTACGCTACTTTCATAAACTTCATAATAACATTTTTTTGATCATTGCCTTATTTTCTAAGTAAATATCCTCTTGTGTAATTGCGATAAGGTCACTGATTTTCAAGATATTTGCGCTCAAAGGTCTAAGGTTCGTATTTAAAATTATTGCTTATGTGCATCTCACACGAGTTTGTTCGATTTTACTAAATTTGACCATATAATTTAATAAATACGCATCCATCAACTTGGATGGTTTGTGCTTGTTTATTAAATTTTATGATCCAACTCAGTGAAGTCAGACTCTTGTGAAATGCACATAAGCAATAATTTTAAATTAATACGAACCTTATACGTTTGGGCGCAATATTTACTTAGAAAATAACGGATTATCAAAAAAATATGTCGTTATGATGTTTATGATAATAGCGTAGACTATAGAGGAATATAGAGGGGAAAAACTATATCACTACACCTACCGTGCGCCTTTGGTACTAGCAAGAAAATATCTTTAACAATAATTTAAAGTATCTTAATTTGCATAAATTTTCTGCCAAGTATGAACAAAAAATGTTAGAAGGTATCGTAATAGCGATCAAAAATATATTTAAATTTTAAAATAAATCACTCCATCCTGTATCTCGGTTAGGAGAAATATTTTACCAAGTGTTTTAAGGTAAATCGTCATATTTTGGGTCAAAGATTCTCCAGCTACAATATGGACAATTATAAAACACCCTGTATTTAGCTAGGTTATCTTGGCTTTGTTGTATATTTTTCTTCTCTCTACATCTTAGAATAGAATTCACCATTTCTTTAAGTTGTTTTCACCTCCTCTAACCTTTTAGGTCTTTCTTTTTCTTTAATTTGTACTTCTGTCTGAGATCTGCTTGGTTCTTCTTCTTCTTCCAGATTGACTCTGAATATGTTCAGGCTATTTTATTCGTTGTACTTTAACCATATTTGATAATGCAGGTTCTCTGAATATTTCCATAATATCCTAATTGATTTGTCTTTCCCAGTAGTCATGGATTTTAATTCCCCCATATACACTTCGCAGCACCTTAAGTTCCCAGATATTTTTTACTTTTTTTGGCTGTTTTATTTAAAATCTTGGTTTCAGCTTCATAAAAACTGTTGGCCTTAAATTGTTTCATACATTCTGATTTTCGCTTTTCTAGAGATGTTTTTGTTTATCAGCAGCTTATGGATCATTCCAGTACTCTTATTTCTTTTTACCAGCCTTGCTTTAATTTCCGCTTCCATTTCATGTTACTCGTGTTGATCTTTAATCCGCATAAATAATATATTCCATTATCCACATTGCACAATTATTATTAGTATGGCAATCGCAAGGTACCATGCGTTCCACAAGGTACCATACCGATACAACTCGAGTAAAATTCTGATTTGACCCTCGTCACGGGTATCTTGACACTCCGTCATCTATAAAAAAAGACAACGGAGCATCGGGCAATCGAGCATCTCACGGCATACCGAGATGTAGCGGCGACTCTTCTAATTGTTAAGTAAGCTCACTTTTCAATCTCACAATTTTGACAGTTGACACATGTCATGTTGCCGGGATGTTGACTCCGAGTATTACGTGTTACGTAAACGTTCACCGCGAGTATACAATATGTGCCGGTATAATTTATAGGGGAATGCGTGGAGTATTGTACCAGCAGTTATTACAATACCAACTAAAGAGAACTGTTTAATTTTTAACTATACAGCTTTCATGTCTTTGAGAGAGTAACTAATCGAGATGTGCTTTGATCTAGCACTGCTTACGTAGAACGTATAGGGAATAGTAAGAATATAAAGTATTTATTGGAATGAGTTAGATAGTTGGGAGAAAAAATATTTTCTCTTTGCGACTTTTGCATTTTAATTTCAATAATCATTGGAAACTATTGGAAATCATTCAAATATATTTGTTATGATCTTTGACCAAACTGCTTAATAGTATTCACGCAAACATACGCCTAATGGCCCATCGCAATGTTCGTTGGTGAACTATTGGTAATATTCACCATTGATAAGTTCTGATCTTCTAGTATCAAGGAAAAAATACATCTCTCTCGTATTATGGAGGTCCAACGTTCAACTACTGATGACCAACTGACCTGTTATGAGATTGAGTTTCTATCGTAACAATTGACAAACGCTTGATAAGTAATTGCCTCTCAGTTAATCAATATCATTTCATCCACCTTATCCTATTAACATAATTCAACATTTCTACCAGTGTTGCAAATAAGGCGAAGAACGTATAAAGCAGCCGGACCCTAAGGCGAAAATTTGATTTTACCTTATCAGTCTTTCACGTAGTTCCTTGTCTAAGAGTTACCTCTACTTTGCGACAATACCACTATTACCAATTACTACATCTCGATGTTTGAATATTCAGTGGTGTCATATGTCTTTTTTATTATAATAAACGACATTTATATGTATCAGTGCATGATAGCTGACGAAAACGTAGAAAAACTACCATTCAATAGAGATCTATTATGGTTTAAGAATACCCGCATGCAATAAGTTTTAGTAACTGAGATAATGAGCAAATTCCAAAATTTGTGAGCAAGCTAAAATTCTCATTATTGTATAATTAAAAAAGCCTCTAAGGTTCCCAAGCTTCACAAATTACCTACGACTATAATCTGAGATGTTTACGTGATTCCACACTTTTAGCCATCATTGCATAGATTAGCTTAAAACATTTTTGAATATTTTCTTTAAATAAAAATCCTCTCTGTTACTGTTAAAATATGTTTTTCAACTGCCAGTTCTCTACTGGCATATAATTAATACTAGCAGTACCAGTAGATATTATTCGAAGTTCTGTTTTGGTATAGTTGGTGGATTGTGGGGCATATCTCAGATTACGGGCAGATAAGCATTCGGCCGCGGTGTCTTGACATGAATATCGTTCCCTAATCGCAGATCTATGGCACTCTGGTGCAAGAATTAATGAAAGGATTCGATCATGATATGCATAAAGCACAGTGACGTAATGGCAGCTCGTTTTTTCTTGTAAAATATATTTTTTTTCTATAAAAATATCAATTAAATTATTTTGACAGCTGAAAAGTAAAGGTATTAAATCATGTATTGGAATAAAACCAACCAAAATGATATCAAAGGACTAAAACTGGAAATACTAGGCAGATGGAACTTTTGGTATATAATAGTAACAAAATCGGAAATGAATGGAGATTTACGAGTATTTGTAAGATTAAAAACTTATTCATTTATTGATTGTGATTAAAGCAAATATTATTAATTTTAATAAATCGGTTGAAGAGAATTAAAATTTAGTTATTTTTATGTAGCTGCTTTTACTAAACACTCTATGGAATTATTTTTAATATTTATTAAAGAAGTAAATAACCCCAGATCTTTTCTCTCACTGTATAAAATGTTTGAGTTTCTGCCGCAAAATCTCTCTCATATATTTCTTTTCTTAATTTTATGTACTTCATTTTCTTCCTTTCTACTGTCACTCTTATACTTTTTATTTTGTTGTGCTTACGAATCTTAACATTTTATCATTTACATATTATAATTCACTGAACTAATATACAAAGTAATGTATTTAGTACTACTAATATTTATCTGTTTGGTACATCAAATAACTTTCAAAATCAACTCAAATAATTATTTCATGAGGTGTCATTCCAAAACATGTAAAATATTTTTCTATTAAATGCCAAGCAAAAATGTCATTAAAATAGTAAAAAATTAACTACCCACTTAATTTATGCAAGAACAATATTACATGTATATTGTAACATTATCTCGTCCGCTATTGTCATTAATGTCATTAGTTAATAAAACTAGAATGATTTATAACTCGATAGGTGTGTTGAAATTTTTTTGATTTACTTCAGCACCATTATGCTAATCAAGTTTTAAGTCAAAATTTATTACATTTTTTAAATGTTGATAGAATTGTTGTTGGCGTTTTTTAAATAAGAACATGGCTTGGTATTTATTATAATGTTATTATTATTAACCTACTGTCTAAAATATTATACCTATATGTAAAAACGTATCAGCGAATTTAGTGTTGTGAAAACATTTTAATATACAATAAAATCGCACGTCAAAAATCATCAAAAACAACACTCCTTAAATAGCAATTGACCTGTAAATGGATTAATCACCGAGTTTTGAACGTAAAAACGTGTAGAAAATATCCTCATTTCCAGATAAGTAATTAGCATCACAACACTTTCATATAGAATTACATTTTAAAAAGCGGTTACTTTATTTTGAACTAATTTTTGAAAAATTAATAGTTCAGTAATGTGAATTAAAAAATAATAATAATTTTCATAGGATTATTAAAGCAAACTTATATTGTTTTAGTATTTACGAGTATATACATATTTCAATTACACGCTACATGAAAATTTAAAATTATAAGTAAATAATATATTTAAATAAACATATATTAGTCAATTCACTGGTGGTTTTAGGATGTCTTTTAATTCTTAACTACATGTTAAGTTCAAATAAAGATAATTACAAAATTTAGCATTTGACTAAAAATCATCTAAAACTTTCATTTTTCCGTTATTTTTAAAGTAGCTACTATTATTGAAAATGCATATGTTTAAAGCATTCAAAATCATAATCTGGTAATTATATTTTTATTTTTGTGCAATGAGAGAATATTCATATTAGGAAAACTAGCTGTATGGATATATAAAGAAAAAAACCATATACGAAAAATTGGCATTTTTACTGATAAAATCATTTTAAATTGAGACTCTCTTTACACTTCATTATGTGAAAATTTCTCTATAAAGAATGCTTTGAATAAAAATACAAATAAAATAAAAGTGGCTCCTGCTTTTCGGAATTCCAGTGCCGACGTCACAATCGCTTTGCTCAATTTGCAGACGTCAATTCACGTCACATCAGCAGATGCCGCGCTGGCTGTATACAGATGAGACGTGAAGTGTCTTAAAAATCAAAGTGGATCTTTTCTCAAAAACTCAGGATCTGCCTCTTGATGCAACCAACCACTTTACATACAGATGTTCTCTTTTTAACATTTCGACTATTTCTCCCAGAAAATGCATTTCGTTATTGGGAGTGATTACTGAAACGCGAGTAAGTTACATATCAATTTCAACTACAAGTTGTATGCCGACCAATACCATAATTTCAGTTTATTTCTATTGGTGTTGTAGGTAATAAAATTTCTTATCGTAGCTATTTCTTCCTTTTACTGTTTATGTATGCATAACATTGATAACATAAATTTCAAATTCAAATAATGTGGTTTCAAAAGTCCTTTTCAAGTAGTACCGTTCAAGTAAGAGCTAAAACAAATAAATATGAAAAAAATGTCTGCATATTATGGGACATTAGCACAATTTACTAAACAAAATATATTTCTAGTAAACTTAGGATTTATATAAGCTATGCACATTTTTTAATGAGGATCCATCTAGAAAATGGTTACACTGTGTTACAATACTAGTCAAAGCCAGATGCCAAGAAAGAATTTTCTATGATAGCCTTAGAGCTCAATTCACTTCTGTGATTGGCTACTGCTTCGAAGAGTGGTGTGGGTTAAGCAATAGAATAAAATAAAATGTAACTAATGAGTGTTGTTTATTGGGGTAATATGGAATCTTAGTGCCCGATATGAAATGACAAGTGCTGATAAGTTGCGCCAGTAGTACTATGAGGTTCACAGAAAAGTTGTTAATAATATTATTGAATATTTCAAATATTACGAGGATTTTCTCTAATTTAATTACTTTAGTTATAGAAATATGTCCCTTAATACAAATGCTGGATAGACTTCTGGTCTGGTTAGATAGAAACACTAGGACCAAGCTGCTCACAATTGGCTAAGCTGCTGACTACGTACGACAGTCTACGGATGGTGTTAGGGTACTAATAACTACTGTAGGGTACTGCTACTATAATTAGTGGCCTATAAGTACAAGCTACTTAATAGAAAATTATCAGAAACTACAACAAAACTTACCAGAGAGGGAAGTGGCCTAAGACAGAGAGTATATTATCCCCAGATGGGCAGATCGACTCAATCAAGTTTATACCTATGCTGTCGATGGTAATATGAATATCCTCAATTTCCAGGCTTCTCCGGATAAATAAGTTTCAAGAGGCTCTCAGAGTCTAAGAGTACCTGTCCTTTGGTCTCAACCGCCCTGCCACAGAAATAACAGCTCTTCAGGTTTATTGTCCCAATGTATAAAGGTATCCTTCAACTGAGGCCATGTTCAGTAAGAAAATATCTGATAAATGTGGATACTTGTTATCTGTAGTAGTTCAGCTTTCAGTTACTCTGCTGATATCCTCTAAGTGGATAGCTTCTAGATATAATAAGGAAATATAATATATAAGGAAATCCTCATATACATACTAAAAATCCTACTTCGAGATATCTGTACCAAATCTCTCCTTAAAGAGGTATTTTTGTGTGTCTTCCTTTGAGATATAAAACTAAAATTTCCATCAGAAAATTGGTAAATTAATAAAATTTTTATTAATAATATTACAACATACGCAATGAAAGCTCGTTAAATTTTTATTTCAATAATCAAACGTCGCTTAGTAATAGAATCAATAATGGTAAGAAATATTCTTGCACACGGCTGTAAAACTAAAAATTGAATTTTAGCAGTTAAAAATATGTTTTGTAATTTATATTCCATGAATAAATGGCATATTTGCAACATTAAATTGAAGAATTAATTATTAATCAATTTCAAACATGTTCGCCGTTTTAAAATAATACATTTTTAATTTACTTAATGGTATTACATTACAATTTTCACAGTTTTCAGAATTTTCATTATTTTTATAATACCTAAATAATTCAATAAATAAAATAAATTATTCCGTATCGTGGTTAGTATTGCAATTATTTTTAAATTTTCAAAATGTATGGATGTAATATTAATGTCAAAATTTCAAAATTCTATACAATGCTCAAATAGACAATTATTAGATTTAGTTTATGTATTATTTAATATACCTTAAATATTTATTAGACATGGGCGCTTCAAAAGGATGGTTACGTTAAACTATTTTAATGTATATATCTTCTCTTATATAAAGTGTATCTATTGAAAATTTAGGTATATACTTAATACAAAAGTACCATCATTGTCTGTCATCAAATTGGCAAACTTACCTATCGTACAATAATATACAATGAAATTGCTAGGATCAACGTATTGCTGGATTCAGGACACAGTCATATAAAAGAAAATAACTGGATGCTTTCACAACCCTCTCATTATGACGTAGTTGACTCAAACAAAAAACTGATTTTACAGGAATGACAATCGTCGTACAAAACAGTGAAAAGCAATTCGTACTCTTAATGCATTAAATTCCCAAGAAGAACTTCTTGGTTTTCATTTTTCAACTGACCTATCCAGCAAAGAAATATACATTATATCCAGAATTCGTATCAACCACTATTTAAAATCAACATTCAGAACTTTGTAACTGTGGTAAAAAACAAGATTTATTTCATATTATTTGAATTGTCCATCAATAAGTGTTAACATACAAATCCATTAAATAATCTTTATGGTATTTTGGCTTTGGAGGACTTACTTATTAATTTTTTATGTATACGTTATAATATTAAGGACATCTCCAACTTCTTAACAACTTCTAACATAAAACAGTAACTTTTATTTAACATATTCAGTTTCTGAGAGAATGCATTATTTCTTCAATAGTAGCAAACATAACCAAAATAACACTACTCTTATAAGAATTTAACCTAACTCTCAAGTATCTGAAGAGAGAAGTAAAGTACAGGCCGAATAGCGATGGTAGCTGCTTTGCGTATCACAAGTCTCAAGGGAAGTACTGAAAAATACCAAACACTACAAATGCATTTACTAAAATCTCTCCTTGCTTTTATTAGACGTTGTTCGATTATTTTATTTAAATTCTGCACGTAACTAAGGGTTCAAATTCGAAGAAAAAGAACTCTTTATTTTCGACTTTTCTAGATTTTCTAGATTGAACTACCAAACATTAATTATACAGTAGCTTTGATATTATACGTAAATAACTATTCTAGTATGAGAATGCAGTGAGGAAATTAGGGAACTAGCATCTCTGAACAAGTGAGTACTTTCATGGACTCCTTCCTCACGGGTTGTACTTACCATATTAGAGGTATTTGTAGAAAATATACGAAACAGACAATACAACAAGGAAACTGAAACAAATTTGCACATATTATACAGCTCTAAAGTTATGGATCGCAGGAAGAGAATAAGACCTATGGAAATCCAGAAAAAGATCCAACCTTCATCGGATGCATTAAATCAAGATGCATGATTAAAGATTATACATCAATATATTTATTAAATATTTGACCATAAGAATATCCCATTGGAAGAAAATGTGTGTACGTCCATGATAGGCTTTTGTGTTGAATTGAAATAGAACACAAATTGTTTTTTTATTTAATCGCGCCTGTGAATTTTGTTTAATTTATTTAAAATTAATTCGTAGGGTAGTGATATAACAAATTGTACACAATTACAAAATTGTTTGGGGAGTATATATTTGTGTTTGGGCGTGTTGGTTGGATTTAGATACATTTTCAATAGTGTTTTACAATTTTTGTACAGTCTCCAGTCGATAACAGGACCTCAAAACAATTAATTTTATACAAATTAGCACAAACGTAATTTTTTCAAGGCATTCATCCATAAATTTATAGCTTACTGTCACTAAACAAGCAATAATTTTCTACACCGCGTTTATTACGTATAATCTCAAAAAATGAGTTTTTTAACAAAAGCGTATCAATTTTAGTGACTTTTCACCTGTATTTTATTACATTTTTAAATATACTGATTGAGTGGATTTCAATACTAAAATAAAAAGTTTGGATAGTAAAGATTATTAAATTTAATTTAATTTTAAATGTGTGTAAAATCTATTAAAGATATATAAAATCAAGCCTTTAAGACAATAATGAATGATTTTCATAGAGAACTTTTTGTAATGTCTCTCTAGATAAAGAAAAAATCCGATGGATTATTTGATCACTCTATATATACATAAAGATATTTCAAACTAAAACCACAAATAAAGATTTTAAAGCTTTCTTTATGTACTTTATATACGGCAAATTTTTAATTATGTCTCTATGGATGATTTATAGTAATTTTAAAGAATGATGTATTGGATTGGTATGCCTACCATCATTAATATTACTAACACTTCAACTGACTTAATGTTTGTATGTTCCGATACCATATCTGCCAATAACAAAATATCGACACGCAATGCAATATTTTTATTTCCTCTTTATTTAATTTTCTTCAATAAAATTTTAATACGTAAGCAAAATAGCAATTTTAAATAATCAAATTAATTGTTAAAGCCGGTAAACTTACCCATTTGATAGTCAGTTAAAATTAATTTAAAATGTACAAATGTAAAATGCCCATTATTTAATTAATTAGTTAAGTTCATTGTCATAATTAATACATTTTGATTAATAAGAGAGATGTTAATTAAATATTTTTATATTACACTATGTGTTTATTGATTTGAAATACAGAATAAAAAATTAGTTCCTGGTCTGATTCAACTGGAATATACTGCTTAAGTATCGTTAATTTTTTCCTAGAACCGAACTATTTTCAAATGTATACAATTAACATCAAATACTTAGAATCACAACGGATTATTTTAAAAACAAATTTTACTAAATTACAACGTGTTTATTTATTTATTCTTTTACAATTTACTTCTTTTGCACCCATTTTCTTTACTCTTTTGTCATTTAATTTTGATACCTGTATATGTACATCACTCCCATTTTCCCAAATAATTGTTTGGAGGTCCTCAATGTTTTTCAGATAGATCTATATTTCAATTATTTTATTTTAGCACAGGAGTCAGTACAACTCAAAATTGTTAAAATAAGTCGGTTCTAGCACACTGTTCCGAATTTTGTGACCAATCAGTATCTTGCTTTCTCAAAAGTTTTTATTCTATTGCTTGTTTTTTTAGTCCTGTCTTGGCTTAATTTTATTACCAACAAACTATCCTACAGAATTTGTGGTTTGTTGTTGTGCATATACACACATAACAAGAACCTTTATAAATATCGTTAAGAACGTTAACAGTTTTTAATATAGGTAGCTTCATTTTAAACCACAAAATTATACACTATATTAAAACATAATCTCTTAAGTACCATCTACAATCTTCTACAGAATGAATATGATAAATTTGATGATTGATTTTACCACTAAACTTCCTGAAGGTCTTACAACCCTCACCATATGATACGAACATGCACACGTCTACTTCCGAGAGCCCTAGGGGTCGAGTCAGGTGCTTGAATTGGCCGACAACCGTTTTTTGTTCGCTGTTTCGGTTATAGGTCAGGACATCGAGTAGGCGGAAGTGTCTACATGTGGCTTCTTTTGTTTTCCGTCTCGTGACTGTCGTTTGTTTCGTCTGTTTGGCCATTCCGGTTGACGAATGAAGGATCACGTATGGCTGTGACTCAAATAATCAAACATGTCCGACGCGACGTCAATGTTTCTAGTTGGGACAAATTATGCAGGTTTAACTTAATTATCACTTTTGATATGGTTACAAATTTCGTGCATACAAACTTTTTAGGAAAATAGAGTAAATGTACATTTAATTCATTTTTACAGAATATGAAAGATAAGCTGACGCCGATAGAAAATTGTTACTCTCTGTGATATATGGCACATAATAAACAAAAATAAACAAAATCGATTGATTGTATGACTTCCAAATTTAGATTAACCTGGTTTATAAACAATGTTCATAGGTAATGACGTCACAGCACTTTTATCACATTCTGAATGAGGGACATTTGCAGTTTCTAATGTTTTGCATATTAATATAGAGTTTATTTATCTGATGATCAAATTGGTATCACAAATTCTTCCGTTATATTGACCTCAAACAAGATGTTTAAGATGTTATTCGACATAATAAAGATAAGTTATATGAACGGCAAATAGCGTAATCAAGTATTAAATTCTTGTTGTGCGATAATAAAACAAAAGTTAACCAAATAGCGGGCTTCTAGCAAACAGTTTAAAGATCCTAATTACGATAATGACGTGAAATATGTCGCGGGAGTTGAACAATATTTTCCTTGTGAGCGAACTTTCGCAATATACAGAGTGGCTCTTCATTATTTAAAAACGTAATATTCCTATTGATTAGATTTCAAGATATATGATTTATAGATTAAATCGGTTAGATTGAAATAAATGTCTTTGTTTGAGACCATTTATACGATTTATACAATTATTATATAGCTTTTACCAACACTATACTTTTGTTATATTCTGATTTGGCTCATAAAAAAATTCTTTGATAGATACAGATGAGAATAAATGAAAGTTAATACCTAAATAATAAAAAATAACTAAAAATAATATATCAGCGTTAATATTTTTTATATGATGGCCCGATAAGAGATGAATACAATTTTGTTAATGACATGAGAGTCCGTAGTGTTATTTAAGCAATGGGCTAACACTGGCAAAAAATATAATATATAAATAAACGGCTACTTTACATTCGCAACGATTACTATCCGTAAAGAATATCTGAAACCGCGAGTTCAGAGTGCACAGTTACCGAAACACAATATATAGTAACATTGGTCACTCGAGTGACATTCTTTGAGCTGTTCACTTCGTAATATGGAGGGTTGAAAATGACGATAGGTAGTGCAATATTGCCCAATTGACAATGGCCACAAACGTGAAAAATAAAACTTTAGGGTCACAAGCCCGAGAAAATATATATACTCGTACAATTTGGAAATTTTGCACCAAAAAGATAAGAAAAATAATCCCTTTTTAAAACATTCTCACCAGACTGACAGCATATTATTATTGTCATTAAACAGTAAGTGAAACACCCAATTAAATTTTTTGTAGCAACATAGATTATCAAATCACTCTGGTCCTACAAATTTTTCGCCTGCATCTAATTTGTGATATCCCTCCTCCTTTAAGTCATTGCGCATCTCGCGGTTTCAGATATTCTTGACGGATAGTACTTATTTAATAAATACACTTGTATATACTCTCTCAATGTCAAATATCATTTTAATGAAGACCTGTGAACTAGATTTTTTTATTTTGTTCTGCTGACAATTTTTTGTATAAGTCAATTCTTTGTAAATTTAGACGAATGTTAGAATCAACCAAAACAGAAGACAAATAGAATTTTGCCAATGACATATGAGTCTGTTCCTGAACAATATTATTTAAGCAATGGGCCAATACTGTCAAAAAATAATAAAGATGTTACGTTAGATTTGCTAATTTAATAAACACACTTGTCTATACTTTCTCAATGTCAAATACGAGTATCATTTAGGTGAACAAGCGTGAAATATAATTGAGATATTTCTTGTAATATGTTCTTCTGATAATTTTGGATACAACTAAACTGTTTGGAAATTTAGATGAACATTATAATCAACCAAAATACAAAGTACACCATACTTTCACCATTCATAAAAATAACTAAAATATAATATATCAGTGTTAATAGATTGCGTAAACTTTTTTTATGTTGATTTAATAACAGCTAAATACAATTTTGTCAATCACATATGGGTCTGTATCTATACAAGCAATGGACTAATGCTGGCAAAAAAATTAACTTACTTACTTTATATTCACGGTTACTTATTTAATAGATACACTTGTATACTCTCTCAATGTCAAATATTTTAATGAATGTTATAGATAAATTATAAATACATTATACTTATATCTTATCTGATGATGCCAACAGGTGAAACATAGTGATAAAAAAATATTTAATAGCTTTGAAAAACCGTGGAAATTTAAGATAAGTATAATTTATATATTCTAATAGATATACTCCACAAAGTTATGGTAGAAACAATAATTACGAAATTAGAGCTAGACTGATATTTTTGAGGAACATTAGAAAAAACCAAAATACAAAGTACATAATTCCTAAAAATAACTAAAATATCATACTTGATGAATTGTAACCTGACGTTTTTAGAAACGCCGTTAGATTTAATTTTCATCTTCACAGATAAACAATGACCTAATGATTTGTTAGACTCTATTTTCGGGTTTTACGTAACATAAATAAGAGTAAAAATGTTACTCAAAATAGATATGGATAAAACTACATTTTATCCAAAAGTAGATTAAATGTTATACTTTGTTTTAAAAATAATGATTTGTCATTAGTTAACTAAGGTTAAACTCTACATATACTTACATATAATGATTTACGGTTTTAGGATTTTTCTTAAAAATTCCTTTATATAACACTAAAAGATCTAGAAAGCTACAGAAAAGTAAGGCTTAGAGCTGAAATATACATTGATACAACTTTTACTTCATTTAATATTTTTATTTTTGAATAAAGTTATATAAATGTCTAAGTAAGGACGCTCTGGCATTTATCAATAAATATTTAAATTATACCAACATTTATTGAAATTTATTTATTGAAATAACCATAAACGGATGGAGGTCCATCTGCTGGTCGGTGCGTAAAAAAACGGTTTATCTATGATGAATGCCACCGTTTCCCCATTATCGTTGTGCTGGCATGTAAGCAATTGGCTTTTAAAATGTTTTCCAATAATGGGTGTTTATGTCCGAAGGTTTAAATAAACAGGCACTAATATGACTTCTAACAATTTAATTGTACAGGTTAAGATCACTGACAGCTGTGACAAATTCACCAATTTTCCCGAAAAAAAATGGATATAAATAGATAAAAATTGAGAGCAAAGAGTCGGAGTGAATTGTCAAACTCGAAGTAAGCGAAGTCGAGCCACTGTTATTCACGTTTATTTGTATTTTTCTCTTAAATAATATTTTTTAGTTAATAAATAATCTCACTCTTATGGTAGAAGTAATACTCTCATATTTAACGTCAAATTTGTTTTCATTTTTTCTTTTGTTTACTCGATTCAATTGTAAAGGAATTGCAATAACTACCTCTAAAAGATGACTCTTAAAAATTTTTTAGAGAAAATGCTCTTTATTAAAAACATTGCCATTGTAACAAGAGAAAGTTTAGAAAATTGAGTACCGTAGGTCAAAATTCATTGGTAATATTTTGACTTTGAACATTATAACAATATGATTAATTTTATTTATTGGGAATTATATTGTAAAGAAAATATAATTTTTTTAATTAACTATCACTTTTTATTAACCTTAAGTGTCCTTCAAATACTTCCAACATATAGAATTCTTTCAGATGTAGGATTGTAGTTAATTAGATGTTTAGATTTAACGTCGGACGAACAAATAATTAATTCTAAGACTACTAGAGACAAGTTTTTGTCGGCCTATTGAAAACTTCATTGGATAATTGCAGGGCGTACTAATTTTTTTAAATAGCTCATATTTCTACATATATTTTTTGCTTGATTAAATTAACATAATTTAACTTTTCAAATCACTAATAGAGGGAGTTGGGAAGATGGATGCAAAGATTTAAGGGGAAGCTAGCGTAGACCATTTAGATACATTTTTGCTATGGTTGTCTTAGACGAAGTCTGACTATTTTTTTATCTAATTTTTTAGTGTTTGGCAAAAAATCCCAAAATTAATTACAGTTAATTGCTGATAGTGGCCAGCTTGAATGATAAGCGAATTTTAGAATTGAACTCAGTTATTATTTCGAGCATAAAAAATAATTTTTCATTAGCCCGCCTAAAAATTTAAATATTATCTCTCAATTTGATTTGTAGCCTATAATTTCAATAGTTTGTGAGATATCCACGAAAAAGCAATAACCAAGCATGTTTTTAAAAAGGTTTGAACAAAAAAAGTTTAAAAAAATACGGTCTAAAACGGTTTTTTTAAATTTTTGAAAATATTGTTGAATTTTAAATGTCTGTAAAACAAATGGATGATTGATGACAGATGATCACACATTACTTCAATTTACTAATATAAAACACGGTTTTTTAAAAATTAAACATTAGGCAAATACGCTTATGTTAAAACTCTTAATATTTGTCTAAATGAACAACTAATATAAAATATAACACCTTATAATAACTAATAAATTTAATTGCAGGGGTAGGTACTATGAACTTCTCGATTATCCGAGAACCAACACTTGACCTCCGATGTCCTTTTATTTTTCTAACCAAGAAGACCCTAATGTTTATTAATTTTGATGACTCTAGTAAAAATATTTATTTAACATTCCTACGCGGCCTTGTTCACGTAATGTTAAATAAACAGTAAATGTTATAATTTAGAAAATATTAAATAAAAACTAGGTTCTATGTACAGGGTGATCCTTAGCTAGGTACTTGTACATACTATCGTAACAATATTTTCAGATAATTGATATTATAAATTGACTGGAAATTAAACAAACAACAAAGAAGAAGAATATAGACTCGCGAGATGAAAACTCTAAGAAGAATTTCAAAACTAAGATCGAAGGAAAAGGTACCGAAAAAGAAATAAGAAAAAAGATAAATAGTGAAATCAGTAAAAAAAAGAATAAATGAATTAAAATCGTTTGAACTTGCCAACACTAAACTATACAAGATAGTATGGAAAATGGCGAAAAACTAAAAAACCACAAAAGAGGATATTGGCAAGGACCTAAAAGAAACAATTAAACTGGAAAAAACTCGCAAAAGACAGAAGCAAATAAAGAAATAAAATAAGGGAAGAATGCGCAACTTCAACTCGACAGTAGCATCTGCCGTAAATGAGTATCGATTATTGACGATGATGATATTATAAGTGAAAATATTTACTTAACATAAACAAGGCTTCCTTCACCTCCCCTCATTGTTTAAATTATCCGTACCATATTGCTTTTTAATAAATATTATTATGCACATTTCACTTATTAAATAACTCAGGCTAAAACATTTTGAACTAATTTTAAACACCCTGTACTTTCACAGACGGGCAGCTCGATTCGTGCAACTTGAGAAGTATGGTGAAGTTCCCTCAAGTGTATCGTGAAAAATTTTGAACATCGAGCGAACAACAGGGGTCGAAAGCAACATTTAAATAATTCCAAATCAACATGGAATATCAAAAAGTGATTAAGAAATACATCGAGACTATTAAATATTCATGGCAGCGGATATTTCATGAATAAAAATATCTATTTCGGTGGCTACACTGTTAAAAAGTTTAAATAAACTCTTTTATTTTCGTTTAATTTGTTTCTAATTGTTTTCGTATTTTGAAATGTTTAGGTATTCTAATCTCGCGTCGAGACCAAACAGACAAAACAGAAACAATTCTGCTACATTTCAGCTACTTTTTTGTGTCTTGGATCGAAAATGATTTGTTTCTTTGAAAATTTCTAAAAAGTTGTTTTTTCTGTTTGTATTTTGTCTGTTTGGTTGTCATTCAATATACCGAGAGTAAAGTACGAATTTACGCACTCTCTAGGTTATACAATATACAGAGCGTGACTGGAAAATAATTAGCAATTTTAAGGTCTTAACATATTTTAACTACTTATGTGTTTTATAGGAAGTAAAATTCTTACACTTCTTATTCTTAGGATCCATTATTAATCAGCTTAAATATTTTGATAATTAACGATTAATATTTAAAAAAAATAATTAATGTATCCATTATTAATTATTAAATGATAATTAATTACTACCACACAATTTTTTATAGTGTAGCACAAATAAAAGACTAACACCTTGGTTAACATTATAAAAAACAAAGGTCGCTTTTCTTATTATAATACCCATTTAATTAACATTTTTATTTTAATATTTACCAAAAGATTTAACATAAAATATTTACTTTCTCATTGTTTTTTAATTGGACAGAATTTTAGCCTGTTCGGCCATTAGTCACTGTGAATAACGTCAGACATTACCAAAAATCTTGTAAAAAGAATTTAATTCGATGTTATCTTTGTAAAAGAGGGAATAAACCGTGTTTTTGTTGTTCAACCTTTGTTATTGTCCATGTGACTTTTTTACGCTCATAACCATGTTAATGACTTAATTTTGGGCTAAACATGGCGACGCGAGAAATTTGCATATTTTTTTCTTGAAACAAAAAAAAACAATTTGAATATCAGAATAAGATCATAAACATATCAAGTTGCGAATTAGATTATCAACAATCCGCGTTTCAGTTTAAAATTCTAAAAAAATGTAAAGTTATCTAAAGTGTGACTTGATATTATTGTCAAAATTTCGAACTTCTAGTTTTTTATTTTGATTCCATACAATGACTACCGCGAAAAATGAGACTTGGAAAATGGAATTTCATTAATTAGTGGCATTATTCCGTTGTAACAAAATACCCACGTCCTTGAGTTAATAATGGACTTTTTCTCTTAATGAGATTAGATCCGTCGCTGCGCCATTAATTTTTTAAAAAAATTTCTAATTTCTACCCTAAAAAAAAGGTAACCATTTTTAATACATTTTTTAAATATTTTTTGCGAAAAACTGGTTGACTGTAGATATACTAGTACACTACTCAAAACAATTATCGCATATTTTGAAAACCCTGTACAAAAGACTTTATTCATAAAACTGGTAAACTAAGATTTTTAGTACTAAAAACATAGACCTTTTTTATGCAAATTCCGGCAGATATGGGTTTTTATATTGTTCTTTATCATTTATTCTGATGTTTTTCTGTATAACTACAAAATGCTAAAACCTTTACTTATCAATGGCACGAGTATTCGATTAGTTGAACTTAGACTTTCGCACGAAATTATTAATTGGATGAAATTAGAGTTATGGACGATAACAACAGACGTCTTACTAGACATTTAACAGATGCTGAAGCACAAACGGCTGTTACTCTGTCAGCTGAGGGTTACAATCAAGTCCGAATAGCGCAAATTTTAAATGTTACCCAGTCGTCAGTAAGTAGAGTGTTAAGGCGGTATAGGGAGACTCAGGCATTTTCAAGACGTCCTGGCCAAGGCCGTAATAGGGTCACAACTGCAGCGCAGGATCGATTTTTGCTTTTGCAAACTTTAAGAAACCGTTCAACTACAGCTAGGAACTTACAAAATGCCCTAAGAAGAACTTACCAGGTTAGGATCAGTGATCAAACGGTTAGAAACAGATTGAGAGAATCTGACTTAAGGCCAAGACGACCAGCAACGGGACCACGACTCACGAGGCAACACCGCGTACGCAGATTAGCCTTCGCCAGAGAACACCTGAACTGGAGAGCAGCTGATTGGCACACGGTCTTGTTCACCGACGAGTCCAGATTTACTCTCTCAACAAATGACCGTCGTGTAAGGGTGTATAGAAGGCCTGGAACCCGATTTGTATAGGGCAACATTCGTCAGTTGGATGCATACGGTGGAGGAGGCATTATGGTTTGGGGAGGAATAAACTTTCGTGAACGCACTGATCTCCATATTGTACAAAACGGTACTTTGAATGCTGAAAGGTACATTAATGATATCCTTCAAGAGTATGTGATTCCTTTTGCCCCATTTATAGGCGATAATTTCATATTAATGCATGATAATGCCCGTCCTCACACAGCACGCATTGTGACGAGGTTCTTGCAAGACACCGATATTAATATCATGGATTGGCCAGCAAGGTCACCTGACTTAAATCCAATTGAACATATGTGGGATGCACTTGGAAGAGCCGTTAGAGGAAGATTAAATCCACCTGAAACTTTGGAACAATTGTCTGAAGCTCTTATAGAGGAATGGGATAGAATTCCCGAAGCTTATGTTCAAAATTTAATTTTAAGTATGGGGAGGCGTTGCAGGGCAGTTGTAAGAGCTAGAGGGGGTAATACTGAATATTAATTAATGTTTTGTAGTGTAAAATTCATTATGGTCGGACAGTAATGTTAATTTTGTTCTTTGGTTTTAATGCAAATAAAACACTAAAAAATTAAAAGTTGCCTTATTTCGTTACATTTTATGTAAATTTTGCAACACTTCGTAAAATCCCTTAAAACATGTCCTTATTCGATAAAAAATATATAAATCAATGTTATTTTTATTTGATGATTAAATATAGACATTTGAGAAAATATGCGATAATTGTTTTGAGTAGTGTATTATTAGTAAGACTAAATTTGAAAAATACACCTTTCTTCAATTAAACTAACTGATATTTTTAATGGCGGAATGTAATTATTTATTCAAATATCACTAAGATAAGACTTAAATACCCTTGTGTTCCAAGTTTTTACTCTCTTCCTTATGCCTTTCGGATTTAATTATAAATGTAATGTCTTCCAGACAATTATACATTCGAGTAATTAAGTACAGCGATCTTGAGCTATATAGTCAGGTTAAATTATAAAAAATATCTATTTATTAAAATTGTTAATTAAAGTTGCTGCTTAGCAAGATTTTACTTTAGAGCTTTATTTAAATTCATTATAAAATGATCATATGTAATTAGATGATTCGTTAATTTTATACTAGACTTATGGTCTTGTTAGAATGGCAAATTATTTACTCAAATCAATTAAATTTACTGTAAGTACTTCATTTTATCTATTTGTAGTTTAGACACTCAAAATAGTTTAATTGACTGTTTTTTCTCCATTCTATTAAATCTACTGTATTATTTCTATTTTTGTTAATCTTCATATTCTGTGGCTCTGTAATTAGTAATTATAGAGTCATATTTTCCTATTTCTCATTAAAGAGAAAGTGGTAGTGAGTCAAAAGTGAGCCAAAACATAAGTAGAATAATTTTTAGAAAAAAAAAATAATTTAATTGAAATTTGAGAAAACAAGAAACATTACTAGTTTTGCGACATTGCTAAACCAACATTTTTGCTCCCTATTTTAGGCCTGATTAAACTTGATTGAAATTAATATAAAGGTAAGTTTTTTGAATTAATATTACTGTCAATACAACAGTAACAATATTAAATTCCAATACAGACATATGCCCAAATTATAAAAAAAATATCATTAAATTGATATGAAATAGTTCAGAGCGTAGAATTGTAGAGAGTAAGTACGATTGCACAATTGATTTTTATATATAAATTATTTATGTACATCGATTATATTTAAATTATTTTTAGTTTGAATTTACCACAAATAAAGTTTGTAATTTTAACATTAGCCTCATTGTCTATCACTGTCAAATTAACTATGGCCATGCATAATTCTCATAAATAAATAAATTTTGAGATGTTGTTTAAAATATTTAAATGTATATAATTGGAGTAAAATTATTTTTAAAATATGCAAGTTTTAATTGTTGCAACACTTTATTAAAATGGGAGTTCACTTACACTATGTGAGGGTAATTTCTGACATTTGCTATAGAAACTCTCTTTTTTGGCAAATCTAATCTGTTGTTTTTTTAAAGAATCATTTAAATAAATACTGTGCTGAACGAATGATCTCCGAAAAGCATAATTTATTTTACTTTTAACTTATTTTTAACCTAATTTGAGGTTCTTTTTAAAAACAAATATTAAACAATCTTGTATTAGGCCTTGTTTCTTTACTTATAACGTTATTAACCTTTTATGAAAATTCCAAGATCCTATTTATTATATTATTTTCTTCATTAGACATTTAACAATTTAATTTTATAAATTTTTCATATTTGTAATGTCCAGAAATTAATAATAATATTTTCTTACAATGTAAAATATATATAAATATAAAAAATATTGCTTACTCTTTTTTCTTCAAACTAGACTACACAATTTTTATCTACTATCCGTTTGAACAAAGATTTTAATGAAAGAATGAAACTTGTTTCATGGCATTTTTATTTTGTTCTATGTTAATACAATTTGCTATAATTAATTATTAATACGTTAATCTGATAAATATTACGTAATTCTGTATTTCTTACTAATAAAATGTCTTCTAATTATAATTTATAACACTGAATGTGTTTCTAAATAATTTCTAATTTCTAAGTTTTATTTAAAATCCGAATTTGTCAGTATGTCAAAAGTTAACATATCTAATGGTTAAAGTTATTAATTGTTATTACTGAAAAATTGGTTCTAATTTTTTATTAGCCTTATCTAACCCTACTACTAAAAAAAAAAGTATTGTTAAATTATTATTTACTAAGAAAATAATAATTTTTATGAAATACACGGAAAAATTTAAAAATTTTTACATGTACAAGAAGGCTCTTAATTCAAGGATCTTATTTTTTTTACAACAGTAGATTTAATAATAATGATTTTCTTTTTAATTTAAAATTCTTAAAAAATGTATTAATTTAATTCCCTACTTCCTTGAGAAATATTTTATTTACTTGAAATGATTAATTAATTGCCATAATAAGAAATTCCCTCACAATGTGTGTATTTTATAAAATTAAGACCCATATAATGAAAAAATCAAAAGGGTTTTTTTAAAAACGAAAAATATAAATATTTTTAATTTCTTACTATTATTCCTGAATTTGACAAATTATAACTAATTATGATACGATTTGAGAATTTGTTTAGCATATTTATATATTTATTTTGCTAAAAGAAGATTTAATTCTAAAGACTTAATTGGTTTTTTGTTACAAAACAATGTTACCACAATTACTGCCATAAGAGTGCCATTTAAATATATTTGCAAAATATGCATTTATTATTAGCTCTCAAAAATGTACACATCCCAATTTTCTATATACTCTTTCCGTTTTTGATTTTGTTAAATGTTGTTAGACACTACTGAACAAAACAATTTTCCATATTTCTAAATATCAAATGAACAATTTAAATCCTTAAATATTTGTATTTTTATTAAAAATTAAGAAATAAGATAAGATAATAATTTTCTAAATAATTTGACTGTACTAATTGTTAGCGAGACCTTTTTACCTTTTCTCAGCCTCTCGATGTCGCACTCTCTCCAGTTGGATAATTTGAAATGTGCACACCTTAAATTACATCCATAATTAACTTTTCTGAGTATTTTTCAACATAAAACAGAGTGAAAAGAGTTCGTCAACCTGTCATTAGATTGAGATAAAGTGAAATGTAAAAAATCAAGAATAACGGACCCGACCTGTCCGGTAATGAGAAAAGTTAAAAAGATTCATTTGTGGTCAGGTTATGACATAGTCATTAGGCTAGAAGTTAGAAGTGTTGGAATTTTAACATAAATATGCATTCGTGGGTATAATTAATCCAACCGTTATAAAATTTCATGGGTCACAACATCAAATCATATCACTTTATTCAAATTTAAACATCAAAGGAAAATAAACAGATAAACTTACCAGTATTGGGGAGGTCACTAATTATTTTATTACATATTAAAAACGCACATAATGGAGAAAGTTCATTTAATGGATATTTTTTTAGGTAAGAATTCCTAAAATTTTCAGTACTCTCAATGTTAATAAACATATTATATGTATTTGTTACTTAGAAAGTTATTTATCCAATTATGAAATAACTAGTAGTTACTCTTTTATTTTCACAATGGTTAAAAAATTTTTATCAAAAGTTGCCGTTAAAATAGTAATATTTTTTTACTAGATATTCTTATACACTAAATTCAGTGTACACGTAAATAATAATTATTGTATTATAATTATAGCCTATATCAATACCACTTGATATTTGTATGTACTCTACAAGGAGGAAAATTGTAATTTTTGGGTCAAGTACTTTTTTTTAAGAAATCTGTAGATGATTTGAACATTAAAATAAAAGCTGGGGGTGGATGCCTTCGGTTCGTGATCAAGAGATTGCTGGTTTGAATTCCAGTAGAAAACTACTATTTTTTTCTGACTTGACTACAAAAGTCTACCTTGACGATGATTCCCCAAATCTAGCATTCACATTTAGCTTCAATTTAAGTGTTTTTCCTAAAATTGCGCCAGCAAACATTAATGAAGCTTACAACACATACATTAAAAATCTGTATCAACAATATAGCTTTTCTTTTTACCCGATGACTTAAGAATGAAAGGGCGAAGTTTCCACCCACTCAAGAGGAGATTATGATAACAAAACCCCAGAAGGTGGTGTGATAACAGCGTAGGACAAAAAATATTGAAATGTAATAAAAAATATAATCACCATCAGAAGTAATTATAAATTAATATTGCTTGAAAAAAGAAGAAAGTACCTAACAAAAAGGATATTTATTATAAAATAAATTTATTAATGAAGGGGATAAAATAATAAAAGTATATTAATTCGGCTTTAGAAATAGAGGGAGAATCATAACCACTTAATTGCTTTCAGGGAGATAGAATATTTTAAACACAAAAAAGCCACAATTATTATTTTTAGATTTTAAACGAGCGTATAAGATAGATATGGAACAGTTCTTAATCATTACCGAACTTGAATGAATCCAATTTCACGTTTTCGCGATTTCGACTGACAAGAATTCAGAATGCTGACCAATCATTGAGCTTTAGTTATCTCGATTAAAAAGTATTTTCAAAATTTACTCAATTTTAAACAGAAACATTATTATTAAACCAATTATGTCATAAATCAACTTGAAGCTTTTGAAATGTGGAAATTCAGAAGATTGCTCAAAATTCCGTGGATAGATCACATAGAACGTTTAAGTCTTAAACTGAAATGGGGAGAGAAAGAGAATTGCTACGAATAGTAAAAAGAAGAAAAAGTGCTTATCTACGTCATATATTCAGAAATTCCAAGTACTAATTCCTAAAGCTTACAATGGTAGGAAATATCGAAGGAAAACGAAGCGTCGGAAGAAAAAAATATTCGTGGCTTAAAAATATCAGAGATTGGACAAACTTCGAGGCCCATACACTCGTTAGAGCTGCGAAACATACATCATAACGAGTATGCCAGAATTGTCTTCAACATCCATTAAATGGATAAGGCACCTTAAGAAGAAGGTAATAAATTGAATTTTGAGGTAGAAGTCTTGGATTTTTATTTTCTATTTCTAAGTACTTGAAATTATTACAAACCATGACCTGAAACAATTCAAACATATTTGGAAAACCATCATTTGCGCTGAAAAAGTATTTCTTAATGAAAATGTGGAATTATTCTAAAGGTATTGACATATTTTCATTCTTGACTCTGTTTTACGTATTATCACGGATCCGTTTTTTTATTCGAATGTAGTGTTTATTCATGCTTTTTAAAGACGAGTGATATTAATCAAGCATTGGAAAAAATATGAAGAATATCTGAGGTCTACGATCAGAAAGTAGAGGAAAAATGAAATATACGAAAAGTGGTACATATTATGTCTAAGTTTTATTTATTCCGAATTTTTTAATTTAACTTTAGAAAATGCAAAATCCATAGAGGTATGTTGGTATGTTTCTATTTCTTAGCCTACATATGAATTATTACAAGCAAAAGGAAGTAGGTACTAAGAAAACTAGAAAAATCAATAAAAATAATAACTACAAATAAAAAATATACACACAAAATAGATATTTTTTAACTGAAGAAAAATTTTCACAACAATAGGTGATAGAAATAGATAATACAAATTTGATGAGCCTGATACATTTCAGAGATTCTTAATATCAGTATTAAAAAAATATAAGAATAATGAAAACTAAATATATATGCTCATTTGTAAGTAGTAATTAGATCTACAGTTATGTTTGGAAATAGGTCGTGGACACTAAAGAAATGGAGTAGCTATACATTTAAATTGTGCCCTTTTAATTATTTATTTATAAACAATTATAAATTAATCTAAACGAAAGTAACAAGATGACCTACTTATTATTTATTTGGTACACAAAATAATTTTTACAATATTTTTTGGCCCAACAATTAATTACCTTATTATAATAGATATTATTGATAAGATAATAAAAGTAAGAATGAACCAATCAAGTATGGTAACATTTTTGACTGTAAGCAAATATTAATAAAATAGTATGTTTTGTAACCCTAGTGATAATATACATATATCAATACAAAATAAAATTGGTTGAAAAGTAATCTTCTGATATATGTATATATTGCGTGACTAGACTTGACTGTTGGGTTAGTAGGTGCTCGTACACTTTGACACTCAATACATGGTTGTTCAGAAATAATATGTTTCCTTTCTAAAACACTTCTAAACAAGGATGTGGTTGAACTTGGGGAACCATATAAAGAATTTAAAAATGTTGGGGTTTCATGAATGCCAACGACCTTTTACCAACGTACATAGCGGAATGGTCTAAATACCTAATGCAGTTTGTTTTTTTGTTACATTACTACATTATATTTATTGCAAAAGGTTAACTTTTTAAAATATCAATAGCAAAAAATTTGAAAGTTTTTCTATTACCTTCAGTTTACAAAATATAATTTGTGAATTAATTTTATTGTGTCTCTCATATTTATTTGTATTGGCCTAACATTTTAGGCGTCCTTAAAAAAATATTGTAGTGAAAGTTAACAAACTGCTTAGATTCATTATTTTCATTGTTTTACTTGGAAAAGTATTTTGTAAAATTAATTATTCACCATGTTCAACAGTTAAAGAAGATGCTCCCAAGTAACTGTAACATTAATAAAAATATTATAAACGTATAATTTAATCTTTAACTTTTTTAAAACCTTCTTTTTATAATTAAATTATATAGTTTCTTAGAAATACCTCTGACTGTGGACCGTTTAAATATACCCATATTAAGAATATATTAAAACACTGTTGAATAATTAAATTAAAAAAAAATTCTACAACATTAAAGTTTCATAATATAAACAGTTATATAATCCACAAAAGTAAAAAACACATTTGGTTTATTGAGATTATCTTCAACATATTTGGATTTGAATGGGCCAATTGTAACTGTTCCATAAACATTAAATTTGGGCTATTAAGACCAGATCCCCATACATTACCAAAATTCATAAAGAGCAGCTCTTGGTCACCTGAGCCCTCATGTGTTGGTCCATCAGAAATGTTTTTATTTTTCTGTATGATTCGCGAAATATGCTCTATTTGCTTCTGTTCTAACGTGGTCTCAGTATTATAATTAGTTGTTTTAGTAAACATGTTTTCTTTAAAGTCGCATTGGTCTTGGCATTAAGATCGTTCAGCCGTATCTAAGCTCTATAACAAGCAGTTTTTTCAACAAGTTTTCAATTGTAACATTTTTCAACGAAGCAATAATGTCAAAAATAACTTAAAAATTTATAGTAAATGCAAATCATTGATATTAATTTTAAAGTAGCAACAAAGTGTTATATCAACATTTGTAAATTACAGATTATATGTAGGTTAATATACATTATATATATATATATAATAGTGCAAATATACCTAAAAGCACAATTTGTGCAATATCGTGTTACATTTACTGATTATTATAAGATTATAAGATTCGTAATTGATTTTGTAATAATTTGAAACCTTTCAACATTTAACTATATAATAAATCAACATTGTGATACAGGTTCTTGTTTTTATTTCCTATTCCTAAGTTGCTGATATTGACTTAGCAACCATGATCTGAATTAATTCATTTTACAAAAAACCAATTGCGTTGACAAAAAAAATAATAATAAATAAGAGTCTCTAGAAAGGGTGCTGCAACAAAATTATCTTTTTTTAAATTGGTCAACCAGGGTTTTTAAAATATATTCATTAAAAGCTGGTTTCTACAATTTCGGTGTGTGAAAAGCATTGGAGATAAAGAATTTACATTTCTTCATTTTCAAATAATTAATCATTTATTTCTTCTTGCTGAAAAAACGTGACCTTCAGGTTTTTGAATTTGAAAATTGTGATTTTCAGGTGAATAATTTCAGTGGCATCAAAACCCTCGGAATAGTCCAAACAAAAAAATCATTTTTTTACTAATAGACAAAACTGCGTGAAATTATATTTTTCTACGAGTGAGAGGAAAGAGTGGGTCTTCGGAACGAATTTTACTTTCTGTCGAGTAAAAAGTGTTGAAACTTTAATTTTCGTAATAAACTATTCTATCCATTTTAAATAAATTTTCTATTTATAACAATACTAAAAGTCCAAAGTGTAAATATGTGATTATTTAAACTAGAGTATTTTGGATGTTTTAATATGAACAGGATTTACCATGGAAAATTTACTGTTCATTTGTTTCATTAATAACAAATAATTTCATTTAATAATAGAATATTTTATTAAAAATTGATTATTTTTTTATTAATTTCTTTAACAATTGACATTTTCCATTTAAAAATGGTTTTTTCCAGTTCTACCTTCATAAAGAAACAATTTAATTATTTTCCATTTAAGATGAACCATTTTGTGGAGTCGATTTTTTTAATTGAAAATTAATTTTTTATTTAAATTGAATTTCTGCATTAATACTTTTTTATATAAAATCGACATTTTAAATCAATAGATTTTCTATTAAAAAAATGAACTTTGCTTAGTTACAGATATAGATAATTAACATAATTGAAAATCAAGTGTTATCATTAAAAATCAATGTTTTCTTCAAGAAGCATACTTGTTTTATTCATTGAATTTTGAAATCAAACATTAATATTTTAACATTAAAAATTGACTTTTTTAAACTGAAAAGTGTCATTTTTCAATAAAAATTTCACTTCTTCCATTAAAATCAAATTTTGTCATTTAAAATTATTATTTTCTCTAACTGTGTTACGGAACGTCAAATGTTAAATATATTTTTGACGTTTTGAAACTATATTTTTAATAACTAATTATATAATAAATGTTTAAGTAATTGCATATAGAAGCGTTTATTTAAGAAAAAAAAACTTTAATAGTAAGAATTAATTTCTTAGTTACAGCTGGTCATAAGGTTTTTTTTATAAAACTTAGATTGGAATACTGTTATTCTTAAAAAATCTAATTTTACAATCGTTTGGTATAAATATTATTTTTTTTTTTAATTTTTAACGTAAAAGTACATAGAAAAATTTACCAAAATTGAAATATGTATTTATTGTCATAATTTATTCAATTTTTTTAAAATTTATTTTCAGATAGCCAACGATTAGTTCCGTTAGTTTAATTGATATTATATCGATTTTTGTCTATCTAATATTAATAATTAGGTATTTAATTTAACCTGCCTGAATTTACTAACGACGTTATTTATTTACTTACCTTCTTTATAATTGGTATATTAAATTTATCATTATTCTTTCCGCCTATAATGCTACAAATATTTTTCTTATATCTCTTACTAATCTTGAATTTTTCCATTGATCCGCCTCCCGTATTGTTCTACACACACAAAATATGTGTCGCAATAGACAATTTGAGCCCAACCTCAAAAACATTTTAATCAACTAAAACAATAGTGAATAGTAGTAATTTAATTTTTCGATTCAGCTGGTACACAAATCATAAAAAATAAAAATTGAAAGAGAAAAGCGGCATAGAAATGAAGATTGACGTCCCTCTTTGTGATTCATTTGGAAACTTTTGTAGTGTTAATTTCAGCATGTCAAGATAGGCACTAATTATAGGAGAACTTAAATTGTGTTCCGATGTGAAAAAAGTTGATGGTGTAAATGGTATTGAATTAAAGTTAAGTGAGTGAATAGTCACGCATTGATTTATTTTCGAAATTTTAATTAAAAATGATACCGGCAATTAACTGAAACTTAAAAGACTTATTTTCGCAGTCTGTTAATTTGTGACATACTGATCTTATGTGTCCTTAGTTGAGAAATATATTTTAAGTGAAGAATATTTGTCTATTAGCAATATATTCACATGATTATTAATAAACGTAAAATTTTTAAATGCTAAATGATAAAAAACTTGAAACGAAAATATTTAAAAAAAATTCTATAAAAATTTACATTTACTTTTTTAAATATGTTTGCAATCTAATAGTCTAATAGTTTTCAACAAAGAATTATTTGTTAAAGAACAATCTGTTTTATCTGAAATAGCTTCAATAATTTAATCATCATGGTACTTCCATTCTTAACAATCATATCTCCTTTTAATTAAGTTTCAGTCGTTCTCCCATTTTTCCTTCGCATGAAAAATTTTTTATTATTACCTCTGACAAAACAACGTCGAACATATTTCCGCTTCCACCTTTTTGCTTCATTCTTCATAGATTCTTTAAATAAGCTTTAAATGTTTCGTTTTTTTTCTGGCCATTCCCCGTTTCCCAAAGCCGAAATGAAAATCCAGGAAAATTAGTTAGTAATATTTCCCAACTTCAAATAGAACTTACTTCTAAGCGAGTTATTAATTAGCGCAACTTGTAATTTGTGTATATTGTAATGAGATTTCCTAGAGCACTATTAATAAACCTGAATCTAAGGAATTTGGAGAATAAAAAGCTAATATTGATTTGATTAAAACGGAAAAGTATACCTAAAAGGGCTTAAATAATATTTGTAAATTATATAATATATGACACCACTAAAAGTCAGATCATGTTCTAAAATACTAATATTAATAATTATAGAGAATTTCTTTTGAAATCTTGTTATGAAATCTATTGTCTAAAATATTAAAATTTGTGTGAATATTATTTATATGTTTGTATATTATAAAACAAATAATTTTCCTTGTAACCTGACAAGAGACTCCATGAAAAACTTTTTGAATTTTCCAAAATCTATAATATATCTGGTGAAATGAAATAAGTAAAAATGATCTGGAATTCTTTTATATTAAGATAAGAGTAAACTTGTCACATCATTTAATAGATTTACAGAAAATTTTTAGCTATTTTGAAAAAATGTCAGGTATGATATGATATGAGTTAGTTTAATAAAGGTAAATGTTTAAAATGAATAGAAAATAAAGCGCTATTACGTGTTACAAGGAAAATTATCTACTAATATTAATTATAAATTAATATTGCAAGAATTTTGTAATATTTTTAATAATTTTGGTATAAAACTGAAAAATGGTATAGATTCTAAAGCATTTAAAATAAGAATAAAACATCTTGTAACAAATTTTATTGACTAAGGAAGGAAGAAAGAGAAAAGTCAGGTTTACAAATGAAATCAGTAAAAATGAATCAGAAATGATTATAATAGAATATTTAATTTAAAACATGATAATTTCTGAAAAAATTTTGACATTTTGCACGTCATTTTCAGGAAATTTTGTTTTTTCTATTGTGATATTAAGTGTAGCTTTGTGTTTGGTTTCAATGAGGTATTTTTCGTAATATGACTTATCTGGTTGTTTCAATCTACAAGCGCTCACAGTAGTGTTTGTTAAAATTACTTAATGTCTGGGTAAGATAGATGGCGTTACAATCCGGAAAATTTGGTTTGTAAATACCCGATTTTGAAAATTTATTAATTTTAGGTTTTACATTTAATAAAAATGAACCTACATTATCTCTTACTTTAAAAAATATTGTAGAAGATGTTGTACGAGATACAATTTTTGATATTTTGTTTGAAATATTTCCAAAATATGTAATCGTTCCGTCACTTTTACTGTATTTTGGAAAGCTCAGGTTAACGGCAACCTTTTCTTCCTTTTTATTTATCAACCTATTTATTAGATGCAATGGATAATTATTAGAGGTAGTGATTTGTTTTATTATATTAATTTCCGTTTTAAAATCATCCTTACTCATTGGTATTAATTATTATATTGCATGGCCCTCTTTTCTATTTAAAACATTTATTGATGACGTCATCACCGTCACAGAGATGACGTCAAAAATAAAAAGGTGATCTAACGAAGCGCCAATTTAAAAATAAAAATCGACGGGTTTCAGGATTTTGCTCTAAAATCGACGATTTTCGAAATAATGAATTTATTCCTTTCATTTGTACCATACTGTATAATAGTAAAAATAGTAAATGTAATAATAATAATAAAAATCGTATACCAGGTTGGTAAGTATCGATGCTTTTCTGCCCTAGACCAAACTATTGGTTCTTAAAAACACAATTTTTTCTAAAAATTGAAATTCGAAAAAAAGATAATTTTTTAAATTGAACTAACACGAAACTCATTAATTTTGTAATTACAATAAGAGATCATTAAGATGTTACTAATTCACAATAATATTGATTACCTATACCGGTAGGATAAAGAGCAAAGCATGTTTTTTAATTAAAATGACACTCATTTAATGTTACCCTAAATTTAATATTCTCTGTATTAATTATACCCGTGTCTCTTCTAATCGACTACTGTGTTTTTTATTAATTATAAAAACAATCGACAATGCCATTTTAAAACAATTCTGGAATACAAAAAAAGGCGCTGCGTACCATTTTAATGAGACTGAAAATAAACGAGCGTATACATTTTTCTCCGTTGCAGTTTTCTCTCAATTTTTTTGTGCAATTATGCGGTGTCAACGTCGAAATAGTCGTTTGTTTCAGTGCGGGTACCTTGAAGTAAAACTTAGCGTGCACACCGTAGTTGGCCAGGCCATTTGCATAGAATATAAAAGAAAAAGTAGATGTAGATGTAGATTTAAACCAGCGCAGACCGAATGACGTGAGGGTGGAGTAAAGGGATGATTCTTTAAACAACCAAAACTAAAAAATTGTATATTTATTTCCTTTGTCTAAAAAAACTAAAAAACTATAGAAACTCAAAAAACCTAACGAATCACATGAAATTTATTAACTGTACTTCTGAAGATCTGTTTACTGTATACACAAAATTTAGAGCCGGTCTGCAAAATGTGTCAATATTTGAAAGTCACGTGCACAATGCGTGTATTTGTTTACTTGAAATTTAGTGTAAATATTCGTGCAATGTTGATGAATCCCTATTTATATAAATAATAAATATAGAAAATTATGAACAAGGCATTGAAAAGTGTGATAAAAACCATGGCTAGAAAGTCATGAGGAATATAGTACATCTAACAATTTAAATGAATAATCATTCTTTGGGATACACATTTTTATGATTGGCTCCAGATAGTAACTGGAATCCTCAAGAAAGACTGTGCGAAAATAAGAATGGCAAACCAGTAGTTACACTATTAAGCAGTCGATCGCCATCCACTCAAAAGTTAAGTCACATAATAAAAATATTTAATTATCGTCTTTTTCGTGCTATAAGAGTTGTGGATAATGCTTTTGGCATCCTTCAGAATATTATTGAGACCAATTGAGTTGAAACGTTAAAATGTTGATAAATTCATTTGGGCTGTTTGTACTCTTGATAACTGGGAACTGAAACCTGCTGTTAAAATATTGTAGAAACGAATAGTACAACCAATTTTAAGTTTAAACTCTAAATGAAGGTGCTTTTCACTTAGTGCTTTCTTAATATTTTAGCACCATTGATGATTGACACAAAATTTTATTTACAACTGTACGCTGAAAACAACTGAAAGTTATTTGAAAGGAATTTATTATTATGCAAGATCTTAAAAATGATCAAAACCCTTTTATTTATTGAAGTAATACACAGTGCAAATTCGATTTTTTTTTAATTTATAGTGCTCTTGAAAACAACACCTTAATTTATAATTCTATAAATATCTTACTAGAACCGAGAAAGTGAATTAAACAGTACAATTGATGCCAAATTTATTTAAGAGAATAATAATTTTTATCAAAATATTTCATGCTAATAAGAATCTTTCCTGTAGGTAACCCTCTTCATAAATCACATTTAATTACATACAGTTTATTAATATTTTGCTAGCTTTGAAAACGACTCATAAATATATTTAATTTTGTATTGTTTCTAATTTTTAGTATATTTTCTAATTTAAATTTTAATTTACTTAACAAAATTTCCGAACAAAGGTTTTCTATTGATTGATTTAACTTATACTTTAATAACATTTCAAACATTGTACGTTAAAGTAATATTAATGAAAATTGTTTGGAAAGGATAAGACTTCTGTTCTTGAACAATTATTAAGTAATAAATTTATTTGGGCTCGCCTCTTCACTACATACTTATGAATACTCATACGTTTCAATAATATTCTACACGTTCTGAACTTTACGACAGCCATTATACTCTTTTACTATATTTAGATTGGGTAACACAAAAATTGATTTATATGAGCTATTTAAGATGCTTTAAAAAGAACTTTGTGTATTTTTTGTCATAAAAAAGGTTAAAATCGTCTTTTTATATGGAACAGTAAAATTTTTACTACACTTTTATGAGTACTACTCATTTTATACAGTATAGAGCGTATGGTGTTCATATAAATTGGATACTGTAATCTAACAAGAGAAAAATCTTCTTTGTGGGCTTAAAAACTCAAATTATTTTTGTATATATATATATTAAGCAGTTAAATTATCAAAAAGTGTGAAAGTTAAAACATTTAAATATTTTCTTGTAGTTCATTAATCATTAGTTGGCTATATAGTCTTGTATTAATAAATAATATAATATTACATCTGCTCACGACAAAACTTTATAAAAAAATCTTATATGTAAATGTTGTTAATAAAATTTTTATTATTTTGATTATATTCATAGCAACAGTTGTGAAATCCATCTTTAAACACTAATTCAATGTATTCATTGAAAACCCACTGTGAACCATTTATTTTGTTCTGCATGGGTTGTAATTGCAAAACCAAACAAAAAAATGTCATCTGAACTCCTTTCATCGTGCTCCTTCATGCAATCTTTTTAATATATCGTGATGATTTTTTTTTTCAATTATCGAATTAAAGCAATTTGTATCTATAACTCAGTTAATTATGTGTTTCCTTTTAAAAATTATTATAATTGGAAAAGGGTATCATTACATGTATTTTGTGTCATCATGAATGCGTTTTGCGGCCGGAAGGAAGACCCAAGCTTTCGTCACCACAATTGTAGATTTTTCTTATGGAAAAATTGCCATATTAAAAATTTAATGATTATTTGGAAAACCGCAGAGGAGGAATAAATAAGGTAGATATATATTTTTTAACTTGTATATTTTATATTAATATATATATAATATTAATTTGAAATGATTTAAATCGCAGTTCATTAAAATAACAATATAACAATAATAGGGTACCACTACCTAAAATACGTAAGATGGAATAAATTAAAAAAACCTAATACCAAAATATATGTATGAAGATAACATTTGACCATGTTCAAGAGAGTGTTGGTTTCGTACTTGTTACATATACGTATTCATATACTCTACTATACTGAGTACAGAAATCTAGAAGGGCTAGTTCTAGTAATCTACTTGGTTACTGAATGGTACCTCTTTATCCAATTTTTAAGAGTTTGTTTCATTTAAGTATTTTTATAAAATACCTGCTCAAACATTTAGCTTCATTGTTGTTTATGTATCTCAAGGATGCAGTGAAGATTCTGTGATGATCAATACTTACAATTCTGGCAATTTACTTCCTCAATCGTCAGAAAAAGAATAGGATCAAGTGCTACCTTATTTCTATCCAGCTTCTCAATTATTTCAAAAAATATTTGACACAGAATAATAAAAAATTTGAAATCCCATCTGATTTTTAATGTGATTTTAATGTGTAAAGTGATCCTTTATTAAACATAATATACATGAAGTGTGATACATCGTTGAAATTAACTCGGCAAGAGGATTATAAAAATGTAGAAATATACGGGGTATTCCATTAAAAAAAACATAACTTTGATATGCTGTGGCCTTATGAGACACCTTATATATACGAAATAATTTTAAAATGTGAAGCTTGACTCTATCTATAACTCTTATTAAAAACATTCTTTCGTATTTCTCAAGATAACGGAGATATCAAACTTCGGAGTATAAGTCGATCACCCTGTATATTTCCATCCAATTTTTTATTTTTACTAAAATTGTTTAGTTTTTCTATAGCCACATGACTAGATGTAGCAGAGACTTACAAAATGGTATCATCAGCAAAGAGAAGCATTTTGCAGTCTCCCAGGTCTATTAAAAAAAGGTCATTAATAAACATTATGAAGAATACAATACCCTAAAGTACCTTAGTCTTCACTTTTAATTTGGTAGAATATTTTACACAAATTTTGTTTGACGATGTCGATTCTGAGAAAATAATTTAAACCATTTGTATGTTGAATCATTAAAACTATAGCAGTTCTTTAGTTTTAATGATAAAATTGTCCTGTTAACTGCTTCTATGTCTAAAAGTATTACTACAGTGACAATATTTTTATCCATTACAAATTTGAAAGCGGTATCACACGAATGATCCTCCCTAAGGCCAGTTAGTTTGTTGATAACAAATTGTTTTTAGTAATGAATTTACTTCATTTTGATAGGACTTTGTTCTTCAAGTAAATATGAACTTTAGGTAAATAAATTACTGTTCGGTACAGAGCATTTCTTTTAAAAATATACAAATTATTATTATTAAAAGATGTTGTAAGTTGTAAGATGTTATAAAATATTTCTTAAATATTTTGGGCAGTCATTATTAATTAAGACCATTATCCAGAGCTAATTTTATAGTAGTTTCAGTATATTGATTTACAACTTATTAGTGTCTTGCTATATCCAAGGTATTATAATCGGAATATAGTTAAAGAGAAATAAGAGTATTTAACTTAAGTCAGTATGAAAAAAACTTGATTGCATATGCATCCACTATTCATATCCACCCTTTATAGGATGAAAATAATTAAAATAAATTCAGTAGCCTAATAAGATATTTCTAAATGTTTCAGAATAAATTCTTTACTTACCTGAGCCAATCATTTCACATATTTTTATTAAATAGATTATATAAGAAGAGTACTCACCATTTAGTAAAGTTGCCTCCAAATAAATATCTAAGTCTCCACTCGCCACTCTCCACGCTAATGCAAATACCACATGAAGCAGATACATATATCTGAAACAAAATGCGAAATATTTTTTACCTCTATTACTAAAGACAAATCTGCAAAGCATATGCATTTTACATGCGTTGTGCTAATCGATCTAAGAAATTTCGCTGGATGTCTCAGAACTACATTTGTGTTGGATCTACTCTTGCAGGAATCTTAAAAAAAATAAAAATTGTGTAAACGGATAAAAAGAAAAACACAAGACTTAAAAAAATTGTAGAGAAAACGAGATAATAGTTACAACAAACCAATATAATTATGATTTAGGAGAATTTTTTTAATGATATGAATAAAAAACAAAATATAATTATGATTTAGGAGAATTTTTTTAATGATATGAATAAAAAACAAAATATACACTAAGTACTCACCTAGTAGATTTGGAGAAAAGTTGAAATCCCAATTTTGGCATTCGAAAGTAGCTGGAATAACAATATTTTGAAATAAATGGCTTGCTTTAGTGCAAGTCAACTCCAAATAAAGTAGAATATACCTTTAAATATATTGGTAAATTTCCACACCACCCCTGAGGTATTACCTTGGCGCGTTACCATTTTTAAGGGGATGGTTCGCCTGTAGCCATATAACCCCATAAATGAAATTTACAAGTAATGAAATGTAAGTAATGAAACATATTAAAATTGAATAATTTACCATATGAAAAAAATATCAAATTTTTTTACTCAAAAAGTGTTCTCAGAAACTTAGAAAAGAATATAACAACAGGGAATTATCCTTTTTTCAATCGAAATAGATAAAAATTTGGAAAAGTAATTACTCAAAAAAATGATTTTATTTATTTTAAAAATTCTCTATATGAAATCAAAATATTTTTTGTTTATATCTTTAACTGAAACTACTTCGTTTAAAAATAAAATGAATTTTTCTTTAAAATAATTTTGAAACAAAATAAATATTGCAACTTATTTTTTGAAGGTTCCTTAGTTCTGCAGCATTCTGTAGATCTCTTCTTCGTTAACTCGAGTTGAAGACGAAGAAAGCACAAATTGAAATAAAATTATTTTTGATTTAATTGTTTTTATATAATATAAACCAAACTATGAATAATTTACGACAATTAGGCAAAATTTACAGAGTTGTTAGTAATCATTTTGTGTCTTTTGATTTCTTTTATTCATAGAGGGTGATTGCGAAAATTTTCAACAAAAATAAAAACAAAGCCCCCATTAGTTAATATTTTAGTAAAACTTTCACTTATCTTTGAAAGACTCTCAGCTATTGAACACAGTGAATTTTTTACAATCTGTGTGTAAAATATACGCACAAAATGTACAAAATTTAAATATGTTCATTTTCTTTCGAAGACTCTGTCGTTGAACACACTGTAAATCATTAATTTATTACAAACTGTGTATAAAGTATACGCGCACAGAATGTAAAAAATTTAAAATATTTAACTTACCCTTCGAAGATTATTGATTATTGAACACACTGTATATAATTCTTTTTCCAAACTGTGTATAAAATATACGCACAGAATGTAAAAGTTTTAAAATTGGTTAATTACCTTTCGAAGACTTTCTGTCGTTGAACACAGTGAATATCACTAACTTTTTACAATCTGTTTGTAAAATATACGCACAAAATGTAAAAAATTTAAATATGTTCATTTTCTTTCGAAGATTCTGTCGTTGAACACACTGTAAATCATTAATTTATTACAAACTGTGCATAAAAAATACGCACAGAATGTAAAAAATTTAAAATATTTAACTTACCCTTCGAAGATTGTTGATAATTGAACACACTGTATATAATTCACTTTTCCAAACTGTGTATAAAATATACTCACAGAATGTAAAAGTTTTAAAAATGATTACTTACCTTTCGAATACTTTCTGTCATTGAACACACTGTATCACTAACTTCACAAATTTTTTATCACTAACTTTTCAAAAACCGTTTTTAAATATGCGCGTAGAATAAAACAAGTAAAAAGAAAAATCTCATTTTGTATATGAAGGGAATAATAATATAATATTTATGTATCACCCTCTATATTATAACTGTTGTATTAATAGTCAAAATCGTACTATTTTTAGAATAATTAAATTGAATTACAAAGAAATCAAAAGACCACCATGTAATAATATCCCAGTTTTTCTATCTTTCCTGACGAAATCAAAATTGAAGAAATTCTGGAACCAAAAAAAAAAGAAATTTGATTCATGCGATAATTAATTCTTGTTTAAAATTTAAAAGAATTAAGAACAGTAGAACAAAGAATCTTATTTTAGTTTTTTTCGGTGTTTTTTGTTTTGGTGTTTACGTGTTGATTTTTAAAGAAAAAACGTAGAAATTTAAAGGAAATCTATAAAATTGAAAAATAATAAATATTTAAAGAAGAAATGAAAACATGTAAGGAAATTATGCAGAGCCACAGCAAATTTACATGAAAATTTTTCAAAAAATGAAAAAAATTGAATGAAAAAAAATTAGCATATCGGAAAAAATATATTTGAAAAAATTAAAAGTTCTATTTATTAGAGCAAACAATCTATTGTTATATTTAAACTATCATAATAAACTGAAGAAGATTAATTACAAAAAACCAATCAGAATTTTTGACTGCAAAATAATTGTATATATTTTTAAAGTATAAATAAAACTCTTTTCAAGAGCACATGAAATAATAAATAAAAAAAATAGAAATTTTAAATGCTTTGTTGATATTTGTTTATAATTTTAATGCTGTAAGACTCTCTGTATGTCTCCCTTATTTCTTTGTAAAATGAAAGTAAGACACTCTCTATATCTCACTTTTCCTTTCGAAAAATCTTTTCATGCGCTCTCACTTTTTTTAATTAGGAAATGAAAAACTAATTTATATTTTTTGACTACAAAATAGCTGTTTATATTTTTAAAGTATAAATCAAATTCTTTTGAAAAGAGCATGAAGTAATAATTAAAAAATCAGAAATCTTAATTGCTTTATTGATTTTTGTTTATAATTTTAATGCTGTGAGACTCTCTGTATATATCACTTATTTCTTTGTAAAATGAAAAAACTTTTCATGCGCTCTCAATTTTTTTTAATTATAAAATGAAAAAACCGATTGGTATTTTTGACTACAAAATAGTTGTTTATATTTTTAAACAAAGAAATATTTATCCATTCGACAATTAATTCTTGCTTAAAATGTAAATGAATCATAATAATAAAAAAAATAGGAACAAAGAATCTTATTCTTTTTTGGTACTTCGTGTTCATATTTAAAGAAAAAAACGAAATTTCAGTTGAAAAATAATAAAAAATTATAATATGAAAATATGAATATGAAAATATCTAGAATTAAAGAAAATCAAGTAGTACTATTGTAAACATACCGTAAATTTTTTTAAATAAGGTAATTATAAATTAAAATATCTAATTATTAAGCGAAAAAAATATTTTTGAAAAAACTAAAGTTCTATTTATTACTGCAAACAATCTATTAGTTGTTTTAATATGATAAACTAAAGAATATTAAACACAATTACGAGTCGGGTGTAAAAATTTGAAAAAAAAACAACTAAGTATTTTTTCTACTTTTTCAATTCAATTTCATTTCTAAATTTAAAATATATATCTTACCTTCTCTTTCTAGAAGGGAACCTAATCCAAAAGAGCTTTTCACACACACGAAAATTAAGGGATCAAAACCCGCACTAGATCCATCGAATCGGAAAATAGAAAATAAAAAATTGAAAGCTATTTTATTTTTTAAACTAATAAACTACTAAATTTTAAATTAATATTGAATTAAATACAATTAATTCATTTTAGACCTGACGCGTCAACGAAAAGTTCTCGAATAATGGATTTATTTCAATACATTAAAAAATTAATCACACCTTACATAAGTATGACTAAAAACTTTTTGTGGCAATGCATGATCGGTATATCTTTTAAACGCATAGGCGTATCATAAAATAATTACTCATAGTAAACATGATTTTATTTAGTATTCCAAACAAATGTTTAAATTTAAAATTAACAGAATATTCATTGGAAATATTTGAAAAATATAAAGTTTCTTTTAAAGAGAAAAAGTAAAATATATTGTCATTTTTAGAAACATAAGTGAAATATACTTAGATCATCAAAATTATAAAAATTTATAATTTATATTTCTTTGTAAAATGGGTACATTACATTACATGTTCATTTGACTTCTACTGTTATTTTTTGTCACTGATTATCATTCATTAATTAAGCATAGGGTATCTATTTAACAAATAACAATTAATGCTAATAAATAAATTACCCTGTATATTTAGATTTTAATTTAAAAAACGTATTTTTAATTTAAAAACTGATTTATCCGTTCGTTTTCCAATTAATTAAAAAACGGTCAAAAATTTTATTCCATAAGCGATGTTATTAAAAAAGTATATAATATCGAAAATGAAATTCCATGAATAATTTCTACATAAAGTATAGAGAATCTGACTCGGATATAATGACAATATTACAGGAGGTTGATTAAAAGACGAACGTTTAAAAAAAATTTCAGAATTCTACAAATCCAAGAAATTTAAAAGCGAATTTATAATTCTTAACAAGTAAATTCAAAATATGTTAATTATACGAAATAAATAACTCTTGAGAACGGCATTTTAGTAACACAGGAAAAAGATCTTCCTGTATTCCAAGAAGGCTTGAAGTTGTATTCAAATGCAGAAAATTTCGTAATTTTAATCTCTTGATTTATTGATGTTTATCCGAGCTGTTTATTTTTATGTTCAACCACGAGTTATCAGTATATCATTAATGTTTTCATATGAAATAAGGATATTTCAATCGTAAAAAAGGAAAAAATAATACATTTATTTATAATAATTAGAACTTATATTGATTTTAGAACATTCCTTTATATATATATGAATAATTGATCTAAATAAAAATATTATAATGGATTAGTTTTACTTTTACGTATCACTTAATAGCAAAAATCTGTCTTACCGGAGAATTTTTAGATTGGGACAATGGTCCTATGCTAAATTTCCTAATAAACCGTTCTAACGACTCTAGTTCATTGAGTTCGAGTCCATTTAGCTCTAATCCACTCATGGTCTAGCCTCGTGTCACTCAGTCTATTCCAATTTAATAATTTTGGTTAATTATGAACAACAGGGTCGTACTTGAATGTCTGGCAGGAATTTAGTGACCAAGGACGCCACATGTTACTTTCACAATCAAATGTTTACAATAAACTAAAATTCAATTTCAAAATAATCCTCCAGTAACCCCAACTTTCTTTTCGAGCAATACAATTATTAGGGGTTTAAATACCATCCTGTACTAATTTGCCTGGACCACCTACCAAGTATTTACTAATAGTTCTCTGAATGCAAGTGGCAGGTCAACGAAATATCTTGAAATGAACCATACCTTCACGGCAAGGTGCGAACCAAGACTAAGAGTGGTTTGGATCGAGATTTGTACACACACGGTGAGTCCAACTAATGGTTCAACGCCACTTGGCTATGGATTTTGCAACACAAAATTGGCTCGTAATCCAACCTAGCAGTTGCAGTCTACGAATTCATCAAAGTTTCTTCACATAGATTTTAGCTTGGCTCTGATTCATTTCAACTTATGGATCACTCGTATATGGGGGCCTTTTAGGGTAAGTTATTTCCTTGATATGGCTACTGAAGAAGCCAAAGCAACGGTAGATGATTATATTTCTTTGAATGTTAAATTCATCGTACCAGCATTATAATAGTAATTTTGTACATTACTAAAATCTGATCAGACACCAAAAATGAAGAGACTTTTCTTTTAAGAATTATTGATGCGCGTTCTATAAAGAAGCCATCTAAGTCAATGATACATCGCGCAATACTTTCACTGAACATATTTTTTTTAAATGATAGCAATCCACCTTTGTGTAGACATAAAGGTTATATACAACTCATACCCATATTGCCATAGAGCTATTTATGTTGATTCGAATAAATATTGACACCACATTTGCATTAATGTCGTTTTAAAATGAGATACGATAGTAGTTTTCATGCACTACGTTTAATCCTACATATTATTAATAATCATGAAGTGTTGTATGTCTTGATTCGAAAATAAATAGCTTTATTCCAAAGATATGTGTCTCTATCAATATCTGTTATTTCATTTCTGAGAAATCTATTAAACGAATTCCTTACTTGGGAGGCAGCTGTACTATATTTAAATAGATTATGCCGAGAAAAGTTGTTAATATTGGCTGGTATTTAGTTTTCATTAAATGGTATTTGGCAAATAGTTATTTTCTTTATACGTCCCTGTATTATACATTATGATAGTTTGGCGATAACGTTTATCGCTCATATAAGGGGCTAACAATAGAATAATCTATATCATAAATGTTAGATTTTCTATTTTTAATACAAGATTCACAATATCCTCCCAAGTGTTTTTTGTATTTTGTGTTCGTAAGAAAATATGTATTCACCCGACCAAATGCTTATTGTAATATCCACTAGCAATATGAGTTTTTGTAACAAAAAACAGCTAAAACTGGTATTCGTCTAATTATAGCAATAACACTTGGATACAAATAGAATAAAGAGCTAAACAAAGGTATTACTTGTAGATCGTAATCATGGCATTTCCATGGAAACTCCTAATTTATTTCGTTCTAAATGTCGGATTTCGTATACAATTTAATCTTGATAACGCGTTTGAACTCAACTTACAGAAACTTTTCATGTTCTTCAGTAATTTGTTCGGCTTTATCAATACACATAATAATATTAGGCACAGCATTTGAATATAAACAGAATTCGATGAAAGAATAAAAAATAGCAATCTCTAATTTTTTAAAGAAAGCGTGTCAACCGCCAATGATTATTAGCGCATATACACAAAATACAAAAAAAGACCGATAAAAATTTTCATAGCCATACTAGTTTGTACAAACTAATGTCTTTTAAAAAGTCTAAATCGTTTAAGATGTTCTTCATCTCAGCGACGAGAATACATTTTTGTCGACGTTCTATATATTTAGAATAACTCTTTTATAGAATCGGGCTCCAAAAATCTGTCGTTACAAAATTAAATTATGTATAAGTACAAAAAGAAGAAGAAGAAATAGAAGAATTAAAATAAAAGTCAAACATCCACAAATAATAGAGCTTTTTCGATTTTATAATAAAAAGCTGTGAGTACAGGAAAAATAGTATCTTTATTGTAAAAATAATCATACCTTACGGCATATGTTGGTTTGATGTTTCTATTAGAATTTCCTCTTACTTTTTTGATATTTGTTAGCTGATACCATTCTTTTTTGGATAATTATTTAAATATTTATTCTATAATTTTTCTTAGTCTTCCAACTTGAGTTTTCCTGTGCTTTTTTTATTCTATTACTCAAGTATTTAATAAATCTGGTGACTTTCTTTGTAACGCTTAAACTGATGGTTGGATGAATGCTTTTTATTTTTGCCTTTCTGCTATATCTTCTATACTGTTTTGTTGGTACCATTGCTTATTATTACCTATTTATTCTATTCTTATCTTGGTATTAGTATTTTTTCAGTTTTGTAATTTTTATTATTTTGCCTAATATTTCTGCTTCTATTATTCCTTCGATATTTATTTTTCTTCCTAGAAATCAATTATTATTCTTTTTGTCACACCCAATTTTACTGGTCAATATTTTATTAGTTTTCAATATTTTCATTTTTTTAAATTTTTTCCAAATTTGCTTTCCAATTTAAAGCAAAATATATGACAAGCACAACAAGAAAGATAAACATATATGAAATACAAATAGAAGACAGGTTCGAAAAAGTATCAAATTTTGTCTAGATAACATAATTAATAAAGAGAACGATAGAAGTATGAAAATAAAAAGAATAATAGCTAGGAATAGAACATATTGTTACAACAGGCTACTAAGAGACATAAACCTAAGCAATACAAAGATATATAGAGCCGCTATTATACCAATGGTGACTTATTCAGCCTAAATGAGAAGAAAAAAACAATTTAAGAATATTTGGAAAATAGATATTAAAGATAATCCTAGATCCAAAGAAAATCAATGAAGAATACCGTATGACGCGGAACAGCAAAATAGAAAACGTTATGGAAGAAAAAGATATAGACATGAAAACAAAAAGACTGAAATGGTATGGGCACATGGAAAGAACAGAAAAATAGTGAACAATTAGAGGAATAAAGGGCTGGAAACAAGAACAAAAGAGTGTCCAAATCTAAGACCAAGTTAAGGAGGATATACCGAAGCTGGAAGTAAAGGAGATAAAGAAAGCAATCAACAATAAAAAGAAATGAAGCCAAGTGGTAGATATAAGTAACTTTAATTAGAAAAAGCAATAGAGTGATCCACTTTAAAGAAATGGATCTGAAAACTCAAGCAAGGAGCGGCTCTGTTCCATTAGAATATTTGGCCGATATTCAATATTCTACCACATGATAAAGGACCCAGATTAGCTTATTTTCTTAAGTTTCTTTTCTGAATCCGAAATTCTTAGAATCATTTACCTTTTATTCGATTTCTTTTAAGGGTTGATATAGCACTCATAAAGTCCAAATTCTCTATGGTTTTCAGGCAAAATTAGATATGTATATGCAAATTATAGAAAAACATATTTAGAATGGCTCATTTTAGATCCCTACAAAAACGATTGATTACGAAGGAGAATTTTTATGACAGACTTACTTATTAGATTATTTAGGATTACTTTAAATCGCTGACATTATTTCACGTAAACAAGTCATCAAAATCACACTAATTTAAGTGCCTCATACAGATTTAATTTCGCCAGATGAAACTTGTAAGGTATTAATAATGTAAAACCGAGTTCAGCGGAGAATTCCATTGATAGGATAAAACACTTCCATCAGATGAAAGATTTTAAGCTTTTATTAATTGCCGCTTATCAAATATAGAGGGCGTTAATAGGCTATAATGGTTTGTCAATTAGTGTTTCGGCGATTTCATTTAGTCTAATGGAACCTTTCACAGATATATGAATAATATAAGCCTTCACTAATTTTTATTATCATTAAACTAAATTAATTAGTTAAGCCAAATGAAATTCATAAATTTCATAAATAAAATCGTATAAATATAAATATTATTCATCGTTTCGTCATTTGCATTTTAATTAATTAACTAGTAATTGTTTCATTAACAATCCTAATTTAAATAATAATAGAGTTAGGAGAATTGGAATAATGTTAATTTAAACCAATAAGTTAAGTTACTTTATCCTCAAACTATACCGACATGTTTTAAGTAAACATCTAAAATGTATTTTATTAATATTTAAATTCGGGACAAAAAACAAGTAATTTATTTTATTTAAAAAAAAACAGTCCAGAAATATTATTTTTCTTAGTTTACTAAAATTTTATAATAACCACCATACAAAGCGATATTTTAGTGAAAAATAGTTTGATCTTGTTTATTTCATAACGCACCTATCCTATACGATATTAATAATTTTTAGACTATGTTTGATGTGAAAGAAGAAAAATATTTATAATATTTAATATTTGTTATTAAGTACAATTTATCATAGTTTAGATGTTACTATATATTTTTTGTATTATTTCTTATGTAGTTAACCAGATACTGGTATTGCTGGCTTATTTTTTCTAGAGATCTTTTCTATACATCTTGTGCACTTTGTAATATATAAACACTGTTTCTGTTTATTTAAAATCATCCAGACCTCGCAATAGCGGATATTATACTTGTTAACATCCCTCGGAGACTCATTACCAGATAAATCAAATAAAGGGGACCCACAAAATGCCGTTGATTGACGTCTGATTGACATACGATAAGTGCAGGTTACATTCCTCCCCCTTTTTCTTTTTTATTTAACCAAGTAATGGTTCAGTAAATAAAGGGATCTCATGATAGTTTTGCCAGGAAAAATAAAAATATTAATAGAACAATCTATTAAGTGATTAATATGTTCTTTGCTAAAGTTACCAATAAGCTATTATCACCATACATTTAATTATTTATAATGGATACAACACTTAATGATTTTGAAAATAGTACGTGACTAGAACCGAAAATCATAATGGCCATCAGAAAAATTACTTCCTTAATTATGAATTATTGAGTCCCTGTAAATCTAAATATAAATACAAAACTGTTTTTCTTTTGAATTATGAATACAGTGTACAGATCAAAATGTTCTCCAGGAGACGATCGGAGATACAACGACGTTTGAAACAAGGAAAAGAAAGAATAAAAAATACATACCTCATTTTTTGTTTAAATGAATATAGCTGGCCTCTAATCAATAACAAATCTGCTCGAAACAAAATTTATTTATGTTGTAATTGTCGGATGCAGGCTGCAATTTTTCTTATATAAATTGTATCGAATGAAAAACATTAATTTTTTTAATGGTCGATCTACACTGCCCTCTCGATACTTATTTTTGTGTGATATTCTTCCCGTCTTATCCAGCTTACATTTTATTCGGTTTTAAAGTTGATTAGAGTGTATGGCCGTAGGAGCGACGGGGGGGCAGCCCCCCCGCTGAGCTGCCGGTGCTTATCTTGGCCATATCAGACCGTTATAGCATGGAGTTCGGTCGTAATTTATAGGCAAGGTGAGTCCGCTTCATTAGGTTGGACCCCCTTCGCCCCCCCCGACGCTCCTGCCGCAGCCGCTTCATATTCACCCGAGAACCGAGAACTCTCACTCTCTTACTCTATTTATTTGTCGGGATCTTCTTCTTTGTCTTCTGCGTGTGCGAGATTGTGAGAAGTTTGATTTAATAGATATTTATCCGACCAGAATGGGTTTCTTAATAATATGCATATCTGGTTTAATTCCTAAGATTTAAAGGTTGGCTGGCTTTGAGAATAGATGGAAACTAGAGTCGTTACTCATTACAGATAAGAATTTTTAGTACTTATCTTAGTATCCAAATTTTGCGGAAAATACCGAAAAATATAATCGAAAAAGATAAGATTAATTAAAAAAGAAGACTTCAAACAAAATTATTCCTAACTTAGGATCATGTCAGAATATAAAACTAATCGGAAAATACGTTCACAACTAAAAAATAAATATGAAGTAAACACCTAATGGCAACATTAAATAAACCAATTTTTAAACGGATATATTCCCGAGAAAATGAGATGAACAACTAATGGAATTGGTTATGGTACTAGACAAAACAGTAGAAATAAATGAAGACAATGACTAAAAAGATAAAGCCGAAAGAAACGGTGAGAAAATATGGGTCAAAATTTAAATGAGACATTAAAGAAAAAAGAAGAAAGAGAATGAATAAAAAAGCATGGAAGAACGACAAGTATTCAAGTATGGACAAGGAAGTGAAAAGAGTATAAAAAAATATGAAAGATTAAATTTCAAAAGACACATGAGAATGAATTTAATGACTATGTAAAAAATATACTACGAAAAAATTCAATATTAGTAGAAAACACAAACGAGAATGAGATGGAAAGATTTGCTGAAAAAAATCCATGTTAAAAACCCATTTTTATTTATGGTAGATTTGGCCAAAAAATTGTACAGGCAGAGACGAATTCACTCCCATTTTGAGCAGGTCGTTTGTTCATGGGTCTAATTCACTCCCAACATAGGTCGAGTTCACTCCTAAGTGAATATATAAAATATATCAACGAATGATTAAAACGTATTATTTTCCAGAAATTGAAACGTTGTTGCCAAATAGTATGTTTTATCCAAAAAAGTTCGATGAATTTGTGGTATTTATTTCTTTTTAGAGAATGTATTTTATGAACAAAAAAACAACTATTTAAATAAAAAGTTCTATTTAGTTAAAAGATAAAAGAAACATCCAATTTTTCTCCTCACATTTGGGTTGAAAACTCTTCGTTTTGATTCTAGTTATAATGTATCGTTTTACAATTCATATCCAAATTTTAACCAGATTTATAAATGTTCTACTAGTTACGACAGAAAAGTAATATTGATAAAAACTTTATAAAAAATAATTTAAAGGAATTTCATTTAAAAGTAGAAGTAATATCTTTTCTACACGACCATTAGTGGAAATTGTTAATTTCAAAATCATTTTTAATAATAGAATGTAAATATTCTCACTCTTAAGATGGAATATTTTTTCTGAAACACTTCCTTCTTATGTGTTTTGCATGTATTTTCATTCCATAACCAGTAATGGGATGAATATTCCGTAATTGTTGTAAACTATATTGACAGCCATAAATGTCAAAACTGTCAAAATCAGATGTAAATGGCGACGCCGTAATAACAAATTTTGATTTAAATAAAATAATGAGTGAAAAATCGAGTAAATTTGTGGTTGTGGAGAAAATATAAGTTCTATTACTTGGTTAAAATAACAAAATTCAATACTCGTGGTTTTACTTGTATTGAATTTTTTTTTTCTAAACTTGTTACAGAATATAGTATTATATTATATTTTTTCTGAACATTTGTACGTTTTTTAATTAACATATATCTTATGTAAGAAAATTAGTGACAATTTAACGAAATTACAATTCTCTCATTGTTTTCTTCCGCTTTTGTTATTAATCGGACTTTTTTATTTTCTGATTTTTGTTTAGAGTTTATATATACATAATAAACATTTATTTATAAGTAAAACTACTGTTTTAAGAAATAAAAGAACATTGACGAAAAGCAGTAACAAATATTACATAGAAAAATTAGAACAATTAGGCAAATGTGTTTGGATTTTAAGATATCATAAATTTGTATTCTAATTACGGTTTACAATCGTTTGAGAGTGAATTTGTCCATCACCTTTTTGGCAGTCAGGTAATATTTATATTCGTTTCTGCCGAAAAATACAATCAAAGTTCGAGTCTTTGATCTCACGGTATCTTTCCGGATCTTTCCGGAATAAAACTACACAGCCAGTATGTCTAATAATTTAGTCTAAAATGAAAATGTCAAATAAATAATTCAAACAACATGCCAATGCATAAATAATATTTATTAGTTACTACTACACTTTAAGGATAATTTTCCAATCCAGTACATTTTTTATCTGCTGGAGATAGGTTTGTGTAAATATTCATAATTCTTTTTACTTTACTCAAATCGTATAAATTAGATTCTGAACATTCAGTGGCAGTATTTATACAGAAAGGTATATTCCTTAAATTACAATCATCTGCTCGTTTAAGAATGATCTCGTTTCTATTGAAATAGTCGATTAAAATATTGTAACAGGAACACAAAAAAGGGTTATAGTCAATGCAAATTTCGTTTAGTGCTAATCTGTTGAGTACATCTTTAGGAATGTGTAACAAATAATTCGCCGCCAAATTTAAAAAATCAACTTGTAAATTATTAGGAAAAATATTCGAGTTAATCACATTCAATTTATTATTTCTTAAATTTAATGTACGTAAATGATTTAACTTCCTGAAAGCTTCGATTCCTATTTGGGTAATTCTATTGTTCTCAAAATTAATATTTTGTAATTGTTTCATAGTGTCAAATGCTCGTTTTGGTATGTTTTCAATGTAGTTATTTTGGAAGTAGAGATGTTTTATATACGGAGAATAAGCAAACCAAACTGGGTCAAAAGTAGAAAAATTGTTATAGCTAAAGTTTACTTCTTGTAAGGTCATATTTGATAACGCCTCATCTGTTATTGTTCTAATATTGTTGTTGTCTAATCTCAAGATGTGGATCGTTTCAAAAATGTCGAAAATTCCTAAAAAAACATAATATCATTATTATATTTATTTTCTATTTGGTTTCATTTATTAATAAGCGATCATTTTAAGTGAAAATAGAATATTGAAGAAGACAACTCTGATATATTTAACTAGAAAGATTATGGAAAGACTCATTGAAGAAATATTAAAACCATGGCCAATTTTTAACACTAACAAATATTTAATATTGTTATTGAATAATGTAAAACTTAAAATCAAAAACTTTTACCAAGAAATACTCCTGACGTTTCTTATGATCTATCCCAAATTAGAAATATTTTTTAAATAAAATGCCATCCGACTAATTATTATCTATTTCTTTTTTGCAAATTCAACTCCAATGTTTATTTGTCCAGTGTCTATATTATTTAAATTTCAGGCTTCTAAACATACTTACCACCTTTAATAATTGTTAGTTTAGGATTATGTGTGATTCCAACTATCCTTAAATCTGGTAAATTCCTGAAGGTACCAGGAACTATATTTTCTATTTCACAATTTTTAAATTCTAAAATATCCAACTTTATTAAATTGCGTACACAGTTTCTATCTAATTTTGGAATTCGTTGATTTTTAATATGGATTTCGGTAACTTTTATTTCATCAAATGAAGTTCTCTCAATACAACCAGTAAGTGTCGCATTAGACCATTTTCCTAAAAATATATTATTATACAATTTTTTTGTGGGTTTAGATAAAATACAGTACTCGAACAAAAGTATTTAGGTTTCATGCTAAGGAAATTACTACGCTCACTTTCCTTGCTATGCGAATCGTTCCCTATATTTTCCACTCAGATTTAGAATATCGTTTATAGAGGGACAATTTTTTGTATAAAATTTCAAAATTTTTATAGTAAAATGGTGTACATTAATCAAATTTTGAATATAATTCTAATTTTTGTTGTACTTTATTCATGTCAAGTTGTTGTCTTAATGTATAGGTATGTTATATTGTATAGTTATATTTACTAGATGTACCTCAGTTTTTTTGCGGGGTAAATAAAAATTACTTTGTAGCATGAAATACTATTTATTAAGTGACTGACTTAAACATCTACTTCCATCTAATTAAATAATTTACTATTTCTATTCGACATATCGATTGGCACCAGTTATAGGTCGAAGATACCATAAGATTATTGTTTTTCAATAAAATTGGTCTAGATTGTCTTTAAATGTTTTATTTACCAACGGGGTGCAGTTTTCACTAGGCATGTGTCTATCATGTGGCAGACATATATTGTCCATTTGTTTATACTGATGCTTCTCGGTTTTAACCCTAGAACCACCCAGTAAACAAATTCCATACTGTGGGGTCATAATGCGAAATTATTAAACTAAGAAGCTCATTTCGATTGCAACACAAAAATTTACATATTTTTCTAAGTACAAAAACAAGAACAAAACTATTTTGATATAAAATTTTTAGGTAGCACAATCTTTACAAATATCTAATGTGTCGTTAAATAAATTATTTTCTTTTAATGTTAATTTTTACAATAAATTTAAAAATACTAACATTTTTGAATTTAGAATGAAGAGACATTTCCAATGACGTAGCCCCCTATTTTCTATTTAAAAATTTGGTTATAACTGTCACTCGAGGGTGGTTTAATGTAGGGATGGCATTTTTGCTGCGCAGGATGTTATTTCATGTTCTAAAATTGACGTGTTTCAGGATTTATTATAAATATGCACAATAATTAAAATAATGCATTTATACCATTTGGTTGCTCCACTGTGTATAATGATACATTTTCAAAAAGGGTAACAAAAAAAATTTGTATACTGAAACAATCTACCAAAAAAAGGGTTAAGTGACACATTTTCCAATTAACTCTTCAATTTTAATATATCATATGATATACGAATAAAATACATCTAAACTTACCTGTGTCATCCTTAATAGTTGCAAACACATTTTCAATTCCGTGACAACTGTGTACTAAATTTATAAAAATATTTAATACAGATACAATGTAAATTATATATATTATAGCACTAGTGAAATACATGTTAATATTGTTTAAAATACCAAAACAAACTAAGTTATTCGATTTTATTTAGCGACACATCTGGTAGTTTTCTTAACTTGTAGCTAATGTTCCACTAGAGGTAATTTTGGAAATTAAACTTGTTTTACATATTGACACTAATAATTATGTAATTTATTTTTGATTAGAACATTATAAAATGAGATATCATACTTTTTACACCAGATTTCGCAAAGGGTGTATAAAATACTTCATTAAATTTGTATTTTTCAATATAAATAATATGAAGTAACCCTACATATTTTTATTCAAATAATTTAAATAACAATAATCAAATAAAAATTGACAAAAACCATTTCGCATAGGAAAAATGATTGTTGACATTATTACGTTTACGTTGATCGTAATAGTAGCTACTGCTTTTATCTCTTCAGTTTGGCTTTGAGGTCAGATTGTCCATAACACTGGAATTCCCAATAAAATCAGGAAAGTTTATTGACGAAATTTATTTAATGATCTCATTCTTTTGTTATATAGTGATTAAAAAGTAAGAAATTATGATCTTTTTACATTATTACCAAATAGCAAAGAATAATAAATTTTTAAAAATGAACAACTTGATCTAAGTGTTCCCCAGTTTTTTTTTAATAACCCTGAAGTTTAGAAATAATTTTATTTATATTCAGTAAAATTCATTAGTGTAAAAAAATCTTTTAGAGATGCAATGAAATACACTTATTTTCGAATATACAAGTTGTTCCAAAATTTCAGACATATTATTAATTAGTTTTACATTTTGTTTTAATTTTATATAATACACAGCTTTTATAGTTACGATAAGTTTATAATAGAAATAACAAAACCCTCTCATTTGCAACATGGATAATAGTGAAATTAAGTGATGGTTTTATAAAAAGCACAGTAAATATGGGGCAAGGTGTAATGGTATTTACTTACATCAAAATTTGTGTAATGGTTTTCTGAAAGCCTGTTACGATAAGAGTAACAGAACTGATAAGGTTTAATTATTCATGTTGGAGTGATTTAAAAACATATTAAATCATTTAATATTGTGTTTGTAAAAATCTCATTTTTGTTGCAGTAATAAGAAAAAAAAGAAGGCTAATAGGTTTTAAGTGACTAAACCACACTTTACTCTTACCGCTTATATCAATTTACCATAAAAAAATATGTACAGGAAGAGAATAAACCTAGCGCAATGACGTTTTTAATTGATATTGTACAAATAGTAGTATTACTAAGGTTTTTATTATCACTATTCAGATTTTTTAATTAATAACAATATGTTCAAAAACATTTACGTCATGCCACTGGATTCCAGCTCTTCGTGACAGTATCATAAACACTTAAATAATGCAGGAGCATAAATGCACTAGCAAAAAGCACAGGTGTACCCGACTCGTCCTGGCAGTGCAATGCAAATGCAAGGATAGCATGCAAATGTCCTGAAAAGCGGCAGGACCACCAAACGCAAAGGTACATTCCAAATAAACAAAATATCTTTACGCCCTTTCCTCCAACAAAATTCCTATCACGATTCCACCACTTTTTAACGCAGGAACGTATTCGAATGTGCTTTGGGCAAATTACCTTACAAGAAATTGAAAAACTAATTATTTGCTACCTATCGTTAATTTGATTCGATAAAACTACTAATTAAAACTATATTAGTAGTATCATAATTTACTATTATAGGCTGTAACTAACAGAAAACTTTAAGAACTATTTATACGAAAAAAAAAATACAATTTTTAATAAATTAAATATAGTATAAAATCTATATTGAAAGTATAATGAGAATCCGGTATTATTTTTATAATAAAAAGTAAAAATATAATCCAAACAAAGCTTTATAAAAAACTTAGCCCATATATTATCTCTAGACCGAGTGTGTGCGAGAGAGAATGGTCATGAACATAATTAGAGAGAGAGAGAGAGAGGACAATAGAAAAGGAAATAATCAGTAGTGTTAATATCGTCGTTACGACGGTTTTATAAAGTGTTGGAGGTTTTTATATATTTTTTGCAATACATAAAAAAAGTGGGTATTAAATGTTATTTTGTATACCTCTGCATGCTTCGTTTCCCCTTCTATTTCCATCTTTCTCTAGACCATATATTTTCTAAGATCTCTCTAATATCTTCTCACTCTGTGAATGTTCATTCCAACGATAGTAATGTAAGAGTAACGTCACAATTCGTTCAGCAATTATATATGGTCTAAAATAAACAATCACTAAAGAAAAGAGTAAAAATAATGAAGCAACATATTATATAAATTGTTTTGAAGAGTCAAGCTCAAGATCCACATGGAAAGTGAGGATCTATTAGTAAAATAAGAAAAAATAAATAAAAATGAATACTATTTAACGAGTAAATTGTTCAAAAAGTTGCCCATTCATATTTTGATATTGATATATAAATTTTTTATCTTCGTTTATGGAGCTGCATAACATATCTTCTAGAATAGTGGCTATATTTCATGTTTTAAGTTTATCTCTGTGCCGTACATACACTTTGTTTTTTAATATTCCTAAAGGAAAACATTCTAACGTTGTTAATACCTAGAATCTAGGAATCCTCTTCTTTCTAGCGCAGGCCTTGAGCAAATTGGGTTTAAATAGTTACAGACTTCAAGTGCATGTGGTGTTGTACCATCCTGAAGAAATAAACTATTTTCAGCAATAACATTTGGAGTATTGACATTTCAAAAAACTAATAATAACTGAGGAATAACATTATTTCCGCAGCATCTCAGATATGTGCGATCGTTAATGTATGTATGAGGAAATCATTTTAAGAAGGGCTACATGTGCAGCCGTTTCATTACAGATTAAAGTTAATTCAATGCGAACAACTCTGATTCCTTTCTGTCATCTTGATACTTCATTACCCTTCTTCAATGTCAATACCACTCTTCTTGGCTTCTCGAATATTTCAGATAATTTTTCTTCTTAATTCCTTAATTGGTATGAACTCTATGAGTTATTTGGCCATCTATTTTTCGCGAGGGGAACTTCATTTTCCTAAAAGCAATTTGACCCTATCTCGAGTATTTAGTATTTTCAGATGTCTGCTTTTGCTGAAGGTAGAGTAGCATTACATAAAGGATACTACTATGGTTTAAGGATGTTTAAGGTAATAGCATCTGTAGGTTATTTAACATCTTTCTCTATCTTATGCGCCTTTTTAACTCAACACAAAGGTGTTCTGTGAGATAAAACTCCAAACTGTTGCATGCATGGTCAATACATAACCAATATATGTTTTTTTTCAAAAATGTTCATATTATGCTTTTCAAAAATAAAATCCTTACCAAAATTTCGGGCATAACTTAATACAAGAGGTTATAGATATCTGGAATAGTTAAATTCTCACCATAAAGTACAATGAGTTCAGTTTTTCCATTGAAACTGATACCTCGTTACATCATTACTGATGCTTCTCGAAAATGGCGAGTTACTTGTAAGATGTCGTGGAATCTTTTACCTCGTCTTCTGTAGACTCGAATTCGTCCATCAAGATGAGAATCGTAAACTATACTCATCTAAGAATAATACTCGGCCATTCCTGTTCAGTCCAGTTTTCAAGTTCATGGCCAAATGCTAATTCCTTATAACATTATTTACTATTTAGATCTCAGCCCAATTTCTCTTTAGCGATGGATTTTGAATTGCATTCTGTACTAAAATGCGATCTTGGTGGTAATTCCAAATTCTTGAAATCACATAATGATTTACGCGAAATTCTGCGCCGATTTATTGGTGAACTCTAGCTCTAATACGTGTAATTAAAATAGCTGATTGAAAAGTATTTATAAATTTTTTTTTACATTCCCCTGTCAGAGTTATTAATAAGTAACTTAAGAATAAATTCGTTACCATATTTTATGAGTGAAATTAAGAATAGAACTAAATATGATTTCACTAAAAGTTGATATTTATTTATAACTGTCTTTAAAAACCAATTTATCTAAAAATAACTACGTCGGTTATCGGTAACATATATTTTTATAAAAAACATGTTTGGGTTTTATCTGTTTCGCTTCAAAGTTAAATATTTAAAAAATCAAGGTGATCCTTAATTTTTTCTAAAATAATATTTGTGCCTTAGAATATTAAGTTATTTAAAATTATCCCTTTCCGAGTAAGTAAGTAGCAAGTAAAAGACTTTAATTTCGATTTGAATACAAAATCTATATTTTACAGTGATTTTTTTCCTTTTTTCTTATTTTAACCAATAAAATTGTATGTAATATCACAGAGTATTTTTCAAAAAGTATTTTTGACTCCTTAAAATGTTTCAGATCGTATTCCGGTCCTGTTCAACTGTTTTCCCCTCAGCTCCAATTTTGCGACACGGAGCCCGGGTTAAAAATAACCGACGATTAAAAATTCATCGATAGGGCGCTTTTAAGATATTAAAATTGCATCGAACTTCGATGTTTCTAATTATCTCTAATAGATATTTTAATGGACTGTTAAATATTTACAAGTCCGGATAAGCGTGATGTCCTTCCAGCAGGAAGGAAAAAAATAAGACAGGGTCTTTAATTAATTTGTCATCGCTTCCATCGCTTTTAGATTAGATTAGCGAAATTGGTCGATATGTGTAAAAAAAAATCGTAATGATGTTTTGAAAAATGAGAAGAAAAAACCGATAATAGCTCTCACGTTACTTATTTAACAGTATAAAAGTTTGTTTCTTCCGCTTAGAAACATCCTACTAATGTTGTTTCATTCAGTAATTTCTGTGGCTTATTTTATAAATATTTATAAATAAATTCGACCACAAAATTAACCGGTTACAATGTTTTTCAGGAAATTGATAATGAAAATGATAATGTTTTATTTGATTATATTGAACATAAGAATAATTAAAGAATGTTTAACAGCTTATACGGCCAATAATTCTAAACAAAGAAAAACAAAAACTAAAAAAATTAAAAATTTATTTTTTGAGGGATCGTACTGGTTTTAATCAAGAAAATAAAAAAATCCTGCATGCTTTGGATTAAAGAAAGAAACTAATTTTTTGCCACATTTTCCCACTCGTTGAGCAACGCTTGTTTCAGCTCAACTCACCATAGTTTTGTTATTGGATCTAAATTTGGACTTTTAGGAGGTCATCTATATATCCAAATAAAATAATAAAAGTACTGGTGAGTTATTTGGGGTACATGTGGTTGAGCACTATCCTGCGCCCCAAGGAAATTATCTGCTTTATGGAACCATATGTTCTACTAGGCACTCCTTTTTACATTAATTAGCTGAAACGCCACCTCTTCTTAAGGCCATTAGATCTTCTAAAGAAATGCACTGCTATCCCATCAAACCTTCACCACTTAATTCTTCCCTTCCAGAGAAAGGTTGCCGTTAACCCGACCACTCCGAAATCACCTAAAGATGACGGGTTTTACTGAACGATTACATATTTTGGGGATATTTCAAACAAAATATCAAAAATTATATTTCGTACAACATGTTCTAAAATATCTTTTAAAGTAGGAAATAATGTAGGTTCATTTTTGTTAAATGTAAAACCTAAAATTAATAAATATTCAAAATCGGGTATTTACAAACTAAATTTTCCGGATTGTAACGCCATCTATCTTAGCCAGACATTAAGAAATTTTAGCATACGCTACTATGAGCACTTACGAGTTTAAAGAATAAAACAACAAGATAAGTCACATTACGCAAAACACCTAATTGACCAAACACAAACCTACACTTAATAATACAATGGGAAACAACAATGGAAGTACTTCATATAAGTGACAAGAAAGAAGAACTTGATTTTTTGGAGGAATATGAAATTAAGAAACACCTAAAATATCCTCAATATACAGTATTGAATGAACAACTAAACCTGGGAAGTTTAATTATCTTAGACCACCTTTTGAACTAAATAATACTAACCAAATATGTTTTTAGAAAAAGAAGAATATTGCCTCATAATGATTGGTTGTCAGGTTTATGACATGACGTTTATTTACGTTTTAATATGTCAAACTTCTTTCTGTCTTGAGAATGGTATTGTCAGATACCGAAACCTAGGTAGATTTAAATATACTAAAAGGCTTTGGAAGAGTGTGGAAATTTAAGATTGGTTGGTTTTTAAATCAAACTTTTTCAAACCAAGATTTTTTTCAAGCTTTCGAAGATACTAACTATCTTATACTAATAAGCATTTTTGATAATTGGTCAGTGGACCATAATTCTTAGAAAAGGAACCCTTCCGATGTTTGTGTATTTGATGCTAAAGATAATTTATTCAATATGATTGAAGTAAGTACAATTCTGGACAGAGTTGTTCTAGGGAAAGGACAGTTAAAGATTCAGAGAGAAAGTTTAATTGTATTACTTTTATATTTTATACGAGGGTTACTAAATATTTTTATTTCGAGAATAGGAGCAAAAGCAAAGGGTTAAGGTATATATATTTTTATTGTTTTTCGAAGTACTCACCACGATGATCGATATACTTTTGCATACGCTTAAACTAATTTTCAAAGCATTTATTTCACTCGGAAAACATGGTTTTTGAACGCTTCAATATAGTTTATTTTTCATGGATGGAAACAAAAAGAAATCACTGGGTACCAAATCAGGGCTGTATGGCGGATTTTCGATAAATTTAGAAAAATATTTCATCCTTGGTATCTCTAAGTCTCTTCCCATCAAGATTCAGTATTACACATATTTTTAAATATACTAAAGAAATTTATATCAAATTCATTATTGTCGATGCTTTCAGTATTAGTGGAAGTATTGAGTGTAGTTTTTATTTGGTTTATCATTTTTTAAACAGTAGTAAACAGGTTGGTATGGCTTCTCGTATTTTTCAACGGCTTTTTTTCTCTAATTAGTAGTTGAGTAAGTTTTCACTTTGTGTGGTGTATCCAATATTAAGATTACGAAATATATTTAGTTTGTCCTTATTATGGTAGTTTAATAATTTATCACGTGATTCTTGAAGCTCCAATATTAATGTTATTCCTGTCAATTGTTTTGTCCAAGTCACCTGTCCATTTTTCTATTTTGTCTAGTAATAAGTTGATTCCTACTATTACCATTGGTAAAGTATATTTTATTCTTCCAAAGTTGTTGACAGTTTACTGAAAGCTGTTAAATAATTGCAAACTCTCTAAATAACAGACCATTCAGAATTGGGGACTTTTAGTTTTTCCCATTTTATAGAATTTGATCCATATCCTTCATCACTAGTATCAGATTCAGAATCATAAATTATTTCATTGGAATCATCAATATTAATTTGAAGAATTTGCATGAAATCTCGTGCCGTTTATAGTATAGGAATAACAGGCAAAATGCATATCTCTTGAATGAAAGTTTGCTAACTCTACGTCAAAAGTAAAGTTGCTGTTGGTATTATTTGTTGTTACACCTTGAATGCTATTGTCTAAGTTATAAAACTTTAAAGTGCTATGAAATATTTGAGTAATAAATTATCTGTGTGTGACATTTTTGCAGGACCGAAATTGAATAAAATTGCATATTTTCCAATTTTGGTCAATTAAATGAGCTAGGCAATAAACCTGATAAAAGAGAGTAAATTCTCAAAAATGTTTTATATTAATTAAATAAAATTCAAATTTTTAGAAATTTAGTTATTTAGTTTTTGATAAACGTGAAAAATAGTAGTGCCTGAAAATAGATTAGTACCAGTAAAAAAATTTAAACTAGACCATATGACACACAAAACAGGATTCGATTGAATGACTACAACTATTTTAGACAATAAATTCCTTCAAATACTGTTGACACCTTAGATGAAATGTCATTTGAAGTAATGGGATATCTACGATATATAAAGTTTTAAAGGAAGAAAAATCAGGTGAAGCAATCTCACCAAAGATAAAACCAAACAGACCAAAATTATTAAAAGTCGACGTGGATACATTGTAAAAAAATGCAATTCGTAAGCTTGTTGACTCATTTTTTTTAACAAGCAAATACCAACGTTAGATAAAATTTTACAAACTGTAACCGACGATGCTAATTTACTCACAATAAGCAAGATAAACTGTGGAAAGTGTTACATGAATTAAACTTGGACACGACAGTACCTTAGAAAAATAAAACAAATTAGGGACAGAAAATAAAAACATTTCCTATTTAGACGAAACATGGGTTAATGCAGGACATTTTGTAGGAAAAGTCAAAAACATAGACTCATCTCAAGAAGCGTTTTTACAAGAATTCACTACTGGTATTAAGAAACCTAGAGGTAAAGATGCAAGAATAAATTTTTATCATAGAGGCAGTATGAGGGTGGTTTATTTTATTTGATTCAAACAAAACCGATAATTATCACGAAGAAATGATGTTTCGGAAATATTTAGATTAAATTAGAAATTAATAGCGAAAGATTCGGTTATTCTAATCGACAACATAAGTTACCATTCCAGATTATTTGAAAAGTTACCAATCAACAAAATTTACATTACATATATTATTAAGGAAATGGTCAAAAAACCAGGAATTTAAATTCTTCGCTTACCACCTTACTAGTCGAGCTTAATCCAGAAGAATTAATAGGGGATCAAGTTAAAAGTTACGTTGCTATAAATAACAACTTTTAAATTACAGATGTTAAAAAAGTATTCAATAAGTCAATATCTGAAGTAACCTGTGAGAATTGGCACAAATATATTAATCATGTTATATAGGAAAAGAGAAAACAATGAGGGAGCTTCATAATATAATTAAACCTAACAAGTCTTCTGAAAGAGAATGTGAGGAACCATAATTTTATTGTTATATATTTATTTATGTAACATTAGTAATCGGCAAATAAATAAAAAGATACTTTTATATTTTATTAAACAAATTACAAAACACTGTGTTCTTGAATTTACCTTTATTTTGGAAACGCACGTCTACGTTTTATTGATTTTGGGAATGATTAATGCAACATATTTCTGGGAATTTACTCTCTTTATTTTCAAATGAAGTATACTATTATGACAGGAACAAGAAATAGTTTGAAAAAGCTTTAAATTTATGTTACAAGTCAACTACTTGGCTTGGTGACTCTCTAAATAGGTTGAACTTCCACAAATAAAGAACTTTGTGTCATATTCATACTTACCTATATTGGTGAGATTTTGGTCAGTATTAAATGAAAAAGATTTGAAAAATTCAAATGTCTGGTTAATTTTTCGGTAGAGTATAATATTAGTGTTTGTAAATAAGTAAGTATAAAATTTTCTATAACATCTAATTCATGCATTCATTGTATTTTATATTTATTTATGTAAAATTGTTAATCAGTAAATAAATAAAAAGATAGTTACTTGTATATTTTATTAAACAAATTAGTAAGTATAAAATTTTCTATGAACACCTAATTCATGCATTCATTGTATTTTATATTGTGATGCGATGAAATAAAATTGATATTCTGATGCTTTGTAAGTATGTATTTTATGTACAATGTAATTTTAATACAATAAGTCGAAACTATTTAATAAAAAAATAAAAAAAAACTCGCTGCGAACAGGATTCGAACCTGTGCGGGCAGAGCCCATTTGATTTCGAGTCAAACTCCTTAACCACTCGGACATCGCAGCTTGGCTACTCTGTGCGTCAAAATTGTACTTAAGCCGGTTCACATAAATGTTATTGATTAAATATTATTTTACATGTAAGAAAAACCTCGCTTGCAGTTAACGTCTTATATACAAGTGTCATCTTTAAAAATATGAATTAATAATAATTAATAAACTATCTAAAAGCATTTATTGTAGACTTTAAAATGACTTGATAATTATTTCGGTAATGTAAGAAAAGTTAAACAGGATGAGTTATGAAACTAAAAGCATAATATACAGGGTGATCCTAAATTCTAATGTACATGGTGATTCGGGTATCAACATTATACCATAGATTGCTTCATGAAATAATGAATGTGTTTTAATATTCTAAAGTATACCTTTTGAATTTATCCGGTAGGCTAATAAGAGTGACCCTCGATAATATATCCATTATATCACTATTAATAGACAGACGATATAAAAATATATTCTAATTATGTTTAAACATAATAATAATAATTTATAATTATAAAAAAGATGCTTACACTTTACCACATATTTTTTACTTGAATCCCTTTCCCCTAAAATACTTTTTTAAATTGGTTAAATGAAAATGATTCAAATATTGTGCAAAACCTTTAATTATTGTTTAAAACTAAAGAACTATTCTAAGACTAAGACTATTCATTATCATTATAGTCACATATTAATAACTCGCCTCATGGCTGTTCAATTGATTTTTAATGCACCAAATTGGTAGTAGTTCAATATTGATAGTTTGTAATGACCTTCCAGATTGTCCACACTTTCTCAGGTCAACTACATCATAAGGAAATTCTTCTATCAATGTTTCTTTATGGAAGTTGTGGTCTACAGTACCGATATGGTTGTTTAATATGACATAATTACAGAATGTCATTACGTGCTAACACATTTAAGTATATTTGTGTTTATTTGGTTACATTAAATCACTGAACACTTTTCGTTTTAACATAAGAATTGCAGGCGGCTGCTGTATCAAATTTCTTACAAGATTATTTATATTTTCTTGTACGATTTCTAAGTTATAGAAGTTACTTCAGAATCCTAAGGTATGACCTTGTTAGAGATATACTCATGGTTTATTGAATACCTTTCTTAGCATTTTTGATTGGAACATTTGGATCTTTATATCGAACTTATACTACTTTCTTCCAGAGTAGGTGTCAACCTTGCTAATAGAAGCTGTTCAAAAACTTTGGAAAGTAGTCACAAAATGCAAATCAGATAGGATTTAACATTTTTAGTTTCTCTCAAGAGTCATCTTCAAGTAAGTAACAGAGTGAAAACAGTAAAAGTAAATGATTGCAATTTTAAATCCATGTGGTATTAATAAATGCACTATTATAATAATAAAATTTAAACAATTAAATTGGTTAATTAATTTTTAGCTTCAAATAAAAACAAAAAGAAGTGAATCCAAGCCCCATGTGCGAGTTTAAACTCGGGAAAGTAGGATAATAGTGAAATATAATAATACAAACAATATGGTGATAAGTCTTATCTTGAAGTAGTGTCTAGCCGGTGCGTTGTTTCGTTTTCCTAAATTTTGTTAAATCTAATTGTCCCGCAAATACTGGGATTGATTTCCTTTCAACAGCTGGTCTTGTTGGATCTTACATGCCTCTTTCTTTAATATTGAATGTACACGTATGTAGGGCAACCAGTTGGTCACTTGTTTTGATCCGATCCTTGATCTTCTTATATTTTTCTTGGTTTTTTATTAGCAGCCTTTGGGTTGGATTTTACATACTTCATCCTTTAATATTGGATGTCCAGTAGTATGAGGTAACCGCTTGGCTACCTTGTTTTGACTTTACGCTTCTTTTCCTATTTTCGGAAAAGGGCTAAACCATGGTGGATCCGATATAACTTAAAAAGTTTTGTAATACTGTGGAAATATATTTTTTCATATTTATTTTGTTTGGTAATAGTTTGCGTTTCTTTTGGTTAACAATAGGGGGCCGCCTTCTGTAGTTTTATCAGGATACATGGTGTGATACACTGAATAGTTTGGAAATCATATAAAATTCGTTATTCTGAAATGTGTTTCATATGTTAATATTATGTAAATTTCGTCATTTCAAAGATAGCAATGCATAATCCTAATTTGCTCCATGATTTCTTTCATCATGCATATTATTTTGTGGTGTAGCTTGATTTGTTTGCTGATTATTATTAGTGAAATAATTTAAAAAGAGATCTTTAGTGTCTTCGAATTTTGAATCAACGTTTATGTACAAAACGTTTTATCCATAGACCAAAAGGTATGTCCCAATCTAAAATTTACTAATTTCATAAGAAATGAAGATTATTGAGATATTAAAGCCTGTTTGAACGATCTTGTTTTAAATTAATGGCAAATTGCGTTTTATTTATTTTCCTCTTAAGCAAAATCTAAGGTATAATCCATACTTTCAAAAATTGCCCATAAAAATGATTCCGACTGTCATAAAACTCACAAACATACAAATAATATGCATACATGGCCATCCTCGATAGCGACACACATTAATTATTTAAATAAAGTTGGCACACCTGTTGCCGCTCTCATGGCTCATGGCATACCAGATCCATTTTAATAGATGCTCTTTTGTCGCTTGATACTGCTTTACGACCATAATAAAAGATAAACTTTACACTCGTATTTTTAATAAAGGCGCTTTTGCCAGCTTTATCATATTATATTTTATAGTATGTCGTATAATTTAATGAATTTACGATGATAGTACGTACGAGTAGGTAAGTTGAGACATACTTTACAGGACTTGAACTATTACTTACTTTCTATTTTTCATAGACCCTAGGTTACATTCGAATAGAAAACTGAGTTTCCTCCTTAGAATGATTCCGTAAATTCCAATTTAAATAACTGTATCTCTAATTATGAGAAGGGAGTATTGAATGTTTAAAAGTAATGAATTCATTGAACCAAATATTAGAGTAGTAAGATAAGTCTATCTTTAGAAAATACATTATAACTCTAGTTAGGAATCCGTTTCATTATTATTTGGAAAGCGCAGTTCCTTCTATAGAACTAGATAGACTACTATTAACTTTTAATGAGTAAATATTGTAGAATAGCAATTTATCTTACATTTCACCACCTTCGACGTCATCACCAGATCAATCTAAGAAATCTCTCTCTCTCTCTCTTTCTTTAGTATAATAAATATTGTAATGATCTGATATTGGAAGTGTTCAATAAATAAATATGTATGAAGTTGAACGCTAAATAATAGTTGCTTAATTGATTTGAGCAAAATAAAAGAAAGATATAAACATAACATATACAATTTATTAAATAAAATTATTATGAAAGAAATTAAAATCAAGAATTAGAGAAAAAACATAAATAAAAAAAACTTTTAAATTGTTTCGTCAATACGCAAGAATTAGTTTTCTAAACACAAATCACCTAATCTTGAATACTAATTGTCTTCGTATCCAAACACAATGCAAACATGTTCCTGGTAGAACATTCCGCATAAACTGTCCCAATCTAAAAAATTCTGGATAAACTTCGTATGGTAAGTATTAACGTGACATGTTTTTTAATGTTTTAAAAGTACCATATGATACTAATTGTTTATTACACCTTTTAGGTTATGTCTAATTTTAAAAAACGATTAAATTGTTTATAATGTCACTAATTATTTTAAAGAATTAATCAAATTTTGATTGTTTTGTTCTATTTTAAAGATGTACAAACACAATTTCTATTTAATCACTTTTGACACTTTTTGACAAACTCCAAAATTAATTTTGTACTAGACACTCATATAAAACTTTCTTACTAGTGCAACATGTACCTTTGGCATCTGAACATCAACTGCCTTTTCTCCAAATTTTGAAAATCTATTTAGACTCTGACGATTCATGACATTCTAAATTAGCAAAAATGTATGAAAATGACGTCCAAAATATCAATACTCTCTTATAATAATTTGTTGACCAGTTTTACAGCTTTCTTTGTAAATCTGACCTTTTTTCTTTCTTCCTGAGTCAATTTGTTACAATGAGGTTTTCTACTTATTTTGAACCTGTTTTAGAATCTATACAATTTTTCAGTTTTATACCATTATGAGAAATATTACAAAATTCTTGCAATACATACAATTTAACTAATTTCTAATAAATATTAGTAGATAAGTTTTCTTCTAACATGTAGTAGTGCTTTATTTTCTATTCATTTTAAACATTTACCTCTATTAAACTCGTTTCATTATCTTTGTCACTTTTTCAAAATAGCCAAATTGTTGCTACATAGAAATCTATTAAATGATGTGATTAATTTACTCAAAACTGAACATGAACGAATTCTTGATCATTTTTACTTATTTCCTTTCATCAGATATTCATGGAGTCTCTTGTCGTTACAGAAATTATTTAAGACCTTTTAGCATTTTATTCTCCAAATTGCTTCGATTCAGGTTTATAAATAATGATATAAGAAATTTCATTACAATACAATAAAGATTATCAGAGATTTTAGAGCGGTAAGGCTAAAAAGTTTTGTGCACCTTTTTGTCTTAAGGTACTTGAAAGTTCACCCTGGCTTACGAATAAAGGGCCCACTAATTAAAATCACATATAATTAAAACAAAATAAGAATTTCTAATCATTCAAAATTAAAATAAAAACAATGAAGCAGAACTTGTAAGAAATAAGTTTAATCCAAAAGAAAAAATCCAATTTTTATAAAAAAATTAGGCTTCCCTTATGGTACTTCTTTGGAAGGACGGTACTTTATTTCTGTACTCGAAAAAAATTCCTTCATTACTAATTTGATTAAATATTGACACTTATCTGTTGAAAAACCAAATTCAAAAAAAAAAAAAAAATTAATACCAAGCTAGTAGGTACCGTTATTTAGAAAAAATCTTATAAACAAATAGACAAGGTATTTTAAAAGCAGTTAAATTACCCAACCTAACATAACAAAATAAATTACTAAACAACTATTTCCACTTAATTAATATCGCACTCACTTTCTCAAAGGGAGAAATTATGCTAGTTGGAGAAATCGCACTTAATATTGAATTGGGCTACAGAAAAAAATACACTGAACAAAAATAAAACAACGTAAAGGTGAACCACAAAAACTGTATTTTAAATATCACTCGATAATCTTCCACTTTAATTTGACAGAGGCAAGTTACCGTAATAAAAAAAAAAGATTTCTAAAAAAAAACTAGATCTAGACTCTGAGTCAAGTTAGACGATTCACTTTCCATTTTAGACTGTTCGATGTCAGTTTTGAGTCCCTAGCCAAAACTCTTGAAGTCCCTATAGACTAGACTCCTTGAGTCTCCAGATTAGACTCCGTGAGTCTCTAGATCCGACTAACTTTTTTTGATTAAATTTTTCTGCTCTGGCTTCATCGTGAAATTGTCTCTTCTTTCATTTCAGAGTTTACTCTCTAACTTTCCAGAAATATTATCTACAGCTGATTTTACTTTATACTCAAAGAAAAATTATCGATAAGTTACCATCTAGGAATGAGGACGGTGACTAGGCAAGGCTTATATAATATATCTACTCCTATTAAAAAATCCTCAAAGAGTCATCAATAAATTATTAAGGATTTTTTTATTTATTAAAAAAATCCGAAATTGTCACATCTATGTTATTGTAGTTCAAAAGAGCCAAAAACACAAAGTCTAGGACCATGTCTGCTAAAAAATTAATATGAAGAAGATTTTCCATTGGGCTCAAATGTGGTACAGTGCTGTAACCAACAGATTACTTAATAGTAAATACTGACTGTGTAATAAACATTTTGTGTTAAAAATTAAAAATTGACCAGTTATTTTCATGCATACGTGTGTACTTTTGTAGTTTAATATTTTTTAATGCATTTTAGGACTTTAAAATTTTAATCTACATAAATATTATATTTTGATACCATCAATTTTTTATTTTAGCTTACCATTCGCAAATAAAAATATTTAAATATTTAATAAAATCCCTTTATGGCCAAATTTGTCACACCATTATTTATACCATAGTCCTAACTGTAAGGGTTGATAGATGACTTGACCGACATCTTTACTTAATGGCCGTCTAAATTAGAACTCCAAGTAATATGACAGACTACGGGTCGCTTACTGTTTACCGCTTAGGGCCCAGCGTTACAGTTACGACCCTAGAGTGACGAAAATTTGGGGTTCCGGTGACATATGACGGTCATTTCGATGGAGATATGGAATCTCCAGAATGAAAAGGTCAAAGATTGTAGATTAAAGATTCATTAAAAGACATTATGTAGAAAAAAAGGTTTTCATTTTATTACAATTTAATGAATTTAATAAAAATATAAATAAAATAATAAATTGTGTCCCGAGTAGTAAAATATATACGAGGAATCTTTTTTTTAAAGGTCCGATCGCTTCCGATGAAGCTTTGCGTAGATGTATTACATAGTATCTCTAGTATGCTGTTGATCATGTTATGTTCTATTTGACAGTTTGAAGCACTTAGTGAGTACGTAAACAATATTCTCTCTGGCCAATGAATGAGTAATGTGTGGTATGGAACTTTCACGAGTGACAAGGAGCTGCAATAGTGCAGGAATTTTTAAGCAGGACGTACAAACTTTCACGGTGAGTGAAGGAAGCAAGTGTTAACCAACGATCTTCTTCAACCAGTCGTTTAAGCGATTCTAGAAAATCGTTGGTTCACAATTTCTATGTTGAGAAAGTCCGGTCCCCATTTTCTTGGACGAAATGCTGGTTAGGGGGACAGTAAATTGACATAAACAACGAGCTGCAAATCAGCGTAGACAATTGACGAAAGCACAGGAGGTTGTTTTCTATGAGGAAATTATTAGAAAGATAGTAAAACGCTACGAATATGAAGAGAAATAACTAGAAGGTGTAGCTAAAGGCTACAAAAAAAAACATTTTTAATATTCACTGTGGTTTTAATTTCGTTACCGATCGGACTTAGAAAAAATAGCTCTAGTAAGTATCAATTATCGCTCCTTCGTCAATAATATAATATTGGATTTTTTAAAACACTAACTTGTTTATCTAATGGTTTTGGTTCACACATACAGAAAATTTCTCGTTTTATTTAGATGAATCATTAACAAAGTAACAGTTACTAGTTCTTTGGATGAGGTGATTGCTGCAGTAAGAATGATCTTGTTGGTTGAATTAGTTTCATTGGCTATTTATACAAATAAACAAAAAAGTAAGATATTTTGGAAAACATATTTTCTTCTGTTTTTCCTAAATTTCTCTACATCATCATTTTTGAGAATACGCACCCTAATGCAGCCACTGACACTCATAATGGAATACAATGGTAAATTGAGCTTGGGTCTACAGAGGTCTGAAATCCTAATTATCATAAGGCTAACAGTAAAAGCTGAGTTAAGAATTAGAAAAGTATAATTACTACTTAGCTTAGATGGAGACTTTGGAATTGATGTTTTATTTTAAGTAAATTGGTCCCACAAAAATCAAAGAATTGTTACAGCATTAAGTGTACTTGTCGTGCCCATATAAAAGATAAAAGTTGAGAGTCGAGACAAGGAGAAACAAAGGCCGATGACTATAAAAAATACTGCCTATAAGTAGTGTACATTACAATTATAGAACAAATCTAAACATGGAAACAGATAACGATTTTCAAACTACATCACCTGAAATTATGAAAAATGTTGCAACAGTCACTTATTACTATAAGTTTCCGGAAAAAATAAGAAACAGCTGAAAGGAAAAAAGTTTAAAGTTAAATCTTATAAATGGCAGTCGTAGTCACTTTTGTTATTATTTTCACATTTTCACACTTGTGAGAAAAGTCTCACTTTCCTCACTTATTGCACAATGTACTATTGTGTTAACTTGTTGCAATTAGGATCATACCAAGGAAACTACTGCAGGAAGGTAGATTCAGTAACATACATTATATACGGTTGGACAGTAAACCGGGAAAATTAAAGGTAACCAATTTTTTTCAGATTTACTTTTTAAAAATAACTCCGCTCAACTGAGAACTATTTCTTCTAATAGTGGCCGAAAATTTTCCATCACTCCCCAAAGCAGGTCAGGTTTAATCTGTATATTCATTTTTAGTTTCGGTATGATTTACGATCTATATATGTACCCTGCTCTACAGAAATTCCCAAACAAAAAAATCGCATTCCGATAAATCTGGGGATCTTGCAAGCCATGAGATAATGGCATGTTTGGATATGAATTCATCTGTTAAAGCAGCAATGGACATATGAGCAGTATGACAACATTTTGTCCGTGTGTAGGTAACGATCTGCATCAGCAGTTGCAAAATTTCCTCTTTGAAAAAATATGTCAAAAATGTCAGATGATGAAAGTGCACACAACAAACACTACGTTAATGGATTTTCATGCAACTCATTCATGTTTTCAATATTTGACCATTTGTTTATTTATATCTACAAGAGTTACACAGTCACAAATTTGATAAAAATAATTTAAGCAGAAAAATTGGTGTGTAAAAAATGACATGAAATGTCTAACAATTAACTAAAACCTCTACGCCTCCTCGTGAGCACAAAACAAACTATTGGACTTAAAATTTCCCACTTCACTGGTGGAGTCTGTAATAAGGTGAACTAACTTACATGTAAAGAGTGGAATTAAAATAAACTACTTTTCTTTTTAAAAGGTAAAATTAGTGTAACTAAACATTTTACTAGTATACAGAATTTAATTATTTTAGTCCGCCGTTTACTTTTGTGGCATGGTTTTCATAGAAAGTGAGTAGAATAACATCGCATCTGTCCCTCATCAATACTATACACAGATTCTTTATCAAGGCATAAAAAATTCAGTTACTTTTTCTATATATGGCGCATATTTCAGCAACATGTTAGTCTTGGGTGGTTATCAGCAGCAAGTTATTAAAACAATAAATAGTAACGCGAAAGTATGATCCTTTTTTTAATTGCATGAAGTGTCTAAGTGCCGAAGGGGAAGAGGCGCGAGAGGGGCAGGTCCGGGCTGGCGAGTATGCGGCAAATGCGGAGCTAATGGGCATCGGACGCCCCCCGCTGGGGCCCATCTACATATGACATTCCTCGCTGCGGGCCTGCCTGTGAGAAAATGAAACAATCAAGAATCAAGGGATTATATCGTAAGCGAAGCCTTCTTGATCGCCTAACAGATACCCATTCTTTGCTTTCGAATAAATTCTTTTTCCTTTTTTTTTGGTTTTTAGTTTATCGTCGGTTTTTTCTTGAGGTACGAGATGGACGGTGATTAAAATAAAAGGAATTTTTGTGATTTATATCTTTTTTTGTTCTTAGAATTTATGCGTTGAACGATTTCTATCTAAAAGGAACGAGTTTTGAATATTTTGAATTGGGAATTATAAGGTGTAACGAATTCTTCGAATGTTTTTAATTTACAAGCAGATTTGTTTAGATATCCAATGTAGTTTTATTAAACCTGGATTAAGCTTTTTTTGTTAAAAGCTAAAAGGGCCCTTTTGCAATAAATTGTAATCTATATATTTCATATATTTAAACTATTATGTCCTTAAAATGTAAAATTAGCTCAGATCTAATAAAATCGCAGTTATATATTGGAAGTTTCAGTTCTTTTGTATACTTTGATAAAATTATACTTTAAACGCTCGTAGTTATAAAGCATAAATCACAATCATAGACCAATTTCAAAATTAATTTAAAAACCTAGTACAAAATTAGCGTTTCATCTAACAGGCCAAAGCTGTCAAGTAATTGTATCATAGTTAATTAAAGAAAACTTAAAGCAAAATCACTAAATATTATATTGATTTAATTTTCAGAAACAAGAAATATTCATATGTTATATTGTAACTGTCAAAATTCCCTTAATTTTATATAGAAAATAAATTAACAAAATTATCTAACACTTCCATTTTAATAAAGTGTTGACAACATCGCAAATTTATGTCTAAAAAAAACTTTTGCTTTACACCTAAAAAGAAAACATTTTCTATTTCACTTCCCATTAATTCAACCATGTGATAATAAGTCAAAACGTTACTTTGGAGTTTAGAGATGTACATGCCATTTACCAAATTGCGTCATTAAAAAAACACTGAACATTTCCTCCATCCATCTCTTTTATACTTATCATCCCATTTAAGGGCATAATACACGTTGTATGGGAATAATTTCAAATGTGCTTTTTTATAGGCGAATCAAAGATACGCCGTAAGTCAGTTGTTTTCAAACACAGTTTCAATATTTTTGACAAAGCAATAATTTGCTAATTTTGCATCAAAAATAAAAAAAAACTATTATCAACAGATTATTGGTAAAAAATCATTAGAGGAGCAACAAAATATGTCAATACTTGTAAATTACAAATTATAGGTATAAATCCAATAAAATACAAAATCAAACCACATACAATTTTATTAAACGACAACTAGTTTCGACCCCTTAAGGTTATTTTCAGGTATATTAGGTATATTAAGTAAAGTGAAAATCTTCTTAAAATCACCATTTCTGCAACAGTGTGTGACATTTGCCAATTGTAACAGGATTCACGAGTAAATTTGTAAGAGTTAGGAACATTTTAACATTTTATCTTTTTGATAAATTAACATTGGTGTACAAGTCCAGGATTTTATTACCTATTTCTAACTGCCTGAAATTAACAATAACCACGATCTGCTGCAATTCAGTTTACCAACTACATTTGGTAAACCAACATCTTACTCAGTAAAAATTATAAATATATTCTTGTTTTTATTTGTTATCTTGAGGGGTGTTTCTAAGACTGTGCTTTTATTTAGGTATGATGTTAAGGCTTATAAGGCTTTTTGTATGATTCTACGGTATGGGATACGACTATACCGCCATTCTTCTTAGGCCCTGACAGCCGTGCAAATGTTTATGCAGATGTGCGGAGGAGACTTTGTTCGCTAGGCAAAAGGCCCGGGAAACATCCACGAGGGTAAACCCAAATGTTACACGTTAAAAGAAAATGTTTTTAGTTTCTTCTTTATTTGAAGAAATCAACGAATACAAATCGCATTCCGGTATTTTATCCAAAAACGATTTGCTTGACTTAAAGAAGTCAACGAGTACTGAGTGAAGTAAATAATTGCTTTGATTTGTAAAAATAAAAAAAAATATTTTATTTGGGCACAACTATTACAATTACAATTACAATAATAATGATTTTACATGGTTTCAATTATTTTGTCCAAATGACACTTGTGAGAGAGTTCAACCTTATATATTACTAACATCAAATGAAACTAATTTTCTATTTTCACTTAATGTATGTATTAAATCTAAAAAGTTTCTGATTTATAAAAAGGAAGAAAAGGTTGTCATTAACACTCTATTTCTTAAACAACCTGAAGGTGAGAGATCATACTAAATTTACAAACTAAATTGTCCGGATTGTAACCCATCTATCTTGGCCAGACCCTCAGAAATTTTCAAATAAGGTACAGTGAACACTTACGATCTTATAGAATAAAACAACCAGATAAGTCACATTACGCAAAACACTAAACACAAACCTACACTTAATGACAGACACAATTAAAAAACAGTGGAGGTACATAATTTAATTTAAATGTCCTCAATATATATCAATTAAACCTGGCAAGTTCAATTATTTTAGATTTCCTTTTGGACTGAATGTCTATATAATAATAATCAAACATTTTTAGGCAAAGAAGAACATTATTGTACAAATTGCTTGATAATGATTGGCTGAAACGTTTTAGGTATGAAGTTACTTACCCTTATAAGAAATCTGTCAATCTTATGTCACCCCTGACAATGCTAAATACCTTGGTTGAGAAAATATAATTTAAAAAGCTTTGTAATAGTGTGGAAATTCAGATAAGTATAATTTATCTTTTTATATTTATTATGGATAGTTTCCACAATGTAAGAGTTGAAACAATTAATTTAATCTATATGATAATTATTGTTATTATTAATCAACCAATTCTAGGAAAAAGGACGAATTAATTCAATAATAAGTTATATGATGTAACAAAACAAAAATATTTTTAGGTGGTATTGTAATTCTGGTAATATTCATAATCAATTTGAACTACCTATAAATAACACAAGGGGCAATAACAGTTCTATGTAACATTTTATCAACAAGACAATTTTACCATGAGGAGACTTTTTATATATATATATTTTTTTTGTGATTGGTTAGAATTATCAATTCCTATGATCAGAATTTAACAGGTGAAAAAATAATAATTGTAAAATATATTGGACAATCAGTCGTCAAAAACATAAATTGCACCATTTTAACTGTAGATTGGTGGTTGCTATTTTATTTATTTCTTTTTGTATTTTTTAGTTAGTTTAATAGGAGTAAAAACTAAGCATCGCTTGGAAGCAGGCGACATCAGTGTTTATATGAATGAATTTACACAAATGTGTCATTTTGAGAAAAGGGTTTAAAAGAGTCATGGGTTCAGATGAGGCGGAAAATCACAACCACCGGTAAATCAAACAGAGATAAATAGAAGTTAAATGTGTTGTCTAAGTTTTAGCGTATACTTAAATAATAATAGTAATAATAATAATAATAATAAATATACCTAATTATATATTAATTTAATTGAATTTTCCAAAACATCCAAATCAGGAAAAATCTCAATTAATTTCGATTATTTATTTCCCTTTTATCAAAACAATGAAATATGTATTAAACTCCAGGTAGTTTTTACTGTTCCCCTGTATAACGTAGTTTAGATAGGGGTGTTATCAATCAACACCTTGCAGTTTCGACCCATTTAACATTCGCCGTCTTGAGTAATGTAGGGTTTCTTGATCTTTGGGATTTAGCAGAATTTCTTTTAGTGAATTACACTTTATACGAGGGGCAAACATAGCTCAGGGTAGGTACAATTTTAATTTAATTTAAGAAAGCAGGTAGGTTCGTAAACGGATTCATAATATCTATTTATGTAACCTGTAAACTCCTCTCTATCTCTCAGTTCTACATAATTTAGTGTAATTATTTCACTAGCTATTATTTCATTCAATTAGTTTTAATTTGAGTTACACATTGTATAACATGTATTTAGAATTAGAATATTGGAGAATTATCCATTTGAAGATAATTTAATCAATTAAAAACGGACGTAATTTTACTGAACAAAACAAAAGTCCCTGCTAGAAAATTAGAAACAGTTTGAATGGGCCACTTTAAATTCAAATGAAGTGAGTGGAAAAGGCACAGAAGGGACTTTTAAATGACAATTTTGGGGAATTAAACACAAGCTGACCATTGAGGATTAAGAGATTAAAAAGTTAAAATTTATTGGATACAACCAACCCCTTTGGCTAGAAACCCTTTAAACACGAACCGAAGGGAACTCATTCAGTCATTTAAACCGATGTGTTTGCTAAATTTAAATTAGATCATAGTGAACAGATGGAGAGTATTTGTTTAAGAATAATAACCAATAAAAAAGTTATTTTGCAAGCTTGTAGTTATATAGAAAATAAACTTAAAAGACTACTCAATTAAAAATATATTATAACGAGAATTTTTGGTAGAAAATAAAATTTATGTGAAAATAGGTTGGGTCCTTTTATTGAAACAGCAAAAATGATAAGGTTTCAAATTAAAAATTAATATATAAATATCATTGAATGTATAGTGATGATGATTTATAATCGAAACAAGTTTTGACAATAAATAAAAATTTTAAATGTAAGCTTTTGAATAATATTAATTACATCCCTATATTACTTAGCATTGAATTATAACAAAAATTTAACAAATGTAGCATCTGGCGAGAGGCCAAAAGAACATTAGTTGCATCAATGTAAATTTCTTAAATTATTAGTAATTAATCTGTATAATTTATTCAAAATCTAAGATCATGTCTTAAGTTTTAGAATTACATAGAAATTTATTGAATAATGTGAAAATAAATTTAGAATTTATTATGATGTCACATGATGTCAAATTTATATATATATATATATATATATATATATATATATGTTTTTTCATTTAAGACATTTAAGACAAACACTATTTTAACAATCAATTTAGTACTTAAAAAAGGTAAATGATTTAAGTTGTATCTTATTACTGCTGTTTTTACATATTTGTATTAAAAGTTAAATATATCAAAATGGAAAAAAATATGAGAAAATTATAGAACAAACCTTTCTTTGTTCGATGAAATTTTCAATAATTTAATTTGAGAAAAAAATGTGTTAAGTGCAGAATTGAAAATAAGTCTAAATGTTCATGATATGAACTATTTATGTTCAATAATTTAAATTCGAATTGTTTAAAGTTGGTCTTTTATGAAAATTTCATATGAGTGTCAAATCATAAAAATTATTCATAAGATGGGTTTAAAATTTAGAAAAATATATATGACGTAAAATTATATAGTCGTTAAATTCTTTTTTCTCAATTAGTGAAGTGTTTTAAAGCTATTATGAATTTATCGGAGGATTATTGTTTTGTGAAATGATGCATCAACTATAGTCTGGACAACAATTTGGAATTACCAAAGCTTCCTCAACGCCAGTACTTTTACAAGTTTATCGTTTCATTGTAAAATGGATTTATCACTCATTTTATCAAAGATAGAACCTCTTACAAGTTATTTATTGCAAGCAGTTACAATTTCTACAAACAACTAAATTGTTAATTCTAAATTTATTAATGACATAATCGTTGTTTATTTAAATGGAACTCTTACTGATAATTCTCTGACAAATAGGTCAAAATTTAAAATTTTGATTAAATATTGAATTCCACTTTGATTTAATGCTAGAATAAAACTCACCCTGAGATTTTCTTGTCCTCATTTATTTGTTTATATAATAATAAAAAAATTATTAGTCAATCAAAAAAAAAATTATAAAAGAGATACGAAAATAAACAAAATTTTAATTAAAGAAAAGCCAAATTTTGTATGTAAAGTGTGTAAAATTTTAATGTGAAGGTAAATGTAAAAGAAAAGTATATGTTTCCTAAGTCGAGCGCTTTCGGCAATACAATGCCATCATCAGGACAAACTGAAAAATTATTATTGATAGAAAATAATACATAAAGAGAATAAAATACTTACAAAATATGCAAAAATAGAAGGCAGTAAGTTAATTATAAAATTCTTTTAAGAACATTTAAGCAGTAACAATACATCTTAATTAACTTTTAAACGACATTAATGTAGTGTAAAAAAAATAACATTTTAAGGTTTTTATGAGGTCCAGGCCTGAAGGTTGTCTTAATTAAAGACAACAAGTGCTTTAATAACATGAAAATTAAATAAAATTAGTAAAATGTTTAAGGTAAAAATAAGACCATGCGGTTTTAAACAATGTTTGAACTAGAGTGAGGTTAGTTTTTGAAAGAGGAAAAGTAAGAGGCCAGGATAATATAAAGGAAGAAAAGACATATGAGACAATTCAAATAATGAATGAGGAAACATATACTTTTCTTTTACATTTACCTTCACATTAAAATTTTACACACTTTACATACAAAATTTGGCTTTTCTTTCATGACTTAGTGTGTACGCACCAACTCGTAACTTTTGTTACTCTTCAAAATTTTAATTGTTTAAGTATTAGGAATTTAAACACGAACCTTTTAACCTTAAAATGCTAACTGTGAATTGGTTAGTCTCCAAAAAAGTACCAAACTAGTAAACCATTCCATAAACTGTACACTTGTAGATTAAGTTCTAATTCCCTGGTAAGTATTAAAGTATTAACGTGACACTATGTTTTGTAAAGTTTTAAAGGTACTATAAGACACTAATTGTTTATTACTCTTTTTAAGTTATGTCCAATCTGGAAAAAACACTTGGCAACGGTTAAATTGTTTATAATTTCACTAATTATTTTTAAATGTAATCAAATTTTTATTGTTTTTCCTATTTTTGAAAAGGTAAGACACAATTTTCATTGGATCTAATCACTGTTGACACTTTTGACATTTTGACAATCGCTAAATTCATTTCTTTTCTAGACACTCATGAAAACTTTTTTTACTAGAGCAACATACACCCTTGATATCTCTAATTCAACTGCCTTTTTCCCAAAATTTGGAAGTCAATTTATACTCTTTCGATTCATGGCATTCTAAATTAATAAAATTTCATGAAAATGACGTCCAAAATGTCAAAATGTTCTAGAAATTATCATATTTGAAAGCAAAATATTCTATTATAATAATTTCTGATTCATTTTTACTGCTTTTATTTGTAAATCTGATCTTTTTTCTTTCTTCCTTAGTCAATAAAATTTGTTACAAGGATTGTTCTATACTTATTTTGAACCTGTTTTAGAATCTATACAATTTTTCAGTTTTATACCAAAATTATGAGAAACATTACAAAATTCTTGCAATACATACAATTCAACTAATTTCTAATGAATATTAGTAGATCATTTTTCTTCTAACATGTAGTAGTGCCTTATTTTTTATTCATTTTAAACATTTACCGCTATTAAACTAACTCATATCATCTCATATCTGACACTTTTTCAAAATAGCTAAAAATTTTCTATAATTCTATTAAATGATGTGATAAATTTACTCTATACTGAACATAAAAGAAATCCAGATTATTTTTACTTATTTAATTTCACCAGATATATTATAGAATTTGAAAAATCCTTAAAGTTTTTCATGGAGTCTCTTGTCAGGTTACAAGGAAAATTATTTATACTGTACTATACTATACTAACATTGAAATAATATCCGCACAAATTTTAATAGTTCAGACAATAGATTTCATAATAAGTTTTTCAAAAGAAATTCTTCTGTAATTAATAACAATAATATTTAAGTAACACTTTTAGTGGTGACATATGTTATATACTTTACAAAAATTATTTAACACCTTTTAATGGGTATATTTTTCCATTTTAATCAAATCAATTTTAACATTCTATTTTCCAAATTCCTTAGATTCAGGTTTACTAATAGTGCTGTAAGAAATCTCATTACAATATATATAATTGTTAATTATTTAAATATTTATTTTTTCGCCCAATTAAATTTATGGCTTCTTATAATAAATTTTAATAATTTTAATTTGAATCGAACAAAGTGCTTTCATATTTTTTCATTTTTACCTGAACTAATATTATAGAATATTTGAAGCTTATTTTTTGAAAATTGGGCTTTCGCCAGGCAGCATTAACCAAACAAAATTGTTAATTCTACAAAGAAAAAACAACTTTCGTTAACGTTTCAACAATATTTTTTTCTTTTATTTTAAACATCAAAACATGTTTTACAACTTTCAAATAAAAAACCCCTAGTACGAATCATTGTTACTCTATAAATAATGAAAAGTCCGTCAAACGTCTACTTTCCTCGATATTCTATTTTTGGTTTTAAATATTTCACGAGGATGCGTGTTACGTCAAACTGACATGAAACCGCAGCACGTGTTGATATTTGGTTTACATTTTTAATGAACGAGATTGATTTTAAAGTGGTAGGTCAAATAAGTCGATGAAGTACATTTATCGATCTCAATAGTCACGAAATTATAATTAAAATTTAAAATGTACCCTGCTTTCACTTATAACAAATTTATAAATCATAAAGTATAGAAAAATTGTATGTAACTTTATTTGCTTAAAAATTATCTTACCGTTAATGTGGTGATTGATCTACTATGTATTTTATATTTTTGAAATATTATTTTTTCTAACCATAGGCAGGAAAAATACGTGGAGTCAAATTTCTTGTTCGTAAAAAATACTTTTTGAACAATTTTTAAAAATTGATCATTGAAAAAATAGGATAAAATAAATTTAATATTAAAAATTTTACGGTCTGAACTTCCTGGGTGGCATCTCTAGAGAAAACAAATGAATACGTTCAACAACTCTTTTATCAATGAAATCAAACACTACTTTTGATGCCTTGAGTATCTGGAGACATTGTATACCAAGCTTAATTAAAAAAATATTTATGACCATATTGTATTTCGTTAAAAAGATTTAGGTAACTCTAAATGCAATGCATAAAACTTATGTTTTATAGTGTTTTGTTGTAATCTTTTACATCTCAGATGTATCGAGCTTGTAACTACTCTAATAAATTTAAAAATGAAAAATGTGTTTGGTTTGTAAAAAGTTTTCTTATCAAAATATTTGGTAAAGTAGCCAAATTTGGACCACCTAAATTTTTAGATATTATATACCTGCGCAAAAATATTTAAGAAAAGGGATTGAGTAAAACACTTTTGATTATTAATTTGTTTAAAATGATCTAGTTTAATTTTCTAAAAATACAATGTAGGACATTAAAAAGATGTCACATAAAATTACATCAACTGTTTATTTAAAGCAACTGGTTTCTTTCTTAGGAGGGATTATATGTTTTCTAAGTACTTTTTTGATCTTGCAAGTCCAGCAAATTGAGCGTTCAACCATATGACATTCTGTAGACTGGATAATTTCTTCTTCCTCGATTGCTTCACATAAAACGCAAAACCATATTTCATTAAATTGTTGTTCTTTGTTTCTTCTTTTTGTCAAATTTTCATTTTTGCTCCAATGCATGTTCTAAATTTTAGGATTTATAGCGGCTATTTATTAATGCCACATTTTGGACAGTTTTTCTACTTCGAGAAGTCGGTGTACCATATTATTGTGAGTTTCGTTTTGGTGTCGGTAATACTTCAAGATGAATATTACTGAATTATTTTTTCCTTTTCTGAAATTTATCATACTTTCTAATATCACCATCAACATCGTTAGAAGACGTTTATATTGGGCCTCAATCTTATTTAGAATATTAACAGTGCTCTCAGTAAGTTGCAAAACATCAGCTTGTGACCTTGAAAGATATTCTTGTTTACATACCAAATACAACAGGCACAGAATGCACTTTAAACTTTATCTACAGTAACCGCTCTCCCAAATGCTTCATTTAGTAGTTTTAACCTTTGCGTTTGATATATTTTATCTCCCTTGTCTTCCGCTTGAGTGAAATATATCTGCAGGGAACCAAAAAGCGACGTCCAAAGGTTGTAAATGATGAGTAGTATGATGACCTTGTAATTGAAATAACTTGGTTTCATTCTCTCTAGTAAAGTAATAGTGGGTTGTATATTCATCAAATAATAGGAGTATTGTACTATATTTTTTGCAGTCGACTTGACAGTGAAAATGTTTCACTCATTAAACCAATAATTCTGAGTTCATGTAGGTAGTCCGTATATACCTGAAATCGTAACAATACTGCAATTTTGAGATTAATAGTGAATTTTTTTCTCTTAGAAATTGTCATTGAAGGAATATATTGTTACGATTTCATTTATTAGTGTGTGGATTTTTGTTTCTACTAATTCTAGATTTTAGTAAATAAATATTAAACTTATGATATGGTCAACTAATATTCCTGTCCAAATATTTTTGAGGAAATTAGGTACAATTAGGTATTAATCGCGGATTTTCATCACACCAAATTTACAATTATACCGTTGAATAGAGAATTAAACATTCTTTTAATTGATCTGTCGCTTGACCCCTATTGTTATTTAAAACTTTTTTAAAAGGTGATAGTTACCCAACGCAGGACATTTTATTTGGAATGTTGCTTTTATAAACAAAATGTGCTTTACTAGAAATATGTATACATATATGACTTACCTTGTATCTTAAAAACAAAATTATAGTATATATATTAGGGTGAAAAATTGTATTTAATAGTTTTGTTTAAATATGAAAAATGTGAAAAAACGCAAAAAAAATACTATTAATATAATTTACCATTAATTTCAATGTGTAGTGGTTAATCTTTTAATGTCAATTCGACTCCACAAAAGCATTTTTCTTTTAATTATTCCCTACTCAACTCCCAACTGCCGACACTGGCAAAAACTGTCAGCTGAAACGAAAAGCCCTGCAGTAAGTTGTATATGAAATCTAGTAAGTATATCCTGCAGCTCGTTAACAGAAGAATATCTTAATTGTGCTAGACTTAGACAAGATCATAAATTAAACTTGACTTAGGTTATTAATTGCACGTGTATTTTTCTTCTTCAGTAGCAGTGACTTGATGCCGCTTTATCATTGCAAGATAACTTACTTGAAGGCCTACCTTTGCTGTGGGTGTATTTATAAGGTACGTAGCTAAATTAATGAACATGGACAATTTATTATTAATATTATACTAATATTATACAGTAATAAGGTGCTTTAAATTAATATTTGTTAAAAGAAATAAGAATAAATGTTTTTTATTTTCCGTCGACGTCCCAACCTATTTTCATAACTTATACTTAATTCTAGTATATGTATACACACATACTATAGTAATAAATTATTGGTTCCATTTATTTATTATTTCATTCCCTATCAAAATAAAGCGATTTTTTAATCACTTTTAGTCAATCATTGACACTAATAAGAAACACTAATGACACTATAATGGAAATCCTTTGGCAAAAGCGGAAACACCGAACTTCTCAGAGGTATAATTATTACGTCTAATCACATCTATATTTCAACTAAGTTCTAACAAACAAAACATTAGTCGCCACACTTATTTTTTCCAGTAAATCTGTTAAATCGACAAAAATTGTGACAAACTGAAATCTTTCATACTTACTTACTTCTATGCAAACGAGAAAACTAATTAAATTCTACTTCATTGATTTTTTAACTATAAATCCTGTTCCTCAACAATGCTATTTACAACAAATTTATATAATTCGAGTGTAAATTATTTGCTCGAAATTGATTCAATATTACACACACTGCCTGATTTATGGGCATGCTTAAATATAGTAAACAAAATTTTGAATAAAATATTGATCGAAAATTAAAGGTGCTTTTAACTAATTAAAATGATATAGGTACTAGAGATATAACTAACTGTTGACATTGGCAGCAACAGTTTTTATTTTAATGTGTAGTTTTTCAATACATACAAAGGCTAACAAGACTATAAAATTACCTTGTATTTAAACTAAACGTATATACCCAAAAATCTGCATCTAATAGTGCACATGAATATAATATTGAAAATAAAATATCGTTTCTTTTAAAATTTTAGACCTTATCTTCAGTAGCCACTTGGGAAATGTAAACATAACTTTTTCGTGAAGCTTGTCTGCTTTTCTAATATTTATGTATGTATTAAAAACACTGTTTCTTTCAGAAACTTCGCCGTTGAAATAGTCCAGAATATTGTAACAAATGTTGATCACATTCATGTTTACCAAAAATAAGAAGTTTAATTTTCGCAACATTTGCTTTACTTGCAGTTGTCCAAAATTCCCAGCTATTTATTCCAAAAAATTGCAAAATACATTGGACAAAGATATAATAAGATGATTGCCCTATATATTGGTATAAATATGAACGCAAATAATTTCATTAATTAAATTAGAAACAATCATAACTTCAATATCTTTACCACAAAAGTGTTTTAATTTCACAAGGTTAGATACAATTAAAAACGACTAGTTTCGGCTTCTAATGTCATCTTTAGGTTTAAAATTACAACGAAAGTTTTATAACATGATAAAAACAATGAAGGAAACTTACAAATTACCAAATATAGGATCCTAGTAAAAATAATAATCACATGTGAATTTAAACATAAAATCAAATGTTGGTGTGTGGTAAAAAATTATTATAAGTAAAATTAAACTGAATTAATTAAATGTTGAAAATAATATTTTATTTATAATAATTTTTTATCATACATCAGCATTTAATTTTATATTTAAATTCACATGTGATTATTATTTTTACTAGGATCCTATATTTGGTAAGTTATAAGTTTCCTTCATTTGTATTATGTTATAAATAACACTTCCATTGTAATTTTATACCTAAAGATGGCTTTTTAAGCCGAAACTACTCATCATTGAATGTTTTTAACATTGTGAAATTAAAACAATTTTATGGGGAAGATATTGAAACATTTATTGTTTCTAATCCCCAATATTACGTTTGGTGAAATGTATAATCTTTATCAACAATTAAATTAAATTTTTAGAATCTATTTTATTTTTAGCACAGGAATAAAAATATCTTTGTTATATTTCTCTGTGGTAGCATGACTGAACCACACTCTGTATATTAAATTTATAAAATTAAATTTCAAAAGTACCAAATTACAACCTCTTCAAGCAACATGCACGACGATTTGGGTATTAGCAGTATGTTTGGCTGGTACATACCATTAAAATAATATCAACACACCGAATTCCCTTCTTTATTTTCATTTTTACGATAATAACGTGTTCGTCGAGCTCGAAATGATAAAGGAAATTCGATATTTTATTAATTAAATATTTAATTGGCTATATATCAGGTGCGCTAAGTGGCCGATCCGCGAAATCCGTTTTATGTTTCAATCCCGTTGATATTCGCGAATCGAAATGTCAGTTCGAAATTCTTTATTGGCTACTTTTATCGCCTGGTTTAATTTTTAATTGCGTATACGATTTTTTTATGTGACCGGTAAAGTGTCCAATTACCATTTTTAAACGAAACATTTTGAAGATGGTAGTTAATGTTTAGTATTTATTATTAATTAATAATTTTACTAGAATTTATAATAATTTATGAATTAATAGATTACTATATACAAGTTAAATATGTGTGTATACCTGTATGAAAATATGATTATTTTTTAAACATTTTTTTAACTCGCAAACCAACATTAACAGTGTACCTAATTAAATTGAGTTACATGAATATATTCCTGAACATAGTAAAAATTTAAATTAATTAATATAAAGAATAATCAAAGAGGTGCGTTTATATTTTATTTTTACAACTTTTAAAGCGAGTGGGACCGTTTTTAACATTTTACGTACTTTTCCGTGCACAATGATTTTCGTAATATTTGATTTATATTTACTGATTTATTGGTATTTAGTAAATTCTTACAATGTGTATAAATTCAAATTTCTTATGAATTCCCGGTTCACATTTCACGTGCTTAATATTTGATTATTAAGTAATCATATATGTTGTAGTATTTAACACAATTATATTTTTTGTTGATAAGTATATACTTTCAAGGGCACAATCATAGACTTTTCATATTGCACACTTTTATCTTTAAAAAATAATACAAAAAATATTTCAAGCGCAACCAAAATTTTCAAAAGTATTACTAGTTTTATTTATTTCAACAAAATTCTTGTGCATATTGTAAACATATGAAATTATTAAATTTGCGGGGGCTTTTTGATAAATAAAATTCTATTTAAAATTATTATTGTAATTCATTAAAAAATAAAAAAATAAAATAAAAGAGGTATTTTAAATTAAATTGTTAAATGTTAAATCAACATGTATTCGAATATTAAAATTGCTTATACTTATTTACATACTTAATAAGATCATGAAAGAACCAAAATTTAAATTTCCTACAAAAGTTGTCAAAAATAGTTCCCATTTAGTAAACAACTTACTTAAATCTTTGAATTCTAAATTTATTGTTTCACTTTATGGAATTTACCTATAATTAATATAAAACATAAATTATACTTAACTTGAATTTCCACAGTATTTCAAAGCTGCTTGTAAATATCTTTCTCTATCCAGGTTTCCCTAAATCGCATTTTCAAAGAATATATGCATTATGATTTCTTGCTATAAAATTTTTAAAATATAATAATATTCTCCTTTGAAAATGCGACTTAGCGAAACCTGGAAATTCAAGAGAAGGATAATTAATCTTTTATATTTATTTCATAATTACTCATTAAATTTTTGTATTATGCAAAAACTTAAGACAGCATCTGAGTTTTTATCCAAATTGTACAAAAAATTACTTATAATTTAATGAAATCAAGTTGATGAACTTACTGTTTGAATGAACGATAAAGATTACAAATTTCATATATTTTGGTTACAATCAAATAAAAATTATATTTTTCCTTATATTATTAAGAAACATTAATCATTCCTTTTTAAATAATAATTGGAAAACATTTTCTCCAAAGTTTATAAGTGTGTCAAAAATTCCGTTACTGAATATTATTAATAATAATAGTAATAATATATTCTTATGAGGCATAATTTGTTCAATAAAATCAGCTTTTCTATAAACAAGCACGATATTTTTTCTTATGTCGAAGATAAAAAATATAAGTTAATATACTTTTTTCTAAGCTTACTATATTTATTAATAAATGACTAGTCAAAAGAATTTATAAAATTACTTTAAATGAACATTTAGTTGTTTATTATTATGATTAGTGTAAAATAAAAGAAACGTGGCTTATAATGTCGATAAGTATAGTATAACTGGAACAGTTTTATATTCTTGTGTAATGACCATTTTCACTTACATGTAGAATATTGTTTACAACTTATGTTGTGTTAACTATAAATATTAACCCTACAAGGGTATAAAATAAATGATTAGAAATTAGTAACTTTTTCTTTTTGTTTAATTGTCTCAGTATGATGTGGGGCCTTATCTGCGGGATTATAATCGGTCGATTTCCACATCTGACAGTTAAAAGCTTTATTAGGGACAATATGGTCATTCAAAGTGGGAGATTATCAAAATCCGTTCCTATAAGTCAATTTCTTAATCTGGCTTTGCGGATCTCGATTCTCTCTCACTAGGTGTCTAATAATCATTCACGTCACGAACCATGGGGTTTTCGAAGGCTTAAAACCACTGACGTACGTGCTATTTAAAATTTTGAAATTCACACCACCAGTACAGTGCAGTAAAATAGATGATTGTAAGTAAAGAAGTTCAAGAAATAAGGAAGAAAAGTTTGAATAAATTGTATTACATATTTTTAAGATATTTTCTTTTTATTAAAAAAACAACATAATTTGATTCTGTATAATATTAATTCTTTTTTCTTGTGTAATATCTTTATATTTCAACCAGTTAAACAAAGTTATAAGAAACGTTGAAATTAACAAAAACAAGTGGCAAATGCATTCCACTGTATTTTAAACTTTAACATACTGTACATGCATTCAATAAAATTAAAAAAAGGCAATAACCACAGTATACTTACAAATAAAAAAAATCAAATACTTTTTCTACGCCTCTGTGAGGATTAAACGGTACACCCTATCTCTTGTTTGGCTGATCCTTTTTGTCACTGTCACAACTACAGATGTATCGAAAATAAATGAATATTTTCGACTATGTTAGACTTTCGACACTTTTAAATCTATATTTCTGATGGACCAAGTATTATTGATGGTTCAGATAATCTTACAAAAATAATTTAGTACCTATAAGAAAAGGTAACTGTTATTTAACCATACCGCTATTTCAGGGAAATTTTAACTTTTTTATTTGTAAAGTAAATTGATTCCGTACATTTACAAAATAAGAGTTAAAATTATTTACTATTTCATTGGTTGAATTTATTCCCTTGTTTTTAATGTCACATACTTTATTTATTCTTTTTATTTAAAAATACTCTGTATATTTTTTTTAAATAATAGTATATACCACTGAAAACGAATAGAAACAGAATAAAATAATCAAAATTCTTTAATTGATAAGAATAGACAACTAAAACAAAGTAGGAAATTCATATTAAAGACAACTTTAAAAAGTCCAGCTCATGAACACCAAATCGAAAAACAAAACAATGCTCGAAAAACTGCATCTACAAATACATTGCGAAAACTTATTTTTATCAACTGTAAATCATTCTCTATTACTCACTTAATATTCATATTTATAAAAAGTAGAATTTTACTTCTATCAGGACCGTACTCAAACGATTTGTCAAGATGTCAGCTCTGGACGCATTGGACAAACAGAAAAGGGAGAAATCGGGCTAGTATTAATATTTATGAGAGACGCCACAGTGCCTGAGCTCGAATAAATTGTTCCGTGTTTTCATAAAATATTTGCCAAATTAATATCGAATCAATGGCGATAGTGCTGCCGTGCATAATATTTGCTAAACGGTCCTGCGAACAGCGATACTGCGTGTCGAGCGGTGTCAAAGAGGGTGTTGGGCGAGAAAGGGGTATAGAAACGGTTAATGATGTAACAGGAAACTGGCAAAGGGACTAAAATTTTTAAATCTTTGTTTTTAATAATGGTACTAAAATTCAGAAATATAATTTAGTCCGCATAAGTTATAAAATATGGGTACAAAAAGTAATGAAATTAACAAAATATAAAAAGAAGACATTTTAAATTTTTAAACGTGATGCCAAACTACTACTAAAAACTGGTTTACAACTTTTCTCTGAGCTATACAAAATATTTTCTTTAACTTTTTTTGTGGGTAACAAATTCCCTTTATTAATCTGGATATTGTATGAAAAGATTGGATTATTTTTTAATGTCAATACGATCCGTCCAAAGGAGATTACTATCTATATGTAATCCCAAAAATTTTGTATCTGTTATTGTAATTAGAATTTATCATTAACTACAGTCATAGAATAGGAATTATTAAACATGATTTGAGAGTGAAAATATGTATATTGATTATGTTTTTTCAATATTAAAGAATAAACAATTTTCCTTTGCCATTTTATGAATTTGTAAATATCCTTGAATGCATCTCAAAAGACTCTCAGATAGTTGTGCTGATACTGAGAGTGAAGTGTCATCTTCATAAAATACTAAAATTTTAGAATTTATATACACATATTTTAAAAATAACAAAATCAAGGGGTCCTATAACAGACCCCTGAGGAACACCCATATTCATATCAAATGATTCAGGCGCTGAATTTTGAATACTAACTAAGGTAGCTAACTATCCTCTAGATACAATATTCTGCAATTTATTTTTGACAAATCTGACAACGAAAAGAAGACTTCTTAGTGGCAAATAAAATATTATTATTTCAAAGAAATAATATTCAATATGTGGTAAATAAATAGATTATTTGAAGTTTGCAAAGAAATACTGATTATACATAAAAATATAAGTATACATTAAGAACAACAAAAAAAATAATTCTCTTTAATAATTTTTGACTCTAAAACGTTATTTATTCATTTGTAATACTACGATGTTTATTTCTAAATTGTACGTAAATTAATATAGTTTTGTTATAATACATATTTGTTTCTCAGGAGACAAAATATATTTTTTAGACCTAAACATTACATTTAAGGTGATTATTACAAATAACTATTTGTTGTTCTAGACTCATAAATAATTTACTAAGATATTACCGTTTCTTTTGTATAATAAATATTTTGTTTAAGCAACCAATATAATAATTAATATTAGTTTAATGGTAAATTACTATATTTGTGAAGAAATAAATGTATAAGGGATATATTTGAGTATAACTACTTTTATATATTAAATAAAGCACATTCAAATAAATGATTTCTTGATATTAAAATTATTAATTATTTTCGTGTTAACATGGATTTTTAATTATTAATAAACAGTGTTATTATTAATCTAATGTGGTTCAAATAAATCAGTTTATTCGTCTGAAAATAACTTTTCTCTCCGTATAGATCTTTACAGTAAAAGTACGTTCAAGATCAAAAAATAAACTTAAAATTTTCATTAATTTCATTTCATAAACCATTTTTAGAACATTCTTCTATTCTGTAATTTTTACTTTAATGTAAATGTTCATTTGACCAGTGTTTGTTTATGTTTAAAGTTTTCTTGGATATCATTAAATGTATCCCGATTATTTGTTTCTACACTGGTGTCTGTCTTTTAGTCATTTAAACGTAAATATTCTAAGAATCTGCGTATTCCTTAGAATTTTCCCAGCTTGGTAAATGTACTTAAATTATATACCTCCTTCGAATAATAAATAAATTATATCTGGCTGCCGATACTTTTATTTTAGGGGTAATTTAATGAGTTCTCAGAAGATATACAATTTTTCTAAATTATAAAATAAAATAACAAAAAATGAGACTTGATGAAAAAAATTTATAAGATGGTATACAAAATAAGTTTGGGCAAAGTGACTCGGAAAAATAGTGAAATTTATATTAAAGCTCATATGCATCAATTATTTCTATTAATGAATATCAAAGAGAAATGATACTTTTCTTGAATTTTCACAGTATTTCAAAGAGTGACAGAACATTGAAAGATTTCTTATAAGCGTACTTGACTTCACATACCATAAACATTTCAACCAATCGTTGTCAAACAATATGTACACTATGATTTTTGCTATAATATTTTAAAATAATATACTTCTTTTCTTAAAAAAATATTTTATTATTATACATGTATTCAGTCCAAAGGGTAATCTAAAATAATTGAACTTCCCAGGTTTAATTGTTAATTCAATACTATTCATAGCAAATGATTCATATCCAATATTCTGCAATTTACTTTTGACAAATCTTACACCGAGAAAAAAATGTATTTGTGAGAAATTTAAAATTATTATATCAAATAAATACGATTTTGTATACTGCCGAACTAATACTCAATATAAGAAAGAGATTCTTTGAAGTTTGCAAAGAAATACTGATTATACATAAAAATATAAGTATTCATTAAGAACAACAAAAAAATCATTATCTTTAACAATTATTTTTTTTACATGTTTGCCTCAAAACGTTATTTATTCAATTGTAATATTGGTATGTTTACTTCTAAATGTGAATGAACTGTACGCAAAAATAATATAATTTTGTTGTAATAAACATTCGTTTCTCAAGAGAAAATATTATGGATAACTTCCACAAAGTAAAAGTAGAAACAGTCCATTTAATTTTTTTAAATATTTTTTTCATTATTACTACAATTTTTCTTCAATGTTTCTTTAAACGTGTACGTTTAAACTAATGCTTTTATTTAGGTCTGGTTTAAAACTATTTATTCTTTAACCGAGCGTTCAGCTTGAATTTTTTACATACCCCCCTGCATCATTATACTAATTAAACAGTTGTAATAACACCACGGATGAAACAGTTGACATTCTAATATTAGTGTTTATGATAGTAGGCGATGACCGTCCGGGGATGAAATAGTGCCGTTTTATTTGTAGCCATTAGGCGACGTTCTGGGGGTGCAATTAAAATTCTGTTTAAATGAAAAACGGCCCTGGGCCAACGGTGGGGTGTCTCACTGCAATTATTTGTTTGTTTTCACCCCGTTTCGCTACGCTTTTACGAACCGGGAATGTGCCATTTGCTACACATTTCGATGATTTGACCATGAGATGAGTTATAGATGGTCTACAGGATGACCATCTTTTTATATTGTGCATTATACAGAAAAAAAAACAAGAACAGAGTGCTTTTCGTAAAGATATAAGTACGAAAGATCATACTGTTACCATTAAAGAAATCATAAACAGATGATTAGCAATATTCGAACCAGTTTATTTAGAATTTGTTTATATAGAGAAAGCGTTCCACAAAGTTCCAAGAAACTGAATGTGGGAAAGTTTAAACAAAAGAGAAGTAATCGAAAAGTTTATTAAAGTGACGAAATGTATGTTCAAACAAACCAGAAACAGTGTAATTAACAAAAACATGAAATCGGAAATATTCACTACAAAACAAGAAGTTTAAATCTTCGTCTTATATTTATGCATAAAATAAACAAAAATCAACTCAATACAATTGGTTACAAAAGTTTAGAAAGAGCAGACATCTCAGATTGTGTGCTTGAAGATGATATTGTAATTATTGCTGTAAGTCAAAAGAATTTAGAAAATAATATCAAAATTTGGAATAATGTGCTAACTAAGAATGGGATGACCATAAACAAATTAAAAACAAATATTATGACGATAGCAACCGATAAAAAGATATTAGCTTAGAAGAGGAAAAATTGTCCAATTCAATAGTCTTAATTATTAAAAAAAATTGTAAAAACTGGAACTCATGAGACAGATCTGAACAAAAGAAAAAAAAAGACAAACAAGCATCTCAGGCAATGAGAAGATATTTTATGAACAAGAAAGGAGTAACAAAACAAACTAAAATTAAACCATACAAATCCATTTACATACCAATTTTAACATTTGGATCTGAGTCGTAAAGTAAATTAGGTGAGGCAAAAATGAAATAATCAGAGAAGAAGTTGATATAGAACAAATAGAAAATTTTATAGAACAAAAGCAACTAGGATGTTGGCTATTTACATATATTGAGTACACATGTTCCTGTAAAAAGAATCTGGGAACCTAAACTATACGGAAGAAGAAACGAGGAAAGGCTAAGGAGATGTAAGATAATATAATGGGAAAGATTTTAAAGAATTCCCTTCTATTGTTTTATGTTTGATTTTGTTAAGAGAATGGTTCGAAACTAATGAACGCAAATGGTGGGTTTCCAAATATGTTTGGTAAAACAGATTTCTTAAGCTCGTGGTAAGTTATTAAGTATTTACAAGTACTCATGAAGAAAATAAAACGCAGGATTTCCACCTCAACGTTGATTTATAAACTTTATGCACAAATGGAGTTCTACCATAGATTACACTTGTTGATATTTTATTTTGTTCCCATTTTAATGGTTTTTACTAATAATGTTCCTTAATACAGATTTTTTCAGTTATATAAAAAACTGCTTTAACATGGCATATCTGTGCTCCCCAAAGTTATATAGTGGGTGTTTCTAAATATATCTGAAAAAAATCACTAGGGGGTTCATCATTAAAAGTTATTAGGAAGGAGTCTTTTCTGTAAAAAAAATTCTTCGCCTAACTCCTAAAGAGATATCACCCCGAAAGGACGGAATTAAAATTGAGATTTAAATTTTTTTCTCAAATTCAAGTTAATGTACAAACTTAAAATTTTTGGGATTAGATACTTTCGTAAAGAGGTAATTATGGGATTTTTTCGGTATTACCATTACGTTATATAAATTAATTATTATAATATGTCGTTGTCAAGTTTTGTTCTCATTTTATTTTTTAGTAAATTGTAGTTAATGTAAGTTAGTACCTACTTGTAATTTTACGTTGTCGTTTCTGTATAATAAATTTTCTATTTATAACATGTAAACCAATACTGAAATGACCCAAATGCATTTGATATTTTGTTTAGCAAATGGTAATTCATTAAAAGCTAGACATATGTATTACAAAATATCCACAAAAAGTATACTGAGCTTTAGGATACCACCTTACATTAGATTACATATTAAATAAAATAATGTAATTTTTCGAAAACTACTATTAAAAATTGACTTTTACATGTAATTTATTAGTGTGTAAACAAGTTTTTTCCAGCTACAAAAGAAGATTGATTTAATATGCAACGAATTGTAGATGACATGTCTAATAAAATAATTGTAAATGTCAAAATCTCCTCTTTACATTTTTAGTAATTTTTAAACTGTTTTCGAAAAGATCTTTGGTAGTATACTAAATAAACAAATACTGTATTAAATACAAAAATAATTTGCCTCATACGATATATTTTTTTAGAAAATAATATTAAATAGATGTCTTTAGAATTTTCCAAAATAAATTGAAATAAATTTCTAAAGAAAAATAATTCTTTTTTTTAAAAACTCCAAAATAGTTCTAATATTTACAATGACTGAATGAAAAGTATTCATTAGTTTTCGTAACACCCTTCTACTATAAGTATTAATTACTAATAAGTTAAAAAAAATCAAACTCTTGACATGCTGGTAACTATGATTAGTTGTTAAAGAAGCGTCAGTTACAATATGTTGTTTGGATAATATTTGCAAAAGCAACATTTTTTAGTCAGAAGTACCTACAACGTGGAACAGCCAAATTGAAAAAAGTTATTATTTCAATTATTGTATATTTAGAAAAAAATCCCAAAACACGTCAATTCTAGATTATGAAATGATATCATATAACGATATTTTTTTGTCTCTACATTGAATTCCCTTTAAAGGACAGTGACGAAATTCGCTACTACCACTAAAAATTTAATCAGTAATACCGTTTAGTTCTTGATATTGTAAAAACAAAATTCTCGCTTCGAACATTTGGGCAACATCCTAATCTTAAATAAAAATGTCTTCTAACATCTGAGGCGTTATTCTTCTTCTTAAGTCAGCTAAATAGAGTGGTTTAGTTAGGTATACCAAAGTTATCATATACCCCCATGTAGTAGTGGTATAAGAGCGAATAAGCTGATGCCTGGCAAGTAGACCTGTTCAGGCTCTTTTTACCATCCCCAATCTTCCCCCTCCTATCTTCCTCACGTTTGCCCCTCCTCGAATATACCTCCATAAGACGAAATCTAGCGTAAGATCAGGTGATCCTGCTGGCGATTCTATTAATCCTTACAACCTTATCTACCGATTTAGAAAAATTACGTTGAACGATTTGTGTTCGTCTGTTATCTCCGCAACCAATCATCTGCAGAACTGTTATTTTGTGCATTTTTATTAAATAAACAATGTCTTTGAATTGCAGTTAACGAAATTGATGTTCTTTTTTTTAATGTTAATTTTGGCAATAAATTTGAAAACAATACTATTTTTAAATAGACCTTTTAAATGATTCATCACAAGCTCCTACTTCCCACTTACGGTACTCTACTATAATATCATAAGGGTTTTCGTTATATGTTATAATCCACAAATACCATAAATAAAGCTTTATTAGAGCAATGGTTGATGTCAGCAGATAAACTTTTGCATGTAATACAAATCATAAAACTTTCATTTTGCTACCAGGACTGAATATTTTTGTGTCAAGTGTGTACTAGTATCATTATGATTGTTATGATCCTGAACATTAAAAACTGTTCTGTAATCGTATAGTAATGGTATAGCTCTAGCTAGAATGCAATATGAGTTTTTTCTTGTTTATTGATTTAATGCTGAAATTTAGATACTTAGGTAAATTACTCCAATGGAATTAGGTCTTATTATAATTAATATGGTTAATTACAAGATTATATTGATTATGGTCATATTAACTCAATTTACTATTTTATACGATCTTCCGACATGCGATGTATATTAAAATCCGATTAACTGCTGTTACAGGTGCATATAAAGTATTTATTGGCTCTACCTAATAAGCTGAAAATTTATTTACATTTTTAAGTAAACATATATTCAAGACCTAAGCCAAGGCATCACATTTAAATAGCCATTAATTTTTGACTGACGCACATCTACTTACGAATTAATAAATCATCTTAACAAGATATGTATAATACCTTTTCCAATAAAATGCACACCAAGAATACCACTTGGAGATATCAACTCATATAGACCTAGAAATTTAATGCTTATATCATTTAGCTAGAGTGGATCTTGTAATATTGATCAAATATAATTAGTAACACACATAATTGAATTGATTAGAATTGGAAACAGTCGTATCCAAAACCCACTATTTTACACCAATGCATCAAAACGTTTTGACTGAATTCTCTCTAAATAGTAATTGCTTGTAAATTGACATCAGCCTTGCCAGTCGAAAAGTATTTGAAATAAATCAATAAATTCTGGCGCTATCACTGATGCATTATTTGCAAGCTATAGAAATGAGGAAAAATTAGATACCCGAAAAGTTACCTTTTCACTTTTTCGAACTCCTTTGATTCTACTGAAATTACAAGTTTTTTAAACACGTTTATGTGACTCGAAAGTCTCTATCACAAGGAAGGTAATTGTGACCACTAACGCACTTTTTTAAAATTGGGAAAATTAACAAGAACCTTATTAAAGCATGGTTACGGTTTTGACCACCATTGAATTGAAACAACACATAGACTGGATTCGAGTGTTTTAAATACTAAACGAAAACTTCTAGTATCTATTTTAACGTAAGGTAAAAGTGGACGTGTGTTAGTGCTTCACAAACAAGATTTACGTTAAGTATGGGTTGGTAAAAATCACGAAAATGAAATAAATGGAGATGTGTGCTTTCAATTTTAATTAATTCAATTAAAACAAAAAATTAAATAATGTTTTTATAATGCTTTCTCAATCTTAAATTTTTTCTAACAGATAGATATTTCCTCATTTCACATCATGCAGAACCTCTGACTACCTGCTTCTTTGACTAACGCATGAACTACAAAAATTTGTGGTAAATAAAATTCTTAGTATTAATGAAAAACTTTTATATCCATTTTTATCAACACAAATGTTACTTTTATTGTATGAGTTTCTTTAAATTACGAATTAATACAATTTAGGTTAGGACGCACGGACTACCACTTTACGCAATTTCTGTCAAGGCATCGTTTAAAACATATACACAAAGTATCATAGTTCGCAGGTACTATACCAATGAGCACGAGGTATAGTGGAGATATGCCGTCTTTCGGAGGAGACGTTAAACTGTCGTTGATCAGCCCTGGTCGCAGAAATAGGCCGACGTTAAATGAAATAAATAAATAAAAAAATATACACAAAGGATCAAGAAAACACAGGACGAAAGATGTCCGTATTGACAATGGAGGCACACGGCAGAGCAGACGGTCCTGGAATGCCAGAGATGGATAGGGGAAAGAATACGACTCTAGATAGATATAGGCCAGAGAGTCACAGTAGTAAATTATGATTGGGCGTAAGGAAAAGTTCGATAAAGTATTTGAGTACGTCAGGGAAGTAATGGAAAGAAAGGAAGCAGAAGAATGACAATGAGAATCTTAAAGTCATGGGTTATTCAATGTTACCACGAGGCATAACGCAAGGTGATTCCGAAAATATGGCTATTTAGGATAGTTAAGGTTAAGTTAGGTTAAAATGAGCTAGGTTAGGTTAGGTCAGGTTAGATTAGGTTATATTAGGTTAGATTAAATTAGTTTGGTTTAGGTTAGGTTAGGGCGTTCAATGGGATACTTGAAGATATGAGAGTTGTTCCCATCAAAAGGGCTTCAGAGAATTTTACCACACTTCTGATCAAGAGATAGGTATGAATTGTCTTTATCTGTAAGAGTTCTGCTCTTTAAAAACAATACTTATTTCATCACACACTAAAAATTTTCTCAAATAACTAATTTAAAATGAGGACTTTTCTTAAACCCATTCGTAAAACCATAATAGTTATTTTTAACACAACTTATCCATATATTCTTCATTCAAATGTGGTAAACTGCCCACAGTGCTGTATCATCTTTTTTTTAAAGGATGACGGAAAGGTCTAAATTCTATGGAATTGTATAAAGAACAAGAAAACCAGTCGAAAACTTTTAACTCTACTTGCAAAAACAGGGTTTTTAAAAATGCATCGTTACAACATATCGCGAAAGGAATTAAATATGGAAGAGATGACTAATGTAAAAAAAAAATAAAAATTTACGTTCATCGTATCTAGAACCCAAATACTATAAAAATGGCAAAGAGTAAGAAAAAGTTGCAAGAAAAGTTAGGAATATTTCTAGCTTCGCTCATGCTGATAGCTTCCCTCGTTCATGTGTCATTACGTTGTTTTTTTGGATCAATTAAATTCAAAAGAAAATCAAATTGGTCAGGTGTCAAGCTTGTTACTTCTTTATATTCCCTGGGATCTTCGCGATCTAACTCTTTTTTAAGGGCCTTGTCACTATATAAATATTTTTTTTACCAACGATCCTTTTTTTACTTTTATTCAACAGATTTTTTTTCATTGCAGCACATACCTAATTCTGTAGATTTTATTACTGTGGGTACTAAAATGTTTCTTTGGTTCTGAGATGAGAATTATGTTGAAGGTACCATTTTCTATCCTTCCCACTGGGTAACAGTAACTAGCATTTTTAGTACTGTAAAAAGTCGAGTGCCGAGTCGAGTTTTAAATACATCATCATTCAGTGGATTGTTGTAGGTGTCTAGTTTTTCAATTTTTTTATTGATTCAATCCTTGTAAATTATATTCAAACGTATTTTTCTTTCATGGGTAAGAAATTCGCAGAGTACAAATAATATGCAAATGCGTTTAGCAACATTTACATGGTGGTAACTTCCGCAACAAAAAATATGTAATACCGACATAAAATAAATGAGTACTAAATTAAAGTCACCTACATGAGTGGTTGGACAAATGCATAAACTCTGGCAAAAAATTTAATGCAATTCTAAGTACACAGAAGGTAATCAAACATGTATATACCGTTTTAAAGCATACATGAAAAAAGAAAAAATAGGGTAATGTTTTTATATGCCCATACGGCGTGTCTATTGTAAAATTCTTCGTTATTATCGGCCCTCCACGATAGTTTTGAAACCGTTATTCTCCTAAATAAACAAAATTAGCTACTAACATAAACAAATGAAATGCACAGCTGACACTTGATTTATTTACAAATAAATACCGTAACGCGTTTTGGATTTTAATGCATTGCCCACTAATACACCCAACGAAAGATATGTCTTGGTATTTTAATGCTTAAAAAATTAATTCATGTTATTTATTTATTTGTACAACATTTTACATATTGGCTACTAAAAGGCAGTTAGAACAAATCTATAAAACGAAAACCAATTGATGAAATTCACAATCATTCTACGTGTACGTATATGGATCTGGTAAATTGTAATGCTATGGTCTGTAATGTAATAATAAATAATAATAGATTATTTCCAATGGCATTCTATTTGTATACATGAATAAATCATCCGTTTTATTTATTTTTATTCTGTTCTAAAATGTTGTTATATTTTTAATTCTAAATTAATTGAGTTTTTTAATTGTCTCTCTTCATAGTAATGTTAAAAACAATTTTTTTTATTCTTTCTACATGTTTTGATTTATCCTAGTTTCCATTTGTTTTGATGCACTTTTTATAAAAATATTTTACCCTCTAAATTTTATTTCCTCTGTATACAAAATAATGATATAGAAAGGCATGATACAACACAGGAATAATACATCAAAAAGTGAAAATTCTCCCATAAAATTCATCAAAAAAAAAGCTAAGCTATGTGTAAAAAAGATTAAGTGGACAAAAAGAATCTAATTTTTCGAAGTTTTACCTTTATTTACATTTATATTCCACTATATATTTCATTAAAAATTTAAATTTCCATGGATCTATTAAGTTGAAGTACCCTGAGGATGGTCTTATAAAGATTGAAACGTTGGTATTGAATAACTTAAATGTTTTTGTTTGTTACGCAACACTTACAAAACTAAATTATTTTGTAAACGTATCTGGGTGTATTGTAGCATCACTGTTAAGAATCTATTTAAAAATGTAGAAGAGTTTTTTGTAATAGTATATCTGTTATAGCAGGCAGAAAGAGTATTTTGAGGCTTGTTTGCATTGTTTTAAGTAGTGAAAATTATAAACCAACAAGCATTTCGCTAGTCTATAAAAGCTGTGAAAACATTTTTTATATTAATTTTATACCACGGAAATATCCATGACACTTTTAAAACGTTATTACACTTATAAAACCAAAATGGTTATAAAACATTTCAATTTAATAAATGGTTATATAAGCATTTATACGCCCTTTGAGAAAATGAGTCAAAACCAGATATTTTTGTTTACTGCATATCACCAAGAGAATTAAATTATTTTGTAAATGTTTTAAACACGTTCAAACCGTGGGCTGAAGTTTATTAAAATAATACAAATGAAAATATATCTGTGTAAAATTATATTAACGTTTCGACAGAAGTATTAGTCGCAAAAAAGAAGCAACTTTTTATGTACAGGAAATTTTACTGTAATAATAATAATAGTGTATATGCCAGTGAATATTAGGTGCGCCATAAAATTCTATTTTTTTATTGTTTATATGTTAACTTTACCTTTAAAATTTAATTTGCTCTGTATGGGGATTATGATTTCATTATTTGCTCTAAACTATTTTAGTTACACTCATTTTCACAATTTTGTATTATTTTAACTACATCCTGCCATTTTCCATTGAGCTTAGACCATTCTGCTTTTAAACGTCTTGTTTATTAAATGTCTGCCTTTTATATAACATTTTTATCGCGGAAAAATATTTTCATAAAGTAGTAAATCTTCTGTGTAATTGTCATAAAAATAATATAATTCTTACAAAATAAATAAATCACATAGATGTTCTCTTTTTGGCTTCTATAAGCACAGTTTTTAAAACTTTAAAAAAATGAATATTTCATAGTTTCTTAAGATAACACACTTATATACTAGAATAAAAATGCACTATGTTAACAGCGCCAGTAATAAAATTTTTATAAAATTCCTAACTTAGATAAAAATTCTGCATAAATAGGTTTTGTTACTTGAATGTTCTGTTTTGGTATATTCGCAATTGAGGACTTTTCGACTGATGACTGGGGGTTAAAATTTGTAGAATCCACAGTTGAGAAGAAGCCACTCGGTTTCTAAGAAAATCATTAATTTCCTATTTCTGTGTATTGTCAAGTTCTTATTTGATCGTTTATTATATTGGAAGAAACATATGGCTTATTTAACTGATAAGCAGAATTATTAATTATTTCTTTATATTGTTCTTATAAAATGCATTTTTTTTCAGTAGCTCAGTTCATGTTTTTAACAAACATAGTTTTATATTGGTATAAAAACAATGAAAATCTATTTTTAATTTAAAGATTTATATCAGCTAATATTATTTTACTTTATGCGGACATTATTACTTCTTAAATTTTTTACAGCAAATATAATATTTTATTACAGTCTCTATTGCAGCAATTTTTTATGAGAAGTAGAAATGTCGTAAATAAAACTTTAATAAATTTGTTTTATAAGTTCTCGTTAAAACGTTTATATATTTGATTTATTGTTTATTTATAGAGGATTAAAGGTAGTATAAAACAAATTAGTTTTGTAAACTGAAAAATTTATAGCACAGAAAAGTAATATTTTTATAATATGATGATAGTTTCGTAGAAACACATTTGGATGCTTTATTCAACGAATTTAAAAAGTGCCCATGTTTCACTGATGCACTAATCTATAATTTCAACAATAAAATAATGAAATAATGCTATCGGATAACTCAAAAAATATAAAACAAATTTGCTGGTAAGGAACGGGGACTGGTATTTTTGTACATTTATGTTGTGTGCTGTTTGGAGAATGTGTGTGTTGTGCGGATGGAATTAAATGGACTTAAAACATTCTTTAGATATTTGAATTCGTAGACTATTTAACAAATGTGGCACCAGCAAATTTTCTTGTATCTAATTCTCCAGTTGCCAGATTATACATTTTCTTCATAGTGCATTTTATACACTATCTATTCTAATCTCTAGATACCTCATAACGAAATACAATTATTATTGTAATTTCCTATTAAATTATTATTAGACAGACTATCAGTTTTCTCTATAATTTAGTATAATGTTAAACTTAGTATTTAAGTAACTTAGTTTAGTCGATTACAATCATATATAAATTATTAAATTATTTCGTTTTATGCTTTGAAATTTTTGTGTGTTTTGAACCAAAAGGAGACTACGTTTTTTTCTAATAAATCCATAGACATACATGAATGAAAATGTATAAAATAAGTTCTACCATTTGTCACTGTATTTGAACCGGGAATTATTCATGAGAAAATTGCATAAATTAGACAGAAAGCCCTTGTCCTTGCCCAACACCCTGCTATTTTCTAGTTGTACTTTACAGGTCAGTATGCAGAAATAATTTAAATTTGTTACAACATTTGAAACTAGAAAACAATGGGATTCAGATATAAGTGAAAATACTAAAGCTAACGTGTAAATATATTCTGAAATCTAAAAATTCAAATTTTAAAATTGTGTCTGCAATTAAATGATTTTTGCTTCAGCACCATGTTTTTTAACAGTTTAATTTATGACTGCAAAAGAAAAGTATCTAATCTCAGTTCAGTGTATATCAAAGTAAAGAAATTAATATGGATAAATATATTTGATCGATAAAGATATAATGGTACCACGGTTGTTTTAAATAGGGTGTTACAATTATTAAAAGAAGATAAAACATTCTAATCATCAGGAATTTAGTCCGCATATAAGATTATTTCCTTACAAAAAAATTTATTTGTATATATATATATATATATATATACATACATAAAACGAACTCATTATGAAAAAAAAACCGTATTAACTTTCATTCAACGTTTAGTTAAAAATGGTATGTAATACAACCGAACTGTGCCACTGGATTGGGGGTGTATTATCGAAGAGTTTTTTCAAGTTTTCTCCTTAAATAACTGATTAAAAATTATTTGAAAAGAAAAATGTATCCGATAAAAACAAAACCGGTACCAACTGCTTGATACTGCACTGTATAATGCCGTCCCTTCTATCTGGCCATTTATCAAAGCAAAGAAATGAATTTTGAACAAGGGGAAGGACAATTGTCAGCCGTAACGAATCCAAAAATCGGGGGAAATGTAACAGTGTATTATTTTGTTTGGTACACTCTTGTTCGTGTCAAAAAAATTATGATAATTTTGACTGTCGTGACAAAATATTGGTTATTCGCATTCCTTATTCTCTTCAAACTACCCAATGGGGCTGCCTTTTTTTGGCCAGAAGTAATTTAACTACTTCCTTTAATGTGAATTAAAATTGATATATGTCAAAAAAATTAATAAAAACATATTTGAATTAATTGTTTCAATCCTTACTTTATGGAAACTAACCATAATAAATATGAAAGGATAAATTGTACTTATCTGAATTTGCACCGTATTACAATGCTTTTTAAATTATTTCTCTGACCAAGTTTCATCACGACAATGCGACATTTTCAAAGACAGGCAAAATTGACAGATTTTGACAAGCGTAAACAACTTTACATCACAAACATTTCAAGCAACCACCATTAAGCACTAAGTACAATAATATTTTTCTTTTCCCAAATTTTTTTTCGTTATTACTATATAGTTATTTAATCTAAAGGTTTATTTGTTCATTCAATTCTATATACTGAGAAAATTTAAGGTATTTATTTATTTCATATTCTTCTGAAAAATCAAGTTACATGTTTTGGAGATATTTCAAACAAAATATAAAAAACATTATATCTCGTACATCTTCTAAAATATCTTTTAAAATAATAAATAATATAGGTTTATTTTTATTAAATCTAATACCTAAAATTAACAAATTTTTAAAATCGGTGCTTACAAACTAAATTGTAATGCCATTTATCTTGGCCAGACCTTTAGAAATTTTAACATAAGGTACTGTGAACACTTACGAGCTTAAAGATTAAAACAACCAGATAAGTCACACTACGCAAAATACCTCATTGACACTAAACACAATCCTACACCTAACAACACAATTGAAACAACATTGGAGGTACTTCATGTAAGTGATAGAAAAGAAGAACTCTAAAAAGACGGTGGAAATGCAGATAAGATAATTTATCTTTTTATATTTATTAAAATATATATATTGTTCCGACGTATGAAACACATGAAAAATCAAAGTTTTAGAGTGAAATCCCCAAAACCATAGACATTTCTCAAACATTTGTTATTTATACCGAAAACAGAGTGTGAACATATTCTTTTCCCTGCAAGATAAACAGAAAATTACAATTTTAAGTAAGTGTAACTTTGTTATGGTAATTTAAAATGAATTTCCTTACATAGTAAATATATTATAAAATAGAATCATAGTGGCCTAATTATTGAGCCCTCAGGTGCATTTTTTGTTTAGGTATTAGTAAAAGTAAATTAATAAAGTGCCACTATCACAGTAAATCATTTAATATAAATTACAAAATTGCCGCGTTTATGCCGCGTTGATTGACATCCTATTATGGTATTTATAGTAAATTATGGTTATAAAGGCAGCTCAAATTAAATTTATACTGGTATTACCTTAAACACTGAAACTCAATTATCAGTTATCAGATGGTTGAAGCACTTGATACTATTTTAAAGTCGTAGCAGGGTTTAACGGTTGCATTACATAATGTAATATTAGATTACCATTGTTTAAATCTTGCATTTTTATTAAATAAATTGAATTGTGACTAGATGATAAAGGTGTGGTTTATAATTATTATATTAATTTTAACAAGAGTTATATACAGAGTGGCCCGGAATGCCTTATTACACCTTAAATGAAATATGTATTGTCTTCAATTTAGTAAATTTTGAGCTATTAATTTGGGACGTTACGATATAGTGATTAAATTTACAAATACTTTAAAACACCCCGAAAAGTTCCAACATTGCATTCGTTTTTTCTTGCATGTATAATGATTATGAAATTTGAAAAAGTGCCATTTCATTTATTTTCCACGAATATTTGAATGACAAATTCAGCTTAGATTCTTTCATTGGCTTGCCACATACCACTGCCAACCAAAAAGCGTCTAAAGCTATGGCTGCATATTTTCGAACGATAAATCGTTGAGGCCGCGAAAAAAGTGTCGTGGGTCCGTTACACTTTCAGCTTCAATTAATGTTTTGTTTTCCCAAAAGTATTCGCCACCCGAAAAGTGAATGGTCAACTATAAATCTGTTCCAGAGAGTTTCAAAACAAACCAAAATAACAATGGTCCATATGAGTGACACAAATAACCTTCCCGAAGATAGAGAGGAACGGAGGGAAACAGAAAATGTTCCAGTGGCAGAGAGTAGAATATTTTAAATGGGTTAATTATACAAATAATTCCATTGCTACAGTTGTTTCTTTTAAAAATATAGTTCTTAATATTGTTAACCAAAATTGTAAATAAAATGGAAATATAATTATTACGATTGTAATATGTAATCAAATCTGTATTGTTTCAGGATTTTTTGCCTAGATAAATATCTCATAGAAATTAAAACATTGGATGAAATTAAGTAATTTTCTCTCTTCTAACCAAAGTCCTAACTACTCTTTAATAAATAATAAACTGTTTTTAGAAATAGTTTTATTTACATTGTTTTTAAGTCCTGGAATAATTATAATTGTAATATTGTGTTCATGGGAAACGTGACTAATTACTTCATTAACCACATCTATTTTACTAAAACAGACACATCCAATCCCTACAATCAAAGATGGTAGTCCTCAATATAATAAAGTTCCTCCTTGATGATACCATTTTATTTGATAGACATTACAGATAAAAATGGAAATAATTTTCGTTATATAACACCCTACCCTTTAACACAAATAAACTTTCGCTCAATATGACTGAAAGAAGGCAGAGGTCGCACATTTATTAAACATTATATTTTTATTTAGTGCGTGCTCAATTATTCTGATATAAGTAGACGTAATATTAGCAACCATTTCACGCGATCAAGTATTTGCAGCTAGAATAATAATGGTCGTTGTACGCTCATGCGGTATTAGATGTCCATGCTCATCTAAGAGGCCAGTCTAAGTGATTTATGCCATACGGTCCTTAAAGAAAAGCCCAAGAAACCACTTTTTGTTCGTATATTCGAAAGTGTCATGCCATAAATCGTGCGCACACAAAGGGGGCACACCAACCACTATTGAGTCTTAGTCTTCTTCTTTTCCTCCTTCACTTCTCCGTCTATTCGATGCCATCCTATCACGGTTTAGCCGATGAGGATTCAATGGATACCGATGCAAATCATTCTCAATTCAATTGGGTATATCTAATGCCTCATCATTTTACATTATTATTTCTAATCATAAATATTTCTGATAAAAATAAAAAAGATTATTTCCCAATTTTGAATTCGAATGTTAATCATTAAAATTGCTTGTTCACTTAATCTACTTTTAACTAGAGGCTGCTGAAGCTTTTATAGAGAATGTCCGAAAAAATAACTGTAGATGTTTTAACAAATTTCACAATATTTCAATCAGTCTTACTTATCTCTTATCTCGGATCGTCTTAAATGAATATTTAATGGTTATGATATCGTTTCTATGTTTGATCGATTAAAGGATTGCGATCTATTTCTAATGTTGCTAATTAAAATTTAAAATTTATTTCATTAATTTCAATATTATTTCAGACTATTTCGTAATTTCTAGAACCCAATAGTAATAGTATTAATAATGCATATCATTTATTTACTTAATTATAAACCTTAAAATTCAGTTATTGAATTAGGTTGCAATTAGTACTAGAACAATCCTTTTATCTAACAAGTGAATATTTCTTCTTTTTCCTAATTTGACAATTGTTATCTTTAGCCATCTTAATATTCAAAGGGCTATCCTTGGAACACACACCGAAGGCCCAATGAATATCTTTCTCTTTTGAGTTTCCTTCTTTTTTTCTAGGTTAAATTTGGATGACATGATCAAGATAATTCTCAAAAAAATTTCGGTTAATTTTCAAGCTACATTTGTTGCTGTCCCTAAAGCTCTCATTTCAAATAAGATACTTCCATTTAGCCTAAAAATAATTGCTATTACCATTCCCTACAGAAGCTCTCACTCGAATAGCTATGTGTATGTAGTTACAATAAAATAAAAAAACCTTTATATCAATAATTGCTGTAGCCCTAGATTACCTAATTTCAATGATATTTGCTTTTGACCATAATTCTATTTTGATATTCTCACCACAGGTGATATGCTATTCTATCCTATGGAAGTTTTTAATCGTTGTGTTTGAATTTGATGTTCTTTAATTCTTACATTTCTGGGTTGTTTGGTTTGTCCTGTATATTATGATCTTCCACTTTTGCACGGTAATTGGAAATTGATCTTTTTCGAATGGATGATTTGTGTATTCGGTGGGCTTTTGTTTGATTCTTTATGAGATTTCATTAATGATCATTCTTTTTTACGCATTGATTACGTTTTGAGACAATCTTTTCAGTTAAACGTTTTGAAAAAAGTCTTCCATGGTGGCCTTAAGCTCTCCTTTTAGTATTGATGACTACTTGTTAGAATTGACTCTAGCTGAAATGAAAATATTTTTTATTTTTGTTAAAAATTATTAAATAGTGTTGCTTTAAATATTGTTTATAAAGTGCTTAAATACTGAAATTCATAAGATAAATACTAGTACACTGAGATATTATGGTTACTTGTTAGAATGTGTTGGCTTCGATGTATTTTGTTATCATGTTTAACATTTTTTTTTTTATACATACCACTACCCCTCTACTAGCAATACTGTATAATGAGCATAACCGTGAAAAGGAAGGTAATATCAATATAGTTTTAGCTTTAAGAAAATTTGAAAACGATAAAGAAAGAAATAATCTTAAATAATACTAAATAGGATATAATAAATAAGGCTAATAATATTTTAGAATTTTTAAAATTTTATTTATACAAATGTAAAATTTTGCATGAAATTTCTCTATATGGAAAGAACTTTAGAAGTAAGAGATAGTGACTGATAAAAATACGTATTTATTTTCAAACACTATTACAATTTCAGAAACTTTTCTAAGTACTTTAGGATTGCAGTGAAGATTTGTTTCTCTTTTAAACTTAAAACTAGATAGATTTAGAATAATGCTAAGAATGGAGGGCATAATGAAGTAATGTAACCGGGAGTGAACAAAAGGGGGTCTGTGCTGGGAAACGTAATACGCCGGGGGGAATAGAAGGGGTGGGAAGGGGTGGTAAGGGGTGTGATCGATCCGCTATTAGCCGGCTCTTTCTACGTGCATTGATAACACCAGCTAACAGCGTTTTAAAGCATTATTTTGTTTTGGTTTTGTTTGTACTAGAAACGACGACTCTCTCCACTTTCCGCGCGCCCGCCCCAATCTCCACGGTGCACCGTTGTTCAAGCGCAATATACCGAGGACCAAATATTTAAACAGAGAAGAAATAATGTCGGAAATAATTATCAAGAGACGAAGATTGACACACATGCAAGTAAATAAATTTGCAAATGAAGGCGAATTATCCTTAGCCATGTATCATTAATATCTAGGGCCACCTTCAGAATATATCTGGAATGTATTAACTTTCTAAACCTACTGGATTAAAGGAATAGAGTAAGTCTTGATGTAGGTGCAAGTACAAAGTCATATTGAGTAGTCTAGTGAGGAGCTCGATATATTTAAGACTTCTTTATTTTCGATTTGGAGCTATCAGCTAACAGGGCTATTCAGCCTGTATTTGGCTTCTTTCTTCAAATGCCTATGATTTAGGTTGATTTCCGATAATTATAGGTTTATTTTAATTTTACGCAATTGCTAAGATAATTAGTTCTTTCAAGCATTGACCATTAGAGCCATCACATTTTGACGGGTCATGTAGGATTAAATAAGCACCATTGGCTTAAATGAGACAGTAGAAAACAGACTGTAAAACAGAATTAACGAGGATTCCTGATACACTTTCTAATAGTGTTCTCGATTCGTAAATTAGGGCAACACCAGTGCAACTCTCGTGCAAAACCCATGCTCGACGAAACCAGAGGAAAATACTTTCGCCTTTGATAGTGTTTTCGATTGGAAATATTTGAGTTTACACTAGTTTAACTTAAGGGCGAAAGTATCTTGCACCGTTCCTGCTCCAGTGCGTCCCAATCGAACACAACCCATGCACGAGTGTTGCCCCAACTTACCAATCGACAATACAATAAATGACTATCACCGCCTAATAAGAATTAGAGAAAAATACCTAGAAATAATAATCTTGGATTTTAGGGAAGCTTCAGTGTGATCAATGTTTGCTTTTCTTGGTGGTTCTTGTTCTAATTTAATTCTATAAGCTCAGATATATGAAATTCCGTCCACCTAAATACACAATTATACTATCTGGCTCTCCACGGCGTGGAGAATAAGATTTTCCATTAGATAGAAAATGAACAAAAGGTTTTTGTTTTATGTCAGCGGGTTCCGTGTAAAGCTTAGGATAAAATATACGCTTGTTGTTCGGGGAACGCAGATACGTGGATTTTTGGGTGAAAATAATAAAAATAAGGCGAACAAGGGTCGCGCGACTTGAATTACAATACTTTTCACAATTATTTTCCTCCAAAATGGGAAAACGAAAACGACAATTTTAATTCTAATTGAGAAGGTAGAACTCCAGTTTTCCTGGGGCTTCGGCTATTTTTGAATTACGCTACGAATTGGAGATATTTATATCACTTGCTGAACCTAATCTATATCAATATTTGTTTAAATAAAAATAATAGAACAAAATATTGTAAAACTTGATCAGTTTTAATCTAGCTTTAGTATTACAAAACAAGTCTATATCTTATCTTGAAAAAAATACAATTTCTTATCCAGCGAAGTAATCTTGGTTGTGAATACAGTTTAGTTTCCATCAAAGGTTTACTTGTTAATCCATACTACTGATTAATTATTTGTCACGATTTTATTGACATTTTTTTTGTTAATGTGCGTTAATTCTAAATGTTATATATATTACTTAGAAACATTTTTTCACAGAACCAAATCTGACTTTAATCCTCATAGAAAACAACTGTATAAAATATAAAAATATAGTGCGATTTCCGGTATGTCTTAGAAATATCCACCTAGAAAAACAACTTCTCGCAGCATTAACTTACAAATTGCACAAAATTATCATTATGCGTCCGCCATATTTAGCGGGTAGCGTAAATAAATTGACCCATTCGTTTGCATGCAACAAAACAAACGAATAAAATCACTCACTGTGATAGGACATTTGATACAAATCGTTGAAATCATCATAATAAAAGATAATTAGTTTATTAGCATAGCAAATTTGTCAGGATATTATTGTTGTATGAGGATTTAATGTATATTATTACACAATTAAAATGTAAAGTGGTCAAATTATATCATAAACCAACAAAACTCTAATAAAGCATTAAAATCAATGAATAAAATACATGGATTGAAATATATTTTGAGGTCCTGTATTATTTTAAGTAGATTCTCTTCGTTATTTACAAAAGAAGTTATTTATAGTATTATTTAGAACCCTGTTAAATGTTTGTATAACAACCAGTAAATAAATTACTTTCTTAAAAGGACTAAATTAGCAAGTATGAAGCAAATATTTCTAAACTAATATAACGTTATTATTTCTTTTCCAGCTCTTCCACAATCTCCAAACAAAAAAATCTGAAAAATCTGGAGATCTTGCCGGCCATGAGATATCTTCATATTTAGAGATGATTCTGTCTAGGAAGCAACCATGGATGCACGAACAGTATGGTATTGTATATATAAATCATAGAACTAGAGCGAAATAAAAAAGTATTTTCTAAACATATACAAATTTTTCAATTTACTATTATATTACAAATTCCTCTAGAAACATATAATACATAATACCAAATAAATCAAACTAACTAAATTAAAATATTTATCAAAATATTACTAATTAAAAAATGTTACACACTTGTTTTATTATTACAAAGAGAGAAAATTAAACAAAGTTCATTTCAATTCGATTTAAATTAAAAGTCAGAATAACATTTTTATTTATTGCCAAAATGTATTTTAGTTTGGGCCCAAAATGCATTATATTTTCTGCTGTCTCTAAAGCATCGGTTTGCTAAACCTATTCGTCTAATGAAAGACTACATATACTTTAATCGATTATTGATAAACTAATTTAAAATTCTGCATAACGTCAAAAATTAAAAAAAATAAATATATCAATTAAACAAGTCTAGGGTCAGAGGGAAAGTTTCATTGACCGTCTAAAGTCATTCTTGTTGAATTTTTTTTGGTTAACAAATTCATGATGCAGATCATAGAAATGTACCGTATACTTTTTGGGAAGAATTTGCTTAATCCCTTTGCACCCTATATTTGTCGCCATTATTTTGCATTTTCTGTTTAAAAGGAAATGTAACCTTTGTTACTCTGTATGTCTATTTTCGTTTCTTTTTCCAATGTTTATGTCATTGGTTTATTTCAAATATCTTCAAAACAGTTTCCTTTTAAGTGTTAACATTCCTAATTATTATTTCGTGTAATAACATAATCATACTAGTGCCTGACACCTTAAGAGTTCACATTTTTTATAAGTTACCCAATAGGAACTCTTTAAGATTTTGAAAAAACTTTACCAATTGATTTTTATAAGTTTCTAGAATTGATAATATATATAAAAATTTATTGTGGAAACATAAGAACTATCTCTTAAGTTTAATTGATTTAGATTACCAATTTTATGTAATATTTCATTCAAGGGATACCTTCTTCTCTTTTTTTCTTCAACATATAAAAATAACAAAATCTCTTATTTGGAAATTTCCATCTACATTATATCATCACCCCCATTATATTCTGAGATTGGTTTGTCCCAAGCGTCTCCTTCACAATCAGACTCAATATTCATTTCAATAGATGAATCAAAAAAGCAGATCTTTTAGGTTTTTTTATATTTTTTTTTCATTTACTTTTCTTTCAATTTTCATTTCTTCTTCTAAAAAATTTGCTTGTTCTTTTTTGATTTCTTGTTTTTCCTCCGTTCTTTTCTTTCTCGTTCTTCTTTTTTTTAATTTTTTTGAAACTCTTCTGAGAAAATAATCATTGAAAATTTTGTTGTACGTCTCTATTAATTAATATCTTGATAATAAATGAAAATATACCACAATGCATGAATTCATTAATAACTCTTTCTGGTTTTAACTGCTGCAATAAGCATTAATTGGACAAAATATTCCCGATGATTTAATTTGCCGTGTAATTTTTATACCTTCATTCTTCCAATGCTGTTTAAGAGGTCGAATCACAGCCATGTTAAATGATGAATGATATGTGTCGTATTGGGGTGAAGTGATACTTCTCTGCTTTACGCATTTTTTGTGCTTTTAGAACTAAAAACACAGCAATTTCATCAATATTAAAGATTCCACCTCCATCCTTTAAGACAATATAGGGCAACTCAGATTTAATTTCTTGAAACCATTTTTTTAGACAGCTCTGGCTTTTGTTAAATTTTGTATTATTCTATATGCTATTTTTTTATGTCTTTTCAGGAAGATTCTAAATCATTTGACTTAGCAAATATTTTTGGATAAGATAATTTACATCAAATCGATATAAAATAAGCAAATAAGAATTTGGAGTTTTCTGCTGTGGAGATAGTTTGTGGACGTCCTATATATCATTCTTTCACCAGTTTTTAATTTCCCAATCATTTTTTTTTTGTACTTGTTTCCTGCTGAAAAGGTCTCAGCGACCCGGAATACATAGTGATGAGATAAAGCACAGTGGTTAAGCCTTAAGCGTGACTGTCTAGAATGCAGAAAAAATCCTAGATAGGAATAGTGTACAAAATTAAAAATTCTTCTTTATCAAATTTAGCAATTCTCGTCGTTAGTTATACAGCAACTACCCGCATAGTATGCGTATTCCAACAGGCATATGCATCAGGCATCACAGGCATTTTCCGGCAGTCTACGGTCGACGCAGCTTTTCTTTGTTCATCGATACTAGCGGCCCATTGTACAATGCAAAAGAGTGACAGATACTCGTCAGTACGCTCCTATTCAACTGTTTTTCACTTTTTGTCCTTTTTGCTTACTGACAACGAATGAATATGTGTATGTATGGACTACGATGATTTGTAGATTGTTATCCAGAACCCAGAATGCAGAATTTTATGTGTGGTATCCCGCAATACAAAAACAGTTACAGTTCCTTCTAGAACTTTATTTATACTTAAATGTGTAATTTATCATCACCTTTATGCAAGGAATTCGTTAATTTATCACCGAACTTAATAACGTGTAAGTATATACGTACCACACCGAGGTCCGAATTCGGTATTTTTACAATATATTGCATGAGATATAGTGAAACTGGTGTCAAGAAAAATTTTAATATTCACGTATTGCTTACATTTATAAAGAAAAATGTACGTAGGTACTTTAAGTGAAATTTCACTTCTCAGAATTTGCGCTTCAGGTAAGATATTCTTAGTATTGTGTTTCTAAAGTATTAGGCGCAAATAGATTTTCTGAAAACTTTTAATGAAATTTTATTACCTTACAAAAACTAAAGAGTAGCATAAAGCCAGTTATATCTATTTTCTGTATACAATGTATGTCCTTTCCTACCTGTTAGGTTAGATTAACTGCTGGATATTTTGTTGATATAGTAAACTAATTTTATTAACAAAATATAAAGCGAGATTACTTTTCCCTTATTGTTTTACATATCATACATCTTAAAAAAGGATTTCTTTATTGTTGAACATTAGCTATAATTTTCCAAAAAAAAAATATTACATTAGTTCGGAATTTTTACTACAAAAACCGGTACATGTGGTACATGTCATAGAGCAGGTGATTTTATTTTCTATGTCATATAACAGTACATGGTTGTCTAATCTATACAAAAGTAAGGAAAATCGAGAGAATAATAAAAAAATATAAGATTATGTTTTATTGTCATAGTAAAATGAAATTTTGAATCTACACTCATTATACCGTTTGAGCACAGCATAAAAAAATATTATAATTATATTGTGATTTGCAGTTTCATCGTGTAAAAAATGTCGGTTATGTAAATTAAATAAATATTTTAACCTCTTTTGATATAAACTCGCT
>OX638360.1:26933478-27261520 GCA_951812935.1 Hermaeophaga mercurialis
TGTGAACGTGATTGTAATCTTCATTAAAAGTTACTTTCTTCATATCTTTTCTTTAAGAACATCGGGGTATTTGAATATAAGTTCTAGTAATAAACTATATGTAATCGGATGCGCTTGTTTTATAGGCTCCATTGTAGTAAGAGCTGTGTTGATGATATCTTCCTTGTTTTTAACCGCCATTTGTAAAATTTTTAAGGAACCTACAAACTGCTGGCTTTTTAATACTTCAATGTTGTGCGTAATTAAGGGCAAGCATCTCCAGAGCTCGGAAAGGGAAATTGATCCTAACCAGACAGTAGCATGTCCAGTTAATACTTTCAAAACAGTAATGCTTTCAAAATTTTCAAACTGTAACAAAAACCGGCTAACATCTATTGATTCCTCCTTTCCCGCTGTTATAAAATCTTCAATAGTTTCTTTGAAGGATAAAAACTCCTTCCACTCTTTTTCACTAAACACGATACAGTTTCCTTTGTTTGCAGATATTTTCACACACGGAGCAAAATTTAAATCATGCGACAGACTCACTGCGACATATTTCGTATTCGATTTATTCAGGTAGAACCTTTGTTCACCCAAATAGATATTTTTCACTTTTGATTTTTCTGTAAACTGCATGATGACTGACTGACTAACTTCACCGGAGAAAGTCTTAATATTTATTAGTATGAAAAAAATGGGTGGGGATTCTATATTTCTTAACTCCATAGCACATTCAGTGTGTTAGGCCTGAATGATATTTAGCTTTCCCATTTTATGGTACAATCACATTTAACGGATTTTTCTATAAATAAAAAAGAATATTTCTTATCAACATTTTTCAATCCAGTTTGACTATTTGTTTAATTTTCATTCAACAACCTTTTTTACTCATAAATTAAAAACCTTTTTTTTGTTTTAATATGATTTATTAAGGATATCTAAACATTATTGAATAATTATTTTCACCGTAATTGGTACAGTTGCATTTTGTAAAGACTCCTTCTGACCACGGATTGCTGCAAAATGTTGTAAACTGATTCCCTGTTTTCATTAGATGTTGAACTATTTTGCATGCGTAACCTTTTCTTCTGTGTTTGCCAAATGTATATATATAATTTAATATTCTGGGAACATCATGTTGTCCTAATGGATCGAAATCACACCTTGATAATAAGGCGAACGCTGCAACTTCATCACCGATGTAGAGGATGTAACAAGATATTCTAGTTTCTTGACTCCATTGTTCAATTAAAAGATCTTTTACAGGTAAACGCAATATTTTATTTACAGCTCTTTTACCTATGAGAAATTCAATTTTTTCCATCTCGATTGTTTAGGACCGAACGACTTGTGTTAATTGTACTCTCTGTTTTATTTCGTTACCACATATACAAATGGAAAGATAAAAAAGTGAGTGGGGGTCTAATAATCACGGTATGTTCACGTGAAAAGGGGCTTTTTCGCGATGTTTTAAGAAATACTCGTTCTCAATAAAATACGTGTTTCTAGGTTATCACTTCATTCGCGGTTTTGATAATTTCGTATTGTTTTTAAGTTTTCAAAATTCAACATGACTGCGCTCGTGGGCGAGTTCATTATTACAAGAGGGGGTGACACGTGTAACAGCACGTCTGTGAAAAGTCTTATGCAATAATTTTATAAGTTGCACAAATTAGGTACCCATTTGCATAACTGTGGCGCTAGATAATCCGGTTTTACAAAGGAGCATCTCACATAAAATTTTATTTACACTTTATTTAACTATATTACATTGGTAATAATAACTTGTAGTGTATCTCTAAAAAATAGGTTAAACATTTGACGTTCACGTGGCGTAAAACGTGAGGTGCGTGGCGTAAAACGTGAGGTGCGTGACGTAAAACGTGAGGTGCGTGACGTAAAACGTGAGGTGCGTGACGTAAAACGTGAGGTGCGTGACGTAAAACGTGAGGTGCGTGACGTAAAACGTGAGGTGCGTGACGTAAAACGTGAGGTGCGTGACGTAAAACGTGACGTGTGTGACGTTTACGTGACGTGTGTGACGTTTTTGATGTTTTACGTGGCGTTTACGTGACCTTTTTGACTTCATCCTGTATGGTAATTAAAAGTCTCTCTCTCTCTCTCTCTCTCTTTTTAAAAAATTTATAAGAATAACTGTAAAATATATATACGTACACATTTCTTACATTTTCATTTATATTCAACATGTGTGTTGGTAAAGTACTTGTACTGCTTCTCTTAACAGCCCACGCAAATTCTGCGAACGTTACTCTAGAATATTTTGTATCATTTTTGCAACGGTTTGGCTACATTAATCAAAATGAAATCGTAGGTGATAGCCTTAAAAATGTGTTAGCAAATTTTCAAGAAAAATATAATCTACCTGTGGATGGAACTCTGAACGCTGCCACTATTCAATTAATTAATAAACCTAGATGTACTGTTGGTGAAAATTCATTTACAACGATATCAAGATGGCAAAATAAAACGAGTTTGCGATGGTATTTTCCTCAAGCCCGTTCGGAACATCTTTTAACAGCTCAAAAGGCTTTTGCAATATGGGAACGTGATTCCAATTTCAATTTTCAACTAGTTCAATTTCCAACACCGAAACCCGATATTACTATAACCGTCGTACCCAAAAAACATGATTTTCGAGAAAGCTGCACAGGTCACCATCGATGTCCACAAAACTTTGATGGGCCTGGGAAAATATTGGCTCACGCACATTTTCCTAGTGCTAATGGATGTATTGAAATTCATATGGATGCTGGCGAGCAATGGTATTTTGGGGATGATGATTATAATGTTCCTGATGGTCAAGTAAGCTTTCTTATGGTGTTGGTACATGAAATCGGTCACACCCTTGGGTTAGGACATAGTGAAGTAGAGTCTGCAATAATGTTTCCATGGTATCAGCAAAAGTTAACTCCTCTAGATGAAGATGATAAGAATGCATTAGAATTCTTGTATGGTCCACGACGACGACGAACGCCGACAACAATGACAACGACAACGAGTACAATTTATCCTCCAACCACTCGAAAACACATTTCTTCTTCTTCTTCTTCTTCTTCTTCTTCTGTTAAGGCGCCGATGACTGTTTCGCTTCAATACAAAAATTTATGTAATATTAAATCACCTGATTTCATGTTTCTTGCAACAGCTCCAACGTTTCCTAATTATCGATTGTACGTCGGATTTAATACATCTTTGTGGAAATTTGATTTAAATAGTATGCTCATACCTTCAAGTCCCGAGCCGTTAAGTAATTATCTACCCAATGAACTTAAGACTTCCTCGACCCCATTTTCTCACATTTTTCAAAATTCAGCGGGGGATTTAATAACGTTTGGTAATCGAAAATGTTATGTAGCCTCATTTCCAAATTTAAATATTCAAAATGATTATTATTTACCTGTGCCCTCAGATGCTTATATTAATGCGTTATTTCAATCAAATAGTGGTAGAACTTTTGTTTTCTATAACAACGTTTCCTATGTAGAATACAATAATGATCCTGGAGAAATAATTAGTCGTGGACGTATAACCGATCAATTTCCCGGTATACCGATGGACTTGACATCAGCGTTTAGATATATAGATGGTTTCATTTACTTTTTCAACAAAAACTTAAACGTATATTACAAATATAGTGAATATACGAAAAAAGTTGTTGAAGCTGGACAATTTAGTTGGAATCTATTTAACATACCCTGTCCCAGCGTAGGGTTAAAAGAACAATTGAAAACCCTATTGACAAAAATTATATCTTTTTATGAATAAAATGTACCTACCAAGTAAATTGAATATAATAAAAAAATAATTAAACGCTTCGTTCTTTATTATATACTCTTTCAGCACAATTTTTTTGTTTTTCTTCGAAAAATATTACACATGGTGAAATGAAATTTTTTTTGATTTTTAATAAATGATATGAAAAATTTTTGAGTTTTAATGAAACACCTTTTGCATATTTTTAGTTGTTTATTGCAACATTACATGAGGATCGAAACCTTCTTTGAATACATTTATAACGTGAGGCACGATATTGTAAATGTCTTGTTAATTTCACCATTTAATTGTCCATCCATGGCGTCACCGGCACCTGAAGAACTGCTGGTGTTGGTTGAATTCGTCTTAAGGGGTAACAGCAACATAGTACTTTTTTCAGTATTCTTGTATTGTCCAAATTTAAATCGCCCAACTGCTTTATAACGTTTTCTTTGTCTTCGTACAGTTTAATATCTTTACGAAGTTGCTTGAGTCTTTCTTCAAATTTAAGGACTTTTTCCCAAATATGTTTGTCTTGACGACGCATGTCTTAAAGCAATAATCCCTCCAAGCGTTATTAATAAATATTATATAATAACCCCCTCTAGATATAGATCACGTGACATAATTATCCAATCATGATCAAGCAATTTTTTCGTAAAATTAGCATCTACGTTGCTTGTGGATAATGCCTGTTTTTTTCCTCAATTCAATTGGACCAATAACAACAAAGTTAAGCGCTTTGTGCCCTTATGGCAACGTTCATTGCGCATGTTTTTTCTTTAAATTTAGCGTCTATGTCCCCTTTACGTGATATCTGTCTTTTTCGTCATTCAATTGGACCAATAATAATGAAGTTAAGCGCTTTGTGCCCTTATGGCAACGTTCATTGCGTATGTTTTTTCTTTAAATTTGACATCTACGTCACTTTTACCTGATACCTGTTTTTTCCGCGATTCAATTGGACCAATAACAGCGAAGTTAAGCGTTTTGTGCCCTTTTGGCCACGTTCATTGCACATGTTTTTTCTTTAAATTTGACATCTACGCTACTTCTAGATCATACTGGTCTTTTTCGCTATTCAATTGGACCAATAACAGCGAAGTTAAGCGCTTTGTGCCCTTATGGCAAGGTTCACTGCGCATATTTTTTCTTTAAATTTGACATCCACGTCACTCATAGATAATGCCTGTTTTTTTCCTCAATTCAATTGGACCAATAACAAGGAAGTTAAGCGCTTTGTGCCCTTATGGCCACGCTCATTGCGCATGTTTTTTCTTTAAATTTGACATCCACGCTACTTATAGATAATACCTGTCTTTTTCGCTATTCAATTGGACCAATAACAGTGAAGTTAAGCGCTAATACCCTTATGGCAACGTTCACTGCGCATGTTTTTTCTTTAAATTTGACATCTACGTTACTTATAGATAATGTTTGTTTTTTCCGCGATTCAATTGGACCAATAACAACGAAGTTAAGCGCTTTGTGCCCTTATGGCAACCATCATTGCGCATGTTTTTCTTTAAATTTGACATCTACGTTACTTATAGATAATGTCTGTTTTTTTCCTCAATTCAATTGGACCAATAACAACAAAGTTAAGCGCTTTGTGCCCTTATGGCAACGTTCATTGCGCATGCTTTTCTTTACATCTAAGTCTAAACGGCTTTTATACATTTCCGTAAATCAAAAATCAATTGCGTGATCAACATTTTTCAAGTACAGAAGATGAAGTTGAATTTGACATCTACGTTACTTATAGATAATGTCTGTTTTTTCCGCGATTCAATTGGACCAATAACAACAAAGTTAAGCGCTTTGTGCCCTTATGGCAACGTTCATTGCGCATGCTTTTCTTTACATTGGACATCTACGTCACTTATAGATAATACCTGTCTTTTTCACCATTCAATTGGACCAATAACAACGAAGTTAAGCGTTTTGTGCCCTTTTGGCCACGTTCATTGCACATGTTTTTTCTTTAAATTTGACATCTACGCTACTTCTAGATCATACTGGTCTTTTTCGCTATTCAATTGGACCAATAACAGCGAAGTTAAGCGCTTTGTGCCCTTATGGCAAGGTTCACTGCGCATATTTTTTCTTTAAATTTGACATCCACGTCACTCATAGATAATGCCTGTTTTTTTCCTCAATTCAATTGGACCAATAACAAGGAAGTTAAGCGCTTTGTGCCCTTATGGCCACGCTCATTGCGCATGTTTTTTCTTTAAATTTGACATCCACACTACTTATAGATAATACCTGTCTTTCTCGCTATTCAATTGGACCAATAACAGTGAAGTTAAGCGCTAATACCCTTATGGCAACGTTCACTGCGCATGTTTTTTCTTTAAATTTGACATCTACGTTACTTATAGATAATGTTTGTTTTTTCCGCGATTCAATTGGACCAATAACAACGAAGTTAAGCGCTTTGTGCCCTTATGGCAACCATCATTGCGCATGTTTTTCTTTAAATTTGACATCTACGTTACTTATAGATAATGTCTGTTTTTTTCCTCAATTCAATTGGACCAATAACAACAAAGTTAAGCGCTTTGTGTCCTTATGGCAACGTTCATTGCGCATGCTTTTCTTTACATCTAAGTCTAAACGGCTTTTATACATTTCCGTAAATCAAAAATCAATTGCGTGATCAACATTTTTCAAGTACAGAAGATGAAGTTGAATTTGACATCTACGTTACTTATAGATAATGTCTGTTTTTTCCGCGATTCAATTGGACCAATAACAACAAAGTTAAGCGCTTTGTGCCCTTATGGCAACGTTCATTGCGCATGCTTTTCTTTACATTGGACATCTACGTCACTTATAGATAATACCTGTCTTTTTCACCATTCAATTGGACCAATAACAACGAAGTTAAGCGCTTTGTGTCCTTATGGCAACCATCATTGCGCATGCTTTTCTTTACATTGGACATCTACGTCACATATAGATAATACCTGTCTTTTTCACCATTCAATTGGACTAATAACAACGAAGTTAAGCGCTTTGTGCCCTTATGGCAACCATCATTGCGCATGTTTTTCTTTAAATTTGACATCTACGTTACTTATAGATAATGTCTGTTTTTTCCGCGATTCAATTGGACCAATAACAACGAAGTTAAGCGCTTTGTGCCCTTATGGCCACGCCCATTGCGCATGTTTTTTCTTTAAATTTGGCATCTACGCCACTTATAGATAATGCCTGTTTTTTCCGCGATTCAATTGGACCAATAACAGCGAAGTTAAGCGCTTTGTGCCCTTATGGCAACCATCATTGCGCATGTTTTTTCTTTAAATTTGACATATACGTCACTTATAGATAATGGCCGTTTTTTCCGCGATTCAATTGGACCAATAATAACGAAGTTAGGCACTAATGCCCTTTCGGCAACGTTCATTGCGCCATCTAGTAGTGGTGGCAGTTTCTGGAACTTTAGCATTATTGGACTAAAAATGGCCGCCGCCGCCGCTCTCCAACGCCATCTACTAACACTTTGTGGAACTCTAACATAATTGGACTAAACATGGCCGCCGTCGCCGCCGCTCTCCAACGCTATCTACTAACACTTTGTGGAACTTTGGCGCCACCAACGCCATCTACTAACACTTTGTGGAACTTTGACATTATTGGACTAAACATGGCCGCTCTCGAAATTTGAATTTACCGCGCACCAGCGACACCAGCGCCACCAGCGCCTCTGGTGGCAGTTTCTTGAATTGATTTAGAACGCACTTAGCTCTACTACTTAAAACTCCTTGTACATTGTGATTTCTTGCACAATGAGGTATTATAAACGTTATTTGGAGAAAAGCTCCAGAATTAGTACAAATTGCACACAGTTAGTCATTTCAAGTACGGGATTTAAACGTTAAAAAAAGGATATTGAAAGAAAAAACACAGGTATTAACGAGCAAACAAATATTTCATAATTGGGTTTTTAACATAGGAGAGGGCTTAGTTTGAAACAATTTAATGATGCCTGTTAAAGTATTTAGTAACTATTGAAGCGATTTGATTGATCTAGCGGTATATATGTAAATGATTGAAAGCAGTTGAACGAATAATTAGTGATTAAGCAGGATTTCTTGGATTATCAGATACCTGCACAAAACACGATAGAAGTGGTTGTTTGCACTTTAATTAGAGAGGAAATTAGCAATAGAGGCTTTCAGAAGAGCTTGAGCTAAATGATTCAAGAGAAATTCGTAAATTTTAAGTTGAGTCAGAAGCAGACATAACAAGGTGATTCATTAGTGCGATGAAGTCCAGTGTCTTTTATATTATTAAAGGCAACAAAACAAACTTTTGGTAGATTTCAGCCAGCCTTAAGGTTTGTATTTTAAAATTAGTTACAATTGTACAAGACGCTCCATAACGTCTTACCAGATCAAATTTAACATATTCTATTATTTATTTGAAAAGTTCTTGAAAATATCATAAATTATGACGAAGATGAGTCAAAATTCGAAACCAACATTTTTTCATATATTTCAATTATTACGTAATCATTTTTATGCAAAATTGTCGGTACTTGTTGCAACATGAAAATTTCAACCAATTTCGAGAAAAATACAATTGTTTCATCAGCTGCAACAGAAACTCTAGAAAAATTCCTAGTTTATCGAAAAACAAAAGTTTTTCTCTATCAGAACAATGTTCTGTGTCCCAACACAAGTTCATTACTGCGATAACTAAAATTAATTAACTGAGCTTTGAATGACTGCCACATGATCCTCTTCGTCAGAATTGATCTCTTCGGACTTCTGTTTACATGTAAAACTTTTGAGAAAATCGCGGTGTCAAGAAATATGCTTCCGATTTGGAATTTATTGCCATCATAAAAGCCTCTTTTGAAGAGTTGGATGAATCGGCCTATAGAAACAGCCTTGAAGTTTGTTGGGCTATGGGAATTGAACGTCAAGGACTATATCGAAAAATAAAAGCATTTTTAATTCACTCTTTTTTTCCTCTTAGGCTGAAAATTTTTGATTCCGTTCTCTTAATAATAACAGGTGTTAATTAAGTTATACGCAAACACATTTTTTTTAAATCCAGTAATTATAAGTATATGAAATTAGTACAAATCGAATGAACTAATGATCTACATAAAACTAGGTACAACCCTTAAAAAAATTCGGCCCGAGAGTTTGGTAAAATTATTTATTAATCTTTTTAAAAAAATGCGGTGCTGCAGAGTAAATTCTGTAATTATAGGTGAATGAATTCACTAGCCAATTCCCTTAATACGGGATCCAATTTATATCAACGGTATTATATCTAGAAAAATAACGCCACAGTAACTCGACTGATTTTATCAAATCGAACGAGCTAATTATCTACGGGAAAGTAAGTCGAAGAGAACCACACTAAAAAAATCCTATCAAAGTATGAGTTTTTAAGATTTTTGATCAATTAAAATGGGATAATCTAATATTTAAATTAAATATAATTAACATTTTAGGGAATAACAGGCATTGAAAAGTTATTTTTTGGTCCACTCTGTATATTATGATAATTTCAAAATCCTAAAGGGATTATCAAAATTCATAATAATGTTTTTTGGGGGTTACTAAAAGAAAAGTTTGTTGATAAGAAAGTTGAATTAGAAATGTCATTTGTATTTTTTAAGATTGTAAAGATTTGAAAAATTTGTAAAAAATATTTCGAAAGAGTAAGAGCCATAAGTAATTGAAATATTGAGAAGATTAATTAAGTAAATAAGTAAAGTTACTGAAATATACAAATATAAAAAAAAGCAAGAATTGACATTGACATAACTTTGTGGAGAAATTTAAGAGAAGTTATAAACAATATATTTACAATAAGAAGAATGCACTTCGTAGCCTTATTTGAGGGGGGAGAAAAATAACCTCATCCATGAGTGGCTTTTGTCAGTAAAAAGTTTCAAACTAACCGGATGAAACATAAACAAACAATAACTACATGGTTGCCATAGCAACGTAGTTTACCGGATTTTTATTCAGTTCAATTTGTCTACTGCAAATTACAACTTTTATGTTAGTAACTAGTTTAATTTACAAGTGAGCTTTAATTAGCTTCATGGTATTAATTTTAGCAATACTGGCAGATAAAATTTTGATACTATATACTTTAACTTTAAATTTGTAAAGCTTATATTGTTGGTAGTTTTGTATTTGCAACCACTTTATTTAATTAGTATTCAATGTCAAGTTTCTAACAATAGGTTTTCTCATATTTCGCATGCATGCTTCTCTATAGAGAAAAGTTTTAATTAAATTATGTTTATACGTGATAATATATTGTGTTATTAGGATTCTTTTAAATTGAAGGGACGAAGTGTAAAGTTTGTTTAATAAAATAACTGAAAATAAAAACACTTTATTTTTAAATAAATTTGAGACTTAAATCAATTGTTTGATTTTTGACAGAAACGCTAATTAAATATTATAAATATTCAAAGCCGTTCATTAGTTTTTAAAACCGATGCTATCTCTTTGTTTTACAGACATTTGCGCTTTTATAAATTTCGTAAAAATATTCACTTTTGACTAGTGTTCCGAGTGCAAATATCTACATTCTATGCTTGCATTTTTTGCTACGCAATCCTGAATAACTATGTTTTTGATCGTAATAAAAAATAAATTTATTATGCTATAGTTTTGGAAAACTAAATCATTATTGCCACTATCGTGAGTTAAATTATTTATAAGCTACCTCAGGCTCTTTTTACTGTACAATATTTTAAGACCACGTCGGCCGATTTGAATCTGTTCAAGGGCTTTGTTTATTAATTACGTACTCGAAGTGCAAAATGAGCTTTGTAGCAGTTATTTCAAAACTACATGAATCTGCATTTTCCACAAAATTTGAAAGATCATTTTCTAAAGAATCGTAATTAATTTGCCCAGTTAGATATTTAATAATTCTATAAAATAAGGTGAAACTCGACAGGGGTTGCAATTTAAAAATTTTGGGGTTATTACCCCATAAAAAAACTCTCCAGTTTATGAAAGTTCTAAACCATCTAAAGATGTAGTTTTTTAGTAATATCCAAATTTTCAGATTTTTTTCTTCACTCGTTAGAAACTTATGGCTCCGTCCCGGGACTTTTGGGAAATACTGTATATGTAACACTTGCCCTTCTACCCCCAGTAGCGAGAAATTATTTCTTCAGGTAGAAATTTATCATTTTTATGGGCATTAACAAAATCGTCAGACTTTACTTATTTCAGTATTAAAACCATTCCGGGACGAAAAGGATTAGATAACAAGTAAATCTAATAAATACGTGCAGGAGACTCACTTGTCGAAAGTCTATTTGGTGCCCCCCAGGATCCCATGCAATATTATCTTGCGTATCCTATAATTTTTCTTTATATTGAACTGGACACATTGTCCAAAAATTTTCACTTGGATATACATGAAAATAAAGAAAATAAGATATTTTGTATATTTTGACTTTCTATTATTCACATTTTTATATAAGTCCGAAGAAACTCCTTCCCGTTTTTATTCTAAAATATCACATTTGATTTGTCTATGATTCTCAGTGTTATGAACCATTGCATTCGAGTTCAAGCTAGACAGAAACGAAAGGATTTGCTCACATTTCGCATTTCTCTAGCCAGAACCGGTGCAAGATTCATTATTTAAATGAACATAACTCGAAGAGAGAGCCGCCTAATTCGAACAGTTTTAAAAAGTCTTTATAAAATGTATAATATTTGAGTTTCTTCAAACACTGCCTAAGTTGCAAAGCACTTAAACTCCAAATCAATATACTGCACTCGATGAGCATTTCCCTAACTATGTTAGCATCATCAGGAGTGCTGTATGTTAATTTGACGTTTAACTGGTTCAAGGCATTGTTTCCTAAAGTAATTCTTCAAATATATCATTATTAATATGTTTAATTGAGTTTAAAATAACCATGTACAAAAGATAGTTCATAAAATTAATGCATTTTTTGACATTAATCTAAATTGTGCCAGTCATCATCTTCTTGAACTAACTCTATACCATTATAAGGATCGACTGAATTTTATCGTCAACATGGTTGTCCTCTTAAGAACAAAATCGTGAGGTTTCAGAGGTTTATGTGCCTTAAGCTATGCCATGCAATATACTTTTGATATGGACTTTTATTTATTTATAATATAACGGAAAATTTGTACTTGCATTGTTTTCCAGAAATGCCTTTTTAATAATTAATTTATGGTAATAAAAGGTTTTACCTACAAAGTGAAACAAAGGTTTAGAAAATGTAGAACGCAGAATCGCCAAGAGTATAATTTTGTTACCTGAAATTAAAATGAATTTTTAATCAGTTTAAAATATATGTTTTAGAGAGAATGCAGGTTAGGATTAAAAAAATTGTATATTTTCTATTCACAAATTACATTTTATTTACAGGTATCAAAACTTCTTTTTGTTTTTTACATATCTGCGATCTCTAAATACCTAAATTTTGGAATTTTGAGAAGTTCGAAACGAAATAAGATCAAATTATTATAAACTTATTATTATTCAAATCGTGTATTTGTGAAATAATCACAAATAATAATAACTTATTCCAAGGCATAATTGCAGGTCCCTACATTTTTATTATTTTAAAGAAAGTTTTATTACAGCCATATTAAGGCCATTTAATGATGGCTGATTAACTGAGCTTTTTTACAGTGTGTCCAGAAAGTCACTTTACAGAAGAAAACTGCAAAATTTGACGACAATGAAAGCTAAAGCTCTTTAAATTTGGGCGGGCGCTCATACCACTGGATTAATTCAAATAACTTCAAAATGGATTCTGCTTAAATTTTGTATATTTGAATTAAATCGATGTTAGAGCACCATATTTGCTTTGTATTCAGAACCATTTCATTTTAGTGTGAGTCCGTTCCTAATAAAACACACTGTATGGTAAAGTATTACGTTTGTAGGTTTTACTTCAGCTTTATTCTTTTGAATAATAAACGTCGTCTGGGGGTTAGTTGAGACTACTCATGTAGAAGGCTTTTATCATTGTTTTTGAATACTTTATCCATCCGGTATTTCAGTTCTAAGCATGAGGAAAACATACAAAGCTTTTTCGGTTATTTATTTTTATATGCAGTTATTTTAGTTCCGTTGAATATAAATCTTTTATATTTTCTAGTATACGAGATTCATTAAAATATAAATATTGTTTTTTGAAACTACGTAAGTTTACTAAAATTATTCTCATAATTTCTTAAGTAATATTTCATTACAGTTACCTTTCCTATATCAAAAAATGTTATTAAACTTTTTTCTGACTTCAGAGATACTTCGTAATCTGCGTTTCAAATTTTTTTTCAGAAATATTTTGCAATTGTGTACTTAATTATTGCAGCTATAATTTCACTAGCTAATAAATTAAATTTACTACGTCAGCCATCCAAAAAAAAATGAGAATACATTATTTTGCATAACAGAAATAATTCCTTGTTCCTTGTAGAAGAAGAACCGTTGTTTTTATTTAATTTCAGCATCTTAGTCATACACGTGAATTATGACTTATAACCCACTTTTGGTTTATTAATCACTGAATAATAATGCTTAAAGTCAAAAACTTATTGCGACATCGAATTCTTTTTATATGCTGAGCTTTATGCTGTCAGCAAATGAATTATTAATGCCAACGAACATTGATATGTAGTTACTATTAAACCTAATTAACATTATGTGATTTTTTGTATTACATTTTTTATTACAATGAAATCAAGAATAAACAAGGGTAATATGGTAACGGGTACTTTTTGTAAGACATTAAAATATTTCTTCCGTATTGACTGAGATAACCGCTCCTAAAACCAAACAAATCCTTAAATAAATTTTAAGAGATTTAAATGAGTTATGACGAGAATTATTTTGTTATCTTTCGACCTTTTAATTATAACTGGGGCCTGCCCTGGGTTGGATTTACTGCAACCCTCCAAAATGGGGGGAATAACCTCTTCAGTGGCGCCAGTGTCTCTCTTTCTGGTGAACGCTTCTAATATATCGACGTCAGAAGGCTCTAGGACCTTTTATTGCTGATTTACCAAAGCAACAAGGGCGGAGGTTAAAGGCCAAATTTATTCTGTAAGGTTAATAAAAAATAGTTCTGGTTGAGTTCGTCTCCGGAGAATAGATGCTAAGTAGAAATAATTAATTATTGTTGGACAACATTTTTATATATATTTTATAGCCAGGAAAAACAATCCATCTAAGTATAATTTGCATCTGGATAGGTTTAAGAATCTTAATTTCAAGTTTCTCTCACAGGGCACATAAGGCTATAATTACATGCAAGTGGGAGAAAAAAGTATACATTTATACAAAAATGATAACGATTTATATACGTTGATTATAAAACTTATAAATATTGTAAAACTATTATTTATATATTTATATTAAAGATCTGATTATTGATGGCAACTTGATTTTATCTCTTTCTTTTTTATACTTTATTTTATTTAATATGTTTTTTTTAAGTGTAATGCAATTCTAACATCTTTATAGTAGACATTTTTATAATTAAACAACAATTCAATATGTATATTGACAATTCATTAAGCACAAGTCGAAGCAAATGAAATGATCAATACAAAGTCAACAGCTTAACTTCATATCTGGAAGACACAAATAGACAATTGCCCTTAATTTTAAGAGGTTTTATTGATTAAGCCAGAAATATAAAAATGTGTCATTCACCTTAAATATGAAACGCGATAGGTAAGAAATACCTGAAGTATGAATGTAAATATTCAGTACACAAACGGTTCCGCGACTTTATATGTCAAGAATTACTGAAGCTAAACTTTTTTTATTTAAATTATTAAAAATTTTGAGCTTTATTTTTTCGTGATTGATTATTACTTTAGAACAGTTCCAATTTCGTGTTTTTAAAAATTCCATAGTACGATATCTTCTCTTTTGCAATCTGGAAACCTTCATTAAGGAATATAATATTTTTGTAGCATTCAGAAATCACAAATCACTTATGAAGTATAATAACAACATAAATTAGAAACTGAAAAGGCAAAAAATGAACTGTTTTCTAACAACATATTCATAATTAAAAGGCTTCCAAACAAAAATAGTTTTAATGTTCAATTTATGATTTAAATTGGAGAATTGAATATATTCAATTCAAATTATTTTCGGTCTGTTTGCAAACAAATATATAAACAATGTTGTACTTACCAACATAGAACTAAAAGCACGCAATGAAAAATATGTTGTGTATACTAAATTTCATTATTTATAATTTATACCCTTCAATTTAATATTTATATTATATTATAAAACGAATATTTCAAATAATTATTAGTTTTCATTTTGATTAAATTTATTCGACATTCCTACCTATTCTTTTTTTTTTAAATGAAAATACATACCGAGATAAAGCACAATGAAAACAGTTGATATGTATAAAGGGAAAAGAGAAATTTGTATTATTTTTATGAGCTCTAACCAGTATGAAACTGATTTTTTTATAGGGAAACAATATGGCTTGAACAACATCAATTCATCGAAAATTTGAGCTTAAGATATTATTTATAAAAAAATGTCAAATTATTAATTGAGCATCAAGATGAGTTGAAAAATTGTGCGATATCCAGAATTTTTAATTGTCCAAAGACTAAAACTTGACATTAATTTTTGAAATTTTTTAAAACTTGTAGAATAAAATTAGGACTCGTTTATCAGTTCATGTTTATACTGTAATAATAGAAAATTTCTCTATTGAGTAAAAAATATACATTGGGAATTACAATGACGTCATTATGTTCTTATCTTTAGTAATTTTTAACATAAAAAATTTATGATATAAATTTACATTTTTTTAGAATATAAATTGTATAATATATGATAAAATTTAATTAATACACCATATGATCTCCTTTAAATGTATGGCACTGCATTATGAAAATCCGATTTAATACCCTCAGGAATCTGGGTAGAAAAGTGGAAAGAAAGTGCTGTTTTGCACGCTCCCCTCTCACATTTGAATGGTAGAAATGAATTATGAATGGATTTTCGTTTCCATATTCGTGACAGGTAAAAATTGTGTCATGCTTTCAAGTTACCGATCTGAAAAACGAGCATTTTTACGAAAGCAATTGTAATGTAAATAACAATCAATGAATATACTTGTGCCTTGCTGAATTTCATTGACCCTGCTATATGCTTTTTATCTGCAGAGCGGTGGCCATGCAAACGGTATCTTTACAATTCTAGGATTTTTATCTTTTATCTAAATAAGTTTTATTGATAAATGTAAATTTTATTTTCTCCGCCAACAATTTGTTGTAGTCTTCTATGACCCGTTAAATTTAATATCTACCAAGTTCATAATTTCTCACAATATAAATGTGACTTGTGTGTGTTGAAAAATGATACAGGGTGTTTCATTGGGAAAGGGCCACGTAGGGTGGAAATAATTATTTGTATAGCCTTTAGAAGTAGCAAATTACTTCTTGTAAACTACTCTTATACAGGATGTTCAAAACATTCGAAACATATTGAACGAATACTTCCTAAGTACGACCCTGTAGTCACATTTTCTAGTGGTCTGTATTTGTAAAAATACAAACTTAATTCAATTTTTGGGATGTTTCTTTGGATAAGTTAAGTAAATTTTATTTTAAAATTAGCAAAATTCTCTCCGATACCATTTCGTAACTCCCAAAACACTCATAAATTATACTTTGAAGGTAAAATTTTGGTAATACAATTGTTTGTGGAAAAGTAAATGAGTTGATTCAGTTTTTTCTGTTCTTTCGAATTATTAAAAGCAATTTATAAAAACTTGATATACAGTGTGTTGTTTTTTGGAAAGACGAATTTTTAAATTTTTTGTTAAGCCGATCCTAGATTTTGTTTTTGGTAATACTCTGGTAGATTTTCGAGATAGTGGTAATTACGCGTACCAAATACCAAAGAAGCCAAATTGATAAAACACCCTATATCTAAGTTATACAAGGTGGAAAACCCATTAAATATAGATTATTTGGAATCACCAAAGTGACATTCATCTACAGTTACAGTTAGACTCTTTGCCAATGAAACACCCTTTATAACTACTTTGCCTCAATACCTGCTTCAAAGAGGTTTATTATCTACAGGAGGATGCGCACTTGATGAACTTATCTTTATTACTGGAAATATGAAAAGTTCGATAGTTCGATAATATAAAAAAACTACTGGGTATAACACAAAAATTAGCCACTTTTACCGAATTTATCACCAAATCATCTGACACGGAGTTTCCAATGGTATATTCACTAATTTATGATTGTAATGGATACTATTGTTTCGTCGCGTAATCTATCAATTACCTAAAAAGCTTTCTGTAGTTACAGTCTATTTATGCTAGGTAAAAAAATTACGAAAATCTTTACGTTTTCGAGATCAGCGAAATCCTTTTTACATGCTGTATTCCCTTTAATAAATAGAAAAATATAACAAAATATAAATTCTTGTCTGTAGCGCGCGTTATGAATAATAACGCACTAGAAATCTTTCACGTTATAAAGTCAATTCTTCTGGATGCCGAGTGCACACCGTATCGATCCGTAATAGAAGTGTTTTCAATCACTAATTCGTTGTTTTGGTAGCAGCAGAATCAGTTAACTAACACGTGGTTTAACACGCGTATCCAAAATTACACCACTACAAGAATCCAGATTTAAATTTATAGCACATGATAAGAACCGAACGCTTAGATTTATATTCCTGGATATTTCACGATAGGATGGCGATCGAAAATCTTGAAAGATGTGCGTTATCCTAAGGCGGTAACAAAAGACAATCCATAATCAATCTTTATTCTATTTGCGTTCTTTCGCACTCTGACAAGCGATTAATCTCGCATTATGATTAATCGCATCACGTGTCCTCTATCTTTCAGGTATCAGTTTCGTGTCTGCTAGCAATTGTTTTGTGGATTGAATCGCCACGGGGTGCATTATCACGTCCTACTTACTACCCCGAGTTTATTCTGTTTCCCTTATTTAAAGAGGGCAGTTCTTAAGGGAAAGGTTTACGAGGAGTGTATCTAAAAAAGCGCCACGCTAAATTTTAAGAGTACTACGATAAATCCGCTCAAGTTTCAGTCATCTTTATTGATAAACCTTTTTTTATATCGATCCAATTCAGTTCTGCGAGTTTCCCAATACGTTTGTGTTTGTTGGGAATCGGACGACTTCGAATTTGGGATTTCGGATATTTGGGAGCATTTTGAATACGCTTAATATGTCCAGATGAAGTGTTGATCTGCTGATTGATCTATCCTGATAGTTCGCATCAAACTAATTGCATATATATTTATATATATATATGACGATTTTGGTTCTACTTCAGTGTCCAATCAGAATATAAATTTTTCTTAGAATTAATCATGCATTCTCTGAATCTTGTAACAGACTAGCCTCTTATTTTTCTAAGAAATCTAGAATCTCTCAATAAATCACTTTGATTCATTCTCAAAAGTATAAATTCAACCAACCTAAATCTTTTTCAATACAATAGAACTTTTCAGAAAATATAATACCCTTTCGAACTTTGTTGAAAAAATATATTATGGGAATGGAGAATTCATTAGTTTTCTGATTGTAATTTATGTAGAAATAATGGGCCGTATTGTCGAAGACTAGGCGTTGGGATTTTCCTCTGTAAAGACGTTTTTTCCTACAGAATTTAACTCCACAAAACCCTTTAACGCAGAGCGATATTGTCACATACGAAAAGGGCATTAGATTTAGTTAGTTAACCTGTTCAATAGTTCACGGACTTGTTTATATTTAGTAATCGTTTCGTATAGTAAACATTGTTTTATATTCCTAAAAGAGCGTTATACTTTCCGTACGTGAGGTTACTTCCCAAGAACATAAACATTATTTAATATAAATACGAGACGATTACATGGAAGTGGGTTCAAGTGGTCCCAGACTAGGGACTTTAGTCCAGTCGTCCCCGTTTGGGGATTCAAGCGGTCCCCGACCGAGAGGCAAAGTTTACCTAGTCGCTAAAATCATAAGTCCCCTCAAGAGCATCGTTCCCTTGGTATAAACTATTTTTATCATTTGTACCTAAATATTTGTTAATGATTGTTGTGCATTTTTTGTTATTTTATTAAATTTCTTTGTTGTTGAACCTTGTATGACATGGTGTAGGCTGTGTTATTTTAATTAACCCTTTTTATTACCGCATATCGTAGAGCCGAGCACGAATCAAGAAGTGATAATATTTACAGAAATGTAAAAACTCAAAACTTCGTTACTTATCTGTAAAAGTCATAAAAGCAGTAATTTTCAATGCCGTCTCCTAAGAATCTAAATAAGTGGTCTAAATAATAAAAAAGGTCGTACAAACGTCCCTGACTAATGAGGACATTTTGTCCTGCAAGCAAAGAATTGGCGCTAAAAGTTGAGATTGAAGCAAAATATATTTTTGGGAGTAGTTAAAAATTAAATCCTGATATCGATTAGACCTCTAGTTACGCAATTAGGCGATTGCCTTTATATTAGTGTACTCCTTTTTTGGTAAGTCATAGCTTACGGGTATTTGCTAAATTCTATGAATATTATCAAATTTGATTATTAATGAACTCGCCGTGTAAAATACCTACTTCTCAATAATAATTGGGTCAATAATTTTTTGTCATGAAATTAAAAACAAGCTTATCAATATTTTAAACAAGTAATTAAATTTTTTTTTACTTTGTTTAGTCATGGCTATGTATAAATTAATTTAATATTTATTTATGAAATTATATCTTCATTGGTTTTTAATATCATTGACGGTGAAAGTTTGTATTTTTAATTACAACCTCATTAAACTTAAATGAGTATGATTATATTTTAATAAAACTTTCATCGCCAATACTTCTACTAATTTGCAAGATTTATGACATAAATTTTGATGGTGTAAATAATACAAATACTAAACAATCAAATTATGATATTTAGAATACAAGAGGCAATAATAACTTAACACAGCCATTCTGTCGATTTGCTCTTGGACAAGATTCTTAGTTATTAGTTATCTTAAAAAGTTTAACTTTGTGCAAATGAAAAAAATTAAACAAAGCTTAAATCTTTTTTATAGGAAATGGTTATTATTCATTAGATAAGATCCTGAATTATTCACTTAACGGAAATTTCTTAAAGGTTAAGAATAATTATTAACTGTCTATAGTGTTCCTACATCTTAATGCCTATAATTCACTCCAACACTTAAAAAATGAATAAAAGCTATATTCTCCTTTTTCGTTTCTTTGGCTTTATTTAAATAAACATACATTTTTTGTTGAACCTTGTATAAATAACTTATTTAAAGGTGTATATTGCTGGATTTTTCCTTAAAAAAAATAATTTGTTCTATAATTCATTCACTCGCTTTTGAGAGTTAAGCAGCCGATTAAGTGGCATTATTTATTAGGTAGGTATTGATGAAAATGTTATATTCCTGATTAATATTTCAAATACACAAGGGGATTTAAATGGTGTAAATCCGAAGCAGAATAATTCGAACCTGAATCCTGAACACATCAAAATTGATGAATAATCAACTTCACGGTTCTGACCCATTTACTCTTCGACCAAACAACCACTTATTATTCATTTCGGAAATTGCTTTCAAAGATAAACAAAAGAAGATCTTTGTGTTTAAGTCTACCAGTTTACGTGTTTATAATCAATCCTAATTTCCACAATTAAGACCAGATATGCCTGCCGGAAATCTGAAAACTTTGCCATCGGCAAACGGTCAAAAGTTCAAAGTTCGAGCAGCAATTTACATACTGAGGACTATAAACGATCATTAAACTAAAACAGGTGTGATTATAAATAAATAATAATAAATTTGGATACTTCTAAAAGTAGAGTGTCCAGAAAGTCTTAGTAAAGGCAAATTAGTACAAATATTTAAGAACTATAATAGAGAATCATGGTAAACTTGAATAAAAAATAAAGGAAACAGGAAAAAGCAGGTAAAATATTTAAATCAAAGTAACCTTCCTATACAAGAAGGAAGTACCAAAACACATAGAAACCCAAATAGTAAAGAAATAAGTAGTAAGGCTTACAATGCTTTATGGTCATGAAACATAAACAATAAATGAAAAACAATTAACCCAGATAAATGCCATCGAAATGAATTTTCTAAGGCAAATCGAAAACAAAACAAAGAAAATATATGAAACGAAGTACACAGAGAAAACCTAAAAATCCAGTCAATTAGTGAGAGAGTAACAGAAGCTGAAATAAGGTGGTTTGGACAGATATGTCGTAAAGAGTCCCTAAAAGAGAATACAAGACAAAAATAATAGAAAAAAAATACAGAGGAAGACCAAAAAAATATGAAATGAAAATGTTAAAGAAGAAAAACCGGGTGTAGCATGAGAAAGGATCTGGAAAATGACAAGGAATAGATAGAATTGGAGAAAGAAATACATGAAATGATCTTTCTCAAACCTGCTTTACACCGCACAGTAAAAAAATATTAAAAAAATGTCTTTATTAGACTTATAAAGTAAATTTGACTTTAATTTACTAGCGATTAGATCGAGAGACGTCGTTTACACTAAGAGTTTTAGTAAATAAACTGTTATTATAGACCCGTAGTAAGGTACCTAAAAGACAACACAAAATGACTATTAACAGGATTTTTCTTTTAAAATTAAGAACTTCCACGGGATTTGCTGTTAGCAAAATCAGCAAAATAAAAATTTTATTATCGAATTTCAAACCTATTGACTAGCTCCTTAGATTAATAATATCAGCCTCAAATTGTGAAATTGTAATCAGGAACAGGAAATCTTTAAAGTGACGCTTTACCAACTTCGCTTCCTATTAAACGTTTTTTATCATTTCCATTATTAGACTTGTTATCAGCAGCCTTATGTATGCATTTATCGCTATAACAACGGTTATGGAGATTATTATTAATTTTTGTGCTTTATAAACAAGTTGTTTATGATTCGTTACTTTCAAAGTAATCTTAAAGGATGTCTTATTTATGAATTTAAAACATTTAAGAATAATACAGTAAAAGTGTTTCATCTAGATAATGCAGGTATTTTTATAGGATAAAATCAAACTATTTCGTTTGAAAATCACAATAAAAATGTCAAAGAATTAAATTATTGCTTACAGTTTTTAAGGCAATTTATTTTTACATTTTTTTAAATTAATGCCATTATTTTCATCAGCAGAAGATAAACGAATGTATCTTGTTGTTTTCTAAGTTACCGCTAGATGAAGACAATGGAACGTTTTTTGGTAAAATTTTAGGATTTTAACCAAACGTGTTCTAGTTAAATGTAATATCGGGACTTCTACAGTCAATATATTTATTGCATCCGACATAATTATAGCTTCTGATTCAAACCCAAGTGAAATTTATTAATAATAAAAAAGACCGCTATTATCTTGAGTTGTATTAAGGAAAATTATTACTGGTACGAAATGTAACAGCGTATCTAATAAATAAATTAATCAAGTACGTCTATAAATGTTTAAAGAAAGATGTCAGCAGAGGTGAATAAGAACTAATATCGTAAATACTAATGTGAACTATAATATTCTTATAAAGTTTATAAAAATATTTATAATACAACTGAATTCTACGGAAAATGTCTAAATAACAACATATTAACAAGATTGTATTTTTTCCTTTTTAATTAATCCCTATTTATGAAATAGTATTTGCTTTTAACAAAAAGTTCGACCTAGTTATGAGCTGGGCGATGTTGGGCTCAAATTTGACCCTAAAATTTATGAAAGTTAAAACGATACGCATTTAACTATAATGTAATAAGTTTTAGGGGAAACAGGGCAAAATAGTTAGTTGTATTTTTTTATATTATGTACTTAAAAGTATTAAAACACTATATTTTACGTTAAGTTTGCTATACAGGATGTACCCAAAAATAGTGTGTTCCTTAAAGGTATGTGTAGAATGTACCATTATCAACAAAAAAACACACTTTTTTCGGGAACACCCTATATTCGTATATATAAAATTAAAAGATTCAGGGAGTTGAAAAGGATCGTTTGTTTTCTGACGATGTTTCGAAACAGCTATAAAAAGTCGAAACTGATATTTCTATTTATTATAAAAAGTCTACCGTTTTTCCTTTCATTTCCGGTCACGTGACCGCAACATTTTTTTTTAAGTTAGACAACCTGTTTAATATTACATTAATAGATCATGACAAATGTGGTATCGTTGAATTTGTTTTTGAACGATATAACCAAAAATGTAATATTATACCGGTTGTCCCAATAAAAAAAATGTTTAGGTCACGTGACCAAAAATGGGAGATTAAACGAAAATATTTTTATAATAAATAAAAGCATCAATTTCTACTGTTTATAGCTGCAAAATTTCGTACTTGCCATGTAAATAGTTTTCGAGATATTGGACTGTCAAAACGTCATGGGACACCCTGCATAATTCTTCGGTATACTACAGGTTTGCACTTGGTTGGTTTGATTTCCAATTCCGGGTTACGAGTCCATTTACGGACGTGGTGTTTTCTTAAGATGTTGATTTTTTTTTAAGTTTAAGTACTGCAATCAAGATGTTGTATCGTCCCGAGGATGTAAATTATCTGTGCGTTTGTTTATGTCTATGAATTCTCTTATTATCCTTAATTTCAGATGTTCGATGTTGTTGGTGTTTTCTAAATCTGTTGTGTTATGTTGGGTCAATTATGAGGTCCTCTGTTTTTTACAACGTTTTCATGTTCTTCTTTTCTTTCATTGACTTATCTCTTCTTTATTTGTCTTATTTATTTCTAACTACAGTCTCGGTACGGTATTTCAAAGACGTATTCACTCTCCAAAAATATTTTTGTGTTAGGATTTAGAGATCTCAATTTATCTTTCTGTGAGCTTTAAATTTATTTTTGAATTTGTATTTGTAAAATCGTGTAAATTTCAGATAAAATAAGTGTTCTTAAGACAGTGTTTTGTTAAGAATGTTAGAATGGGTTATATTACCGTTAATTGATTTCCAAAGATCCGCTAATGGTACGTTTATTAATAATGATAATATTTCTCGATTTTTAGAAGCTCGATGAAATGATTTACGTTTTTTTAATATATTCTTTAACACAACTGTCGTTGATTTATGTTTTCGTTATTTTTTCCAAATATACAAGTGGATTTGGATTTGTAGCGATAATTTTGTAAAATGGGCTTAGCGACAGTATTTCTATTTACGTAGTGTATAACATATTAATAATTATAACCCCCGTGGCATTTATTTTATCGACAAGTAAAACGAAGGACGAGTAAATGTGACTTTTCCAAAACGCCATCAGAAACCAAACAATACTTCACAGATCTAAACATTGACAGTTGGGATGAGCTCCCGAAATTCTTCAACTTCACGTAATACCCGTGAATGAATAATTTTGACAACATTAAAAAATCCTAAAAGCAAATAAAAAATTGTAACTTAGCCTGAAGAGGAAACAACAAATCAAATCATGTGTCAAGGAAATATCAATTACATGTTTCGTTGTTATTTCATGTTATTCAGAATAAGAATATTTCTGCAAATTTCATACAATTATTTCTCTGTGTGTATTTTTAGAAACCCAATCTCCCCTACTAACCTTATTCTACTGCGAAATAACAAGCCCTTATTAGTCTATTCGCCAAACAAAGGCTGTCATCAATGGTTTTCCATCCATCATACTAAGCGATGCCTCGCATAAAAAGCGAATTTCCATATTTATTCATTATTTTTTAACACTAAAATATCGCATGTGATATATCGTTGCACATTTGATACCTTTATTCCGATTCAATAAAATTTTAATTGATGCAATGTTATAAGGCCGCTTTATTTATGGCACGCCTGACCTACATTATGTTGACAAAAAGGTAAAAAAGTGCTATTTTCTTTGTCGCAAACGTCAGAAACTATAAAAAATAGAGGTCAGCTATTTAGAATTATTCTTTAAGTACATAAATTCATACATAAGTGAAAAAAATGAGAATTACAAGAATAGTGGTGTAACGAAAATTGAAGGTCAGGTAAAGCACATACTTAAAAGCAATACAAAAAACACAATTGAACCATGTTTAGTTGTTTGAATAAGCTTCCGTTTTTGTTGCAATTAATTTATCTGGTTCTAAATAATGAATAAAATAAATCATAAACTACTTTAAATAGTTAGCAAATAAACGATACCGCATGAAATCGTAAATTCCAAATATTTCGAAAACGCATTGAGATAATGAGATGACTCAAGAACTAACAGAAGCAGATTTGTAAGCCAAAGGGGGCTTATTTGCTTTTTTAAAATCCTTTTAAATGTCGTAGAAAATAACAAAAAACGAAAAAAGGAATACGTCCCGCCCGCCCCCTTATACAGATTTTTTAAGTTTAAAGTTCTAATTGCACTTTTTTTAATTTCTACCACTTAGCAGTGAAATTACATTTCAATTATTGTGAAAAATTAAACAATAAATGACGCTGTGTAGTAAACTGTATGCGATGGTTGTGGACTGTATTAACTTTATTTTAAAATCACTATAAACATAATTGCGTGAATACAATTTAAAAAAAATGTCTTTGTACTACGACGGTTGTAATGGTACTTGTTTATTTTTCTGGCAATCATGGAAACGTTTATTTTCGCTGGAAGTCATGGAAATGCGGTGCACAGGGATGGTGTTAGTTAGTTTCCCAACAGACGCCTTTAGCCTAAAAATATACAAATCTATAAACAGTGTTGATGGTTTCGGTTTTCCATTAACACAATTATAATTTCTGGGTATCTGTACAGCACCGTTTGCATAAATTGTAAACAACTTGAGTAATCATGGAGTGTGTGAATAAAAGTACTTGCAGCGAGAATGATAAAAAAAAATAAAATCGATATACCTTTTTAAAATTATTTTAATGTATATTTTTTAATGCCCTACATTCCATTATTCAAAGTATGTCTAAAAAATATCAATACATTCGTAAATTTAAAATCTACAACAACGATTTTTCCAGAAGATATTACATAGACGTTGAAATATCAATTAACAATGAAACATTGTTTTCATGAAAATGTAATTTTCAGACCAAATCACTCGTCCTACGCGCTCGTGATTTTGTCACAAAAATTAATTCATGCGTTTCTATGAAATCATGTTTTCATTGTTAATTGTTATTTCAAAAATGCCACAGACATTTGTTGTATCTTTTTAATTTTTATTACGATTAACTTCGTGATTAGCGATCAATTCTTGGAAACTTTTTCTCTTTAAATCATTTGCAATGCATCACTTCTCTATGAATTTAATCTACCGCAAACATATTATTTTATACCCTATTCATTCGTATGTGCCACAAAAAAATTGAATATACTTTCTATTAGAAGCAGACCTGTGTAGTGTTCTAGTCGATGTGTATATCATGAAAGTAATGTTGCCAAAGTAGTTTTGGTTGAGATCGTATTCGTTTTTCTCTTTACTTCATTTAATTAAATCAGATTAAAGGAGACGTGTTTATATATTTTTTGAAAATTTAAGGGAGCAAGTGTTTTGAGTCGAAAAAAGTCAAGTGATAATATTGGCTCTTAAGTGCAGCATACAAAGTTTAGGTTCTCAGGTTCTTTTGACATTGGATGAGACCCGCGTTGAAGATAATACAGAACAGCAATTGCAATTAATTTAGTTTTGTGAATTTACAATTTCATAAAGTGATGTCTTGATCATGAACATGATCCTGAACAAATAAAAGTGTGACAAATTATTATAAAAAATAAAATAAATATCGGTTATTAAGACAAAATTCTTATAAAATTAATTAATTTCATAATAACTAACTTGTTATAATAAAAATTTTAAAAAAATCTCTCTTTCTGTTACTAAATTAAATATATCTCAGAAATTAACGATTTTAACTATAGGGAGTTCTTCATAAAAATGAAATAAGAATGAAAAAATTGACAAAATCATGTGTTCGCTCTATATTCAATTGGTACAATAATAAAGAAATAGCACTTTTTCGTAATACTGTACCAATGTCAAAAAGTTATGCCTGGAAAAAATATTGTTAGGTTGTTCTGTCTAGGGTATACAGGACGTTGAAATGAGAAAGATTTTCCTATACAATTGACCATAACTTTTGAAATACCCTGTATAAATGAAACCCTATATTGAAAGTATGGTGGAAATGAGCTTAATCTAAATTTGAGATAATATATAGGATGTCCCATTTAAAAAAAAGTATATTTGGTCCTCCCTGGTAATATGTAACACCCTGTAAATACGAAAATAATTTTAAAGTTTTTTTTGATATCTCCTTTGATAATGCACTAATGCCGCACCCTGTAGATAAGTGACACAGATATCGCAGCAGTCCAGATAAAAACTATAAAGCGCAAAGAAACATAAACCCTTAATATAAAGAACGGGAAAAGAATAAGAACCCTTTGGGAAAATATATATTTTCCTCTCACGGTCCAATCAAACATTAGGGTATATTGCAAAGAAATTGAAATGTTCAATATTTTTCTAAATACTTCACACTAAGCCAGACTAAAAACTAAGTCGCCGTCACTGATTTATTTATTAAGCTGATGTTATTTTTGTAAAACTGGTGTAATAAAGGTTTTCCTGGTTCTGTATAATCTTCTCTTTCAATGTAATTTTTAACGTGTTCTAAATAATTAATTGCTGGAATTATGTTTTGCGTAGAACATTTTTAATCAATCCAAATATCAATACAAACGAGTACACAATGTTTTCTCGGAATAGCTGGGCAAACAATTTTCTGATTTAACAAGACAATGGTTATTAGTTAACCTCTATAGAATAGCTTTATTTTCATTTCATATAGAAAATCAATAAAACCCCTTCAGCACATTCAAATCTCTATTATTCGCTTGATAATAGAAACTTTTTATACTTATTGTGATGGAAAAAAGGAAGTAGTTTTGTCAGGTTTTGACGCTCTTTACATTGTTTGTTGACGCCTTTTGAGATAAATAAATAAAAGTCCTTTTCCCTCTTTCCTGTTTTAAAGAATAAATTGTGTCATTTTACAGATATAAAGGGCGTTGCCAAATTCGTGCGTAAAAAATGAGGAGCAAATTTCTCGTTCAAAATTATTTCTATAAAAAAATTTCCCAGTGCTACCTTAAAGAGATATTTTCCCAGAACGGACGAAATTTAAATTGAGTTTTTATTTTTTCCTCAAATTGGCAAACAGTTACTTGAAAGTTTGGGATTTACAAACCCTAATGAGTTATTATGGAATTGGTTTCAATATTATAATTATGTTATAAGGGGGGAAATCGACAACCACTATTTTATTTTATGTCAGGACATTTTTATCGGGATGAATTTTATAAACATTTTATTAGGAATTTCTGTTTTTTCCATTGAGCTAATAGTTTTCAAAGCAAGAAACAGGTAAAAAACTAAATAAAAGAGGAATTCCAAATAATATTTTTGATTAATAATTTTAACACATTAAATAAAATAAAGGTTATAGAAGGTTGAGGTTGTTGGATGGGGTCCAAAAAATTATAACAAGAATTCTGTTTTATTTCAATGCCGACGTTTCGGTCCTTTGGGCTATCTTCAGGGCACTACAAACAACGGATATATAAAATATTTCTTTTTTTTTATTAATAAAGAAATTATTATTATTCAAATTCCAAAATTATTTATGTTAACATTTAGTTTTATTTTATTTTATTAGGAGTAGACTCTTGATTTAATTGTCAGATGAGAAATGATAAGTAATGCTTTGTGTTCTATGAAATCTTTGATATTGTTATTGTTCTGTGTTCTATGGTGATATGAAAAAGGAAAAAAATGATCCGAAAGGAGAGGTGAGAAACACTCCGCTAAGAGTTGCATTAACGATTTGAAAATAAGTTCTAAATACATAAAAACGTTATTACAGTATATTGTAATGCACCAATTATCGTAATTTGTCCCACGTTGAAGTCGTCAATTTTGTAATGGGCTTTTTAGATTTTTTACCATAAATAAAAGTTTGTTTAAGTTGAAAATTTTTTAATTCTTACATATTTTTAAATAGTGAAAAATGTTGAATTAACAATTTTCCATTAATTTGACGCAATTTTGACTAGTTTAAGACTTATAAATATTGCATAAAAACATTAATTTAGGCCTCACATCCACATGTTTACACATTTAGGATAAGCATGAAAAATTATAGTAATAGCTGTTATTTATTTTCAGAATTCTCTTATAATCATTGAAATAATTCTTATATATTGCTTTTTATATTTTTTTGTATTAGTAAAATAATAGGTTATTCCTACTTTTACGTAATGGGTTGTTTTTGAATAAATAAATATATGAAAAGAATCTAATTATTAACTTAAGGGGTTTTTTACCCATTACGTAACTTGGTTACTGGAAATTAAAGAGGCTGAAGTAAAAACAATAAGAATTTATTTATCTAATGAAAGCAACTAAATTATAAGGACAACTTACATATTAAATAACTAAAACACTTAATAGCAGGGATAGGCACTATCCACTTCTCGATCATCCGAGAACCCAAACTTGACTCCCGATCTTCTTTTATTTTACTAACCAAGAACACCCTAATGTTTATTAATTTTGATGACTCTACTAAAAATATTTATTTAACATTCGTTGGCGGCCTCGTTCCATAACTCTCGCTCACTTAATGTTAAATAAATAGTAAATATTATAATTTGGAAAATAAAAAATATATATTTAACTAAATCCCTGTACATACTATCGTAACATTACAAAACGTGTTACATGATATATTGAACCTATTATTATACGCTTGACGAAAAATTAAATTAAATGTAGTAAACTGGAGCACTAGCATTATTGAATCAACTTAATGCATTCCGCCTTCCTTTAAGTTGTCTACAGTTACTCCTAAGATATATTATATTATAGACTCTTCTTCGTAAATTTACCCTCTATTCAGTATAGGATAAGATTATATTCGATTCAAACAAATTTACTTCATTCTTTCAAGAAATATCTATTCGTAATTCACACTGTATAACGTTTCTATATTAGATTAAAAATCTTGGAATAGTAAGCAGACAACGCAGATCAGAATCCAATTTGAAAATTCCAAGTGCAGAAGCCAAGTCTGACACGTCGCTCAAACTCAAAATACAGTAAGCTTTCGTGTAAAAATTCAATTTTAGAGGGCACTTTACTTTAACAGACTCTCGAGTGCACAACCCCGTCAACTCCATAGGAATAGAAAGCGTACTTCAACCATAAAGGTAAATAGAAGTAAAACTCTCTTTTCAAATTTTGCAGTAAAAAAAAAGAAACAACCCTCTTTGTTTCATTGCTTTTCAAATAATTTTTTATTGAACAATCTCTTTTGTCAAATTTTCTTTGAACTGTTTTCTTTGTGTTACTTCAACAGATTATAAAAAATAAAAATGTCTGCAATCTGTTTGTTTGCTGCTGTTTCAAAATAATTGTAAAGATGTGTAGATTAACATTAAGCATACCTTTGCTCAAAATAAGAGATGAATTTAGAATGTATATTAGAACCTTACTGTACACCGTTCAAATTTTATTTAATTTTATATGATAATTGTATTTAAAATTCTGTCCTTAGTTGGGCCACATATTATAGAAACACTAGGTAGAATCAGCTGCGCGGACGCTTCATATAATTTTGCTAGGGTCGTTAGAGTGGCGGAAACTACACATAAGAGGTTTTAGGAAAACATTGAGAGCCTATATCTCTCGTCTTTTATTATCCTTAGGAAAACTAAAATATAATTAATTTAGCTGTTTGCTGTTTCTCCTATGCTTATCCACACCTATATTATTTTTGGCTATATCCGTACTTTAATAATAATTTGTATACCTTTCCTATTTTATTCTACGCTTTAAGAAAAAAAAGTAATTTTATAAATTTACTTGTTACAGACATGTGCTAGTATTTAATTCAATTTGACTGACTTACTAAACACAAAATGAAGGTTAGGAAATTACTTTGTACGGGATTCCCTTCATTCCTTTCTATTGAAAATAACAAGATTCAACGTTTTAAAAGTCTGCTAATACTTTATCCAATACGATAATTTGCCACACATAAACTCAGTTGATTTCTTGTGTAACGCTGGTAAATAAATACATGAATGTGTGTGTATCTGGAAAAAGAACAAGTTTCGACAACTTTTTATTGTTGTGTTTACGTTTTATTATTTATATATATTTATATTTTTCAAAAGGCCAATCAACTTGACATTCATTAGGTCAGATTTATAATATCACATCACTCAATACGTTCGTAGGATGACTAATAAAACAACAACTTTTACGCAATATTTTACTTTATTCATGGACATAGTCTCCTTCAAGAGTGATACATTCATTCCAACGCTTCTGTAACATTTCGATACCTTTCTTGTAGAACGATTTATCTTTGGCCTCAAAATAGGCTTCAGTTTCGGCAATCACTTCTTCATTGGAGCCAAATCTCTTTTCCTTGAGCATTCTTTTTAGGTCTGCAAACAGGTAGTAGTCGCTGGGAGCAAGATCTGGAGAATACGGTGGATGGGGAAGCAATTCAAAGTGCAATTCGTGCATTTTTGCCATCGTTTTGATCGATTTGTGACACGGTGCATTGTCTTGGTGAAAGACCACAATCTTCTTCTTCATTTGTGGTCGTTTTTTCACAATTTCTTTCTTCAAACGCACCAAAAGCGCCATATAATATTCGCTATTGATGGTTTTACCTTTCTCAAGGTAATCAATGAATAAAATTCCGTGCGCATCCCAAAATACGGAGGCCAAAACCTTACCAGCTGACATTTGCGTTTTTGGCCGCTTTGGACGGCTTTCACCCTTTGCTGTCTACTCAGCTGAAGACCGATTTGACTCTGGAGTGTAGTGGTGGATCCAAGTTTCATCCATTGTTACATGCCGCATGAAAAAATCCTTTTTATTTCGCTTGAGCAGCTCCAAAGAGCTCTCCGAATCATCAACTCGTTGTTGTTTTTGGTCCACTGTGAGCAAACGCAGTACCCATTTCGAACAGAGCTTTCTTATGATCAAATGTTCATGCAAAATGGTGAATACACTGCCTTCTGATATCTTCAGGGTGTCCGCTATCTCACGCAACTTCAATTTACGATTGGCCAAAACCATTTTGTGGACTTTTTTTTATGTTTTCTGCAACAATTGCTAAATTTGGGCGACCAGAGCGTTCAGCATCATTTGTGTCTGTACGACCGCGTTTAAAATCAGCAAACCACTTCTCTACCATTTGTCTCGACGGAGAAGAGTCCCCATAACACTTATCAAGCCATTGCTTTGCTTGAACGGTATTTTTTCCCATCAAAAAGCAATGTTTTATCAACACACGAAATTCAGATTTTTCCATTGTTTTGAAAATTACAAAAGTAGCGTCACTGAAACCACTGTAACTTGTGAACTAAACGTCAGATTGCCATGAAATTTTGAAAGGCGTCGTCTGAAGGTTCAAATTCAAATTTTAATCAATCTTAAATTATTTTTTTGTGGGATATTTTGATGTTATTTAAATTGGTTTCCTATATCAACCATTATTTTTACTCCGATTTATCTGAAGAAACAAAAACTACACTAAAGTTCATACAAAGATGTCTTAAATCTAATCTAACTTAACAGATCTTAACGATGATGACACTGGCTCTTATTTTTTATTTTTTATTAATAATTTGAAGAACTTCAGAGGTCTAAATATTTTGGTTATCAAGCAATTATATATATAGCTTCAGTTTTGAGGGAATTACGAATCATGGCTTCGTGTTTGCCCAAACCCCATGAATATTTGAGTTGCTACTATATATTTTCCGTGGTTAACAATATATTATTTTCAAAAGATTATTTAGATATTATTTTAGCATTAATCTTTTTTGACATCACGCGTACATTTTTTTAACTTTCAAATATGACCAAAAACATCTTTTGAGATTCGTATTTTTTCAAAAAATTTTGAAATAGTAAGGTTGCTTCAAAATTTCTGAAATTATTGATTTTAAAATTCCCGGACATTAATTAGCATATGCCCGGCCTTCTTTTAGTTCAAGCTTTTTTCATTAGCGCTGTTTGCCCCATTTTAACAGGATCCAATGGAGCACAGTTGCCAGATTATATGATATTTCTTTAAATATGTAAAAAACCATATTCACAATTATATAATTATTATTAGTAAACATGGATTAATTTAAATAAAATATCTTTTTGATCTTATTTAAACTGCGAAATGGAAGAATAAAATAAAACTCCGCGAATAAAGGCATTATTGCAATTTTTTGTGTATTTTAATAGAATTCTTTACAAATCGAATTTATATTAAGTAAAGTATCTCTTCCTCTTTAGAGCCATATAGGTATTGAGGCTACAGACTATTCAGAAATACAGAGAAGTAAATAAAAAACACAGTACTCAGGTTAAGATATTTTAAAGCTTTTCAAAAATCAGTAAACTCCGTTTGATATTTTCTAATGAAATTATATATTTTTTTGTTGGACCTTTAATTACATTCTCCCTTTCCTCTTTTCTTTTCTTCTTCATTTTTTTTTGTAAATGTAGGTAATTACCGGACTGGAATTCCTTCCCTATTTTTTATTTGATAATTATTTGTTTACTATAATTTTTTATTTCATTGACCTTAGGCGTTTTCTTATTATTATAAAAAAAATAATCCATGCGTCATTATTCTATTATTTTATTATCTCTACATGACTATTTTTTTTTATATTCTCTTCTATCTTCTTTTTGAGCCTATGCTCATCGTAGACATCGTAGATATTTTGAATAAATGTTTAGACTTTTCGAAGCGTGGCCAAATTAAATAATTTGTAAATGACAATGTCAGCGACATCTAAGCGGATAACACGTTCAAGTCAGTTCGCACTACCCTTTTTAAAAATCCGATTGTAAGTATGCCAAGAGAATTTGCTTTGTTTTGCCAAGAAGAAGCTCCATTTATACAGATGGAGAATGGAGAATGAGATGGAATAGTAAACTTTGAAAACTAAAACCTTTATTTCAAATTAAATCATTTCTGACCGGAAATCCTAAAAGTAGCAGCACTCATAAAAGCTCCTTCATAAAAGTGTAATAGGGCTCTAGATTGACACAAGCAGTCAAACCTTTTTCATCTCATTAAGCACACCTGGGATTCCAAATCCTTACAGAATCTCTTTTCCCTGCGCCCTCATCCAGTACTACATATTGTGGCCTAGTTCTGTGTTATGAGACACCGGAAAAACAGGATTAAATCCTTCCATTATACACATCAGTAACATATGTTGCACACAGAATAGGTCTGGATAACGGAATCATTTATTTGCGTCGATGTTGGCCCAATTTTAGTTTACATTTGAACGGGAGACGGTAAATCCCTTGCTATTAATTTTCGCTGCTTATGGTTGAGGCAGATTTAGAATATATTTTTATTTAATATGACCTAGTTATTTTACATAAGATTTTTCTAAAAAGGCAGGATTACCTAAATATATAAAAAAGGGCTTTATCTCTTTTGCACAGAGTTTACGGGAATTCTGATGGAAATAAAAAATATGCGGAACAAAATAAACAAAACAGTCCCAGTATTTTTAAGGAATAAGAGGAAACATTTTGAAATGTATATGATTGTAAAGGCAATAAAATAGAATAAAATGTATGTAGTCACTAAAATTTATGGACCTTTAAGCCAAGCTGTTTGATTTTAGTGGATAAGAGGGATTTTTAAATCTCTAACTTTAGTGAAATAAACTTAACTGAAACTGGTTATTAATTAAACAAATGTAGTTTCAAATCATTTATTGCTCTTTTAAAGTATTTTGAAGCTAGAAGTTAACCGAAATTATTTGTGCTTTTCTAATATTTTAATAATAAAATAAAAAGAACTAAATTCAAATATTTGAAGTGCATTAATTAAGCCTTTTAATACCAGTTAGGAAAACTTTTGTTACTGACCTGGAGGGAGATTGGCCTGTTAAACAAAACGGATTCTGCAGTTTTCTATCCTTGACCTAGTTGAAAGACAATTCATTCGAGGATATCCTGAGGTAACAAAATGGTAATCTGATAATAACGGAAGTTTCAGAACATAGTAAATTGTGAGGAAGAAGTCACGTTAAGGAATATACATATACAGAGTGGACCAAAAGTCTGGAAACGGCCAATTATCTCGTAAATTGTTTATTTATTTATTTTTATTTATTTGTTTTATTTAACGTCGACCTAGTTCTGCGGGCTGATCACCGACGACGGGAGCACGCTACCCCTAACCGGAAATTTTGCCGCCTCCTCAGGTATTCTAACCCGAGGTAGGGATCTTTAACGAGCCCAATATCCATCTCGTAAATTGCTGTTCCGAATTCTAAAAAAAGTCTACTTTGGGATAGAGATTCAAGATTTGACATTTGCAATGTTGCTAGATTTGCCGGTTCTCTGATATTATTAGTCACTTTGGTTTTTTAAATACATCACTTTGTATATTCAGCCATTTTTGGAATCTTCTCTTCAATACGAGATTAACCATATGTAACACTTATGATTTTATGTATTCTAGAAGGTTTTAATTAATTAATAAAGGGTCGACCCCTCTGAGCTGCGAAGTAGGAGTTTCCTGGACGCCCAAGAATATATTACAAAAAAACTATTTGGTTTTGTAATATCCACATAAACTTTTGATTATATTACTACCAACTTTAAACAAAATAAATGGAAACCGCTTTGCGAGTCTTCCTATAAAATATGACTCTCCCTACAGCCAAAAGCGTGCCTTTTAATAGACCTGCCGCAACAAAATAATTAGCATTGATAAATATAAATGAAGATAAAATAAAACACACAAATAAATAACCATGAACATTTCTAGCTTCACTAATCGACAAAACTTATCAAGATTAAATTATATAGGGTGAGTTACCGCGGACGCGAGGGTCCATAACTCCAAAACGGTGCATTTTATAAAAGTACTTTTTAATATATATGATTGGGATAAACTATTGAACCTAGTAAATACCTTTAAATCGAAACGGACGATATTTATGAAATTTTGTAGGTAAGTGCAATGGCGCAAAATGCATCTGATTTTTTTGTTAATAATATACTTCCGGTTTAACCGGAAATACCCTCAACGTTTTTAATTTAAATGGGACACCCTGTATATTTTTGCAGATTTTGAAAGACCTTGTTATTTCAAATTCGTACATACTGGGTTTAGTGTAAAAACGTGGAATACAGCACTTTAATAAACCACGTTTAAGTTTTTATACATTTGAGTAAAATGCTATTTAGATAAACAAATTGAAATTGTTTGTCTTAATAGTAAGAAATAAACGAGTACTATCTAGTAGATAACTGTTGCCAAACTGTCAAATTATAATTTACGGAAATAAATTGTACGATTAAGAATGGTTCATTTAAGTGAAAAAGATCGTATTGAAATATTAATGATGATCGGTTATGGTGATCGATTCATAGAGTGGCCTGCTCGTTCTCCGGATATAAGCCCATTAGGTTTTTTTCTTTGGGGTTATCTAAAATCACGTGTTTACTAATACGTGGAGAAGTCTATGTACAAATTCTAGAAATAACAAGCTCTTTCAAAATCTGCAAAAATATACAGGGTGTTCTATTTAAATTAAAAAAGTTAAGAGTATTTCCGGTTAAACCGGAAGTATATTATTAACAAAAAAAAATGTAGATCAGCTGCATTTTACCCCATTGCACTTACTTGTAAAATTTCATAAATATCGTCCGTTTCATTTTAAAGATATTTACTTGGTTTCATACTTTATCCCAACCATGTATGTATAAAAATGTGGAATTTTCTAGAAACAATTTTTCAATTTCTGATTGGTTATCATATTAACTTTCATTACGTATCAAAAAAATTTTAACAATGAAATGATTTGAAATATTTATGACTTGATCAGGGTATCTAATTCAATAAGCAATATGCAATTTATTAATTATGTCAAATTTCTATTTATTTTCTAAACGGCGTTAGGATGAATTAAAGTATTATCCTTAATGACAAAAAAAAGTTATGATTTACGAATGAGTGATTTTGATTGCCTCTATTCGTTTCTGAATAATGTACACAAATTCTGTATCTGAAAAAAATAAATTGAATTCGAATTTGTTTGCTTTAAGTATTTCAATTAAGAGATTTAATTTAAATCTTTCAACGTATATCTCAAATTCAGAGAATGAGATTTCCTAACTCATTAAACTTGCATGAGAAATAATTATCAACATTAACATACTGCCCTTATACCCTTAATCACTTCTGAGTACACAAAGTTCTAGTTTCTAATCAACTATGTGGGTAGTGTTTATAAACACAACAATAGGCCTCCTCAATGTTTAATAAAAGACTGTTCTGGGCGAATCCTCATACATTCACTAACTAAAATAGTAGGTACAAGGGGCGATTATTGTTCGTTAAAGGGCTCTAGAATTGTCGTTATATTTAAGGCTTGTTGAATGTGGTCGGTTACAAAATTAATATACTATTCGAAACTTGTGTGTAGGAATGTCATTAATATTGTACGCGTTACTAATTGATTTAGACGGTAGAAAATATGTTTGAGCAGATATACAGGTGAAGTTAAAGGTTTTATTATTAAACAAAACACCAATAATACTCTTATTTTCACAACAATCGTAATGAAAAGTTTCCTAAAATATTAGTTACTAAATCACTTTATTGGCGGTGATTACAAAAATGTTAAACATAACTTCTGGGTACCTAATTATTATAACAGGAGGAGAACAATGTGAATTAATATTCAACCATCGAATAAATTTAAGAGGGAAGTTGGAACGCTACAAAAACGTGAAAAAACATGGGTCTGCTATTTCGCAATTTTTGAGAAAAATACTGAAGCAATTTTAATGAAATTGTTAGGCTCGTAAATTAAGGTTAAATACGTGTCGATGGACTATTTTCATTTCGTTCCTTAATTTGAAACGTAAGGTACAGCGTGCACAATTTTCACAATTTAATTCTTCAGATTTGAAAAAATATGTCCATCGACACGTGTACACTGTTTAACTTTCAAAAATGACCAAAAACATCTTTTTGTGATTGGTATTTTTTTTTAAATTGCAAAATAGTGAGGTTGCGTGAACATTTCTGAAACTAAGGATTTTAAAAATCCCGGGCTTTAATTAGCATATGACCAGTCTCATCTTAGTTCAAGCTTTTTCCGTTAGCGCTGTTAGCCCTTTTTTAACAGAATCCAATCGAGCACAGTTGCCAGATTATGTGATATTTCTTAAGATATTAAAAAACTTTTGTATAATTATTATTAGCATACATAGAATAATTTAAGTAAAATATCTTTTTGACCTTATTTAAACTGCGCAATCGAACAACAGAGTAATATCCCGTAAATATCCTTAATCGCTGGTATTATTAATATTATAAATATTATTATTGTTATTACTTATAATATTGTTAGTTAAATTATTGTTGGTGTTATTATTATAATAAGCCTTGTTACTTTTAGTAATGTTATATTAGTATTGTCGCTATACAAATTGCTGCTCTCATTATTCTAATTATAGTCATTAATATTCTTATTAGTATACTTAATATTATTAGTATTTGAATCATTATTTTCATCACTATTATTCGATCAATTTCAAGTACACATTTTAAACAAATGTTCGTAAACGATACTGGTAGCGACATCTAAGCGGATAATACGTTCAAACCAGTTCGGAATACCCTTTTAACGAGTCAGTAATATAATGGTGGAAAATAGAAAATATTCCTCCACAGGCATATTAAACAGGCAAAAGTTATCACTGAAAAGAGAGTAACTCCACTTTGCCAAACAAGCATGCCAAAGGAGAATGAGTGGGCTTTTAGCAAACTGGGATAGTTGTTAATATAAGGTGATTCAAATTTACACCAAATTTTTTGTGGAAAAAAGTAAAAACAGGTCGATTTTTAAATATGAAAAAATAAATTATACTTATCAAATTTCCACAGTAATACAAAGCTTTTTAACTTATATTGAATCGACCAAAGTTTCGCTATTTATCTATAGCATTCTCAAGATTTGATATAAGATTAAATTTATGTATTTGGGAATAAGAATTCTTTTGAGCCAATGTTGATTGAACCATTAGATTTTGAGACGCCAGGTTACGCTTCATCTGCAGCTTCTTGAAAAGATGAGTTAACTCCTCGAAAGAGGTAACTAAAAGACAATATTAATGTAGATATACGATTATTTAAACAAATTAAAAATATTATATTATTATACAAGGCAAACTCATATTGAAGATATGAAATAGAACTCAAAGAATGTTTTTATATATTTAATAATAATAACAACTTAGTCATTCATCAAAGATCTATTGAAGAACTTGTCCAGTCCACTTCAGTAATTCGATATCTGTGATTAAGCAGTGTTTAATTTTTAAAATTTAGGTCGGTGACCAAGCAAACACTCGGAAAGTTCCCTACAACTACAGTATATCAGCATAATAAAACTCGTAGGTAGTATTCTCTCAGTAAAAACGAGGTGTAATGAGAATATACCAACTTTGAATGGAGCCGTTAAGCCGCATCGTGAAAGATCCCTTTATTGGAATGCCAGACGGTTGTGCAAAATTTCTGCGTGCAGCGGCCCTAACAGAAATAGGTCGATGTAAAGTTAATATTAAAATGTTTTTAAGAAAAGTGAACGCAAATGGTGGATTTCCAAATATGTAAATATGTAAAACGGTTTAGGTCGTGGTTTGTATTAATTGCAGATACTTAGTAAGGAAACAAAAATCAGAATTTCCACATCAAAATTGATTTATTATTATATATTATTTAATTGTTTTTACCATTTTTAAATTATTTTTTATACAAAATTAACAACATGTTGTTTGGTTAAAAAATGTAATTTTACTTATTGCTTATATTTTATAATAACGTATCAGTGAGTATGAGAAAGATAAACGACAACATTATTATTATTATTAGTATTCTAATGACGTCTGTAAACTTCAAGTTAACGCGTTTGGTTTCCATGATTGACATGGATTAATGGAGAAGTGAAGCAGACAAATTGTTTTATTTTTAGGTGTGAAGTGAAAGTTTTTCTGTGAAGAATTTCTAATGTGGTTAATAAATTGGAACTGTTTATTGAAAAATCATTTTTCTGTTGAAAATTCACTAAATTTTTAACCAAGCGAATTTGACCTTTTTTTATTCTTTGGATTTGATATACTTCACCGGCTTCACGCAAGTCACAGACTCGGTTATAAAATTGATTTTTCGCCTAAAGGAATATAAAAGAAGTTTTAAACACAAATGTAGAAAGATCCCATATTTTATCAAACGACGATTCTTTTTGCAGTTTAAAAGAAACTCACAAATTGGTGTAATTTCATGGGAATAAACCGTCTAATAACTTTGTTTCTTTATTCTATTTCTGGTAACAGTTTAAATGTAACAAGAAAAGTAAATTGCTTAAATTCTTAAGCTAATTCGAAATGTATGTCTGTTAAAAAGTTAACAGTTAACTAGACATTAAATCGTTTTGGCGTTATGGACGATATTTGATTTATTCTTTTAATTTCTAACGCCCTCCACCTCGTACACAGGGGATTTTTAAGAAAAGGCATTTTGACAAAATATTCATTTTTTTATTTCACGAGAGCTGTACACCTATACGTTTGGTACCCGTATTTTGAAATACCCTGTAGATAGATATTAAAAATAAAGTAATAAAGGGACTGTATTATTAACTCGTTTGTAAATATAGAAAGGAAATTACTCAAAATTTTCCCACAATATATATTTTTATTTTATATTAAATAATAAACTAGCTACTATGTTAGATTAAAAGAAATGATTCTCATGTTAAATTATTTGAATGAAATTTCTTTGAGATCGTAGCCAACGATTTGTGATTTATTTATGTACTTATGTATTTCCAAGAGGTAAAGCCCAATAACAGGAAATATTTATATATTATATTTATAAAAAAAATAATAATATTACAGATTCATACTCTATTTGATAATAAAGTGTATAAGAAAAAGATTGTTTGTAATATTCTTCCTGTACATATTGAAATAAAATCAAACTCGTTTAGCAGTAAAGAATAGTCTAAACCTCGTTCAGGATAACTTCTGAAACTCAACAATCTAATACATTTTCTCTGTATTCTTTCTGACCAATATGATTTGCATAAATAGAACACCAAACTAGAACGCAGTATACTAATTTATAACGAACGTAACTATTATAAAGAATAATTAAGGTGTTATTATTTGTCAAATATTTACTATTTCTAATGAGAATACCAAGCATTTTATTAGCAGATAAAACGGATTGTTTAATGTGGGGAATAAAAGAAAATTTTGTATCGACATTACCCCAAGGTCTGACAATTTCTGAGCATCGACTTAATTTGATACATTTAATTGTGTAATTGAATTTAAGTACATCTTTCTTTTTATAGAGTATAAAACATTTTTTGATATTTAATTATAAATGATTTCTAAGATATGACCTCAAAATTGTCTCTAGGTCGACTTATAACAATAGGCGGTCAGTCAATGATGCGATATATTTTTAGATCATCAGCATAGACAAGTTTAGGGCATTTAATGATTTGGGTGAGAGCACTGCAGCAAGAAAAGAAGCGGCCCCAGGTTAGAATCTTGGGGTACATCTGAAGTTGGTGTAAAAGAAAGAGATCTCTAGGCACGATGTTTTGCTAATGAAACCATGTTGATCTTCGGATATAACATAATTTAGTGAACTATAGATCACGCGGTACAAGATTATAACGAAAATTTTAGAAAAATTACAAAGAACGGTAGTGGGTCTGTAGCTTCGGATAGTGGAGGCATCTCCTTTTTTTAGAATCGGTGTAATGCGTCCCGTTTTTCACAATTCTGGGAATGTTTGGGTGCCAAGTGATAAATTATAAAGGGTTTTCCAGTAAGGGCGGGTCGATGTTGAAAAGGAATAAATCAAGCTGTGTGTAAGCTATTAACGAAATTCTCTTTTTAGTTGAAAGGCCAATTAATGACTTTATGTATGGAATATGATAGCGTTGTCATGTAAGCCGAGAGCTCCAATTTTCAATGACTCTGTATAGATCCGGCTGAATTTGAGCGAAGGATTGGGTCATGTTGACTTTGAGGACATCGGTCGATTGCGGTTTATTGGTATAGACCTGCGACTTTAGAACACCCCGCAACAAAAAGTCTAGCGGAGTCAAATCGCACGATCTTGGTGCCAATTCACACCACCTTCGCCACCTTCGCCACCTTCGCGAGAGATAAGCATACCAATGACGTCGTAACTTTTTGTGGATGCATTGCCACCTGGAGTACCTCGTGTGGATTGGCTTCGTCCCATATATGGGAATTTTGTTTATTAACATTGCCATACATTCAAAAAACGCCTCGTTGCTAAAGATGATTTTTGGCCAAAATTGGGGTTCCCTTTCAAACGCTTCAAAGTCCAGTAAGCGAACAAATGGCGTTGTCAATGTCATTAACTTTGAGCTCTAGGGTCAGTCTACCGTAAAATGGATGCAATGCGGCAACGTTTTCACAAAGGAACATTAATTTTGATAATAACATTTTATCATTTGAACATGCTACTCAATTCTGTAACTTGGCATGGTGGATTGGCATGAATGACTGAATAATAAAAAACAAATTTGAGAGACCCGTCCCTATTGAAAAACCCTTTATATGTGAAGTAGTGCTTGTATGCAATCTTTAGCTACGAAGCTTGGAATTTGATTAGGTCCTACAATGAGTTTGTTTTTTATTTTTTTTCGCTGCTCCCGTTAGGTCTGCTACAGTTATATATTTTAAATTGATGCAAGGAAAACTTTTACCTGGACGTTCCAATTGGTTACTCATGTCAATGTCCGAGTTAATGTAAACGCTTAAAAATTAGTTACCGCTATCTCTTGTGAATTAGTTAAAGTACGGTCCCCATCTCGCATAAATCCCTGTATCTGACTATTTCATTTTTTGTTTCTAAAAAACCTCCAAACTGAAATGGATCCTCGATGATATCCCTTTCAGTTTGACTAACAAACATCTGATATTCATTCTTTATTTCGGCTCTCAAATTCACAAATTGTCTCATACTTCTTTTAGTTTTTATGGGCTCGCTCTTTTTGTTGGATTTTATTGAATTACGTCATTCCAGCTGGTCTGAAGAAATACATTTTACAATAGCGGATAATTAGTTTCCTAAAATTAAATGTTTTTGAGCGTTATTTGTTAGGAACAAAATTACTATAGCGTTTCGAGAGAAAATCGGATATAAATATAAGAGCGGGATGATAATTGTCTTCCTTAACCAGCGGTGCTGTATCCTTTTTCAGATCAGAAACTACAGTGCCAAAACCAAATCCAAAACACGATCCTGTTCATTTCGTACTATTTTAAATATTTAAATTCAAATTCATCAAGAATTTTTTTTAATATACTAAATTTTCATTTAAGTAGGACAGAATTGCAAACTAAAATAATCGGCTTATCATGTGTTGAGTTGAATTAAAAATAATGACCTGATCTAAGAACAAATCAAAATCATTCACCGAGATATTCGAAGTTATATATGTAAGTAACGTAAATAAATATGCTATTGCCGAAAAATAACGATGCAGGTTATTTCGCAATTTCTTTGTTCAGGCACACCATTAATGCAATACAGAAACAAATATATAATTAGAAATTCAATAAATCTGTAATGAAATGGAAAATCGATGTTGATGGTCTTTTCTTTCTCAAGATAGTCGATGAATAAAATAATAATAAATATTCGATAAAGTGATTTTCCTATTTCCACCAGGTAAATATGCCAATACACGCAAAATATGTTCAAAGTGAAACGCATTTAAGAATAAATGAATAAATTATAGCGTATTTAAGCTCCATCCATTCTATTTACTTCCGAGACACCCGCTACTCCGTGGGTTTTTTAGTTCGCGAAGTAAATAATTCGCTTAAATGAAAAATAATTAGTTTTCGAAATAATATTCCTCAATATACCAAATATTGTCTATTTTCTAACGGGAGTTAATTAATATTTTGATATCTCTAAGACACTAATCAAATATACGAAAATATATTCATCCACAAGCCTGGTAATATAAATTAAGACCAAAATAATTGTAATAGCTTCACAACACGAACAAACTTCCACCTGCGAATAAGAATATAAATAAATAATGACCCTATCGACTACAGCAGGAAACCCAAATATATACCTACCTACTCCCTAAATATCTTTAATAATTCCATAAAACTGTTACGGCAACATGTAACTCTCAATTCCTTTTTCGGCGATTTTAGTAACCCATGCAGGATCTGATTCGTAGCATTTAATGTACAAAAAAATATATATCATTTGAGAAACGGTAACATGATACTAAAATTAATGTACCTTAGCTTTTTTTATTGTCAATTTAAATTTGTTAATAAGTAGCTTCTATTTAAGTTTTTCTTCCAAGATAATTCCAAGATATTTTCTTAATACGTTTCTTTAGTTAAAACCTTTCTTGCCTATGTCGGCATTTGTCTAGACTGACATCAATTATTTTCTCTGGATAACAGTTTGAATTCGATGGAATCTTCTTTTGCTCAATTTATGCTCCCTCTACAGTTTTATCCACTTTTTGCACTGTGGCATTGGTTTTCAATAGATGCCTACCTTCCATATTCTCTTTTGTTTTACAGAAAAACTGCCCCGAACAACATGAGATCTTTTTTTGTTCTAGACTAGGCGAAGTAAATCTAGATAGACCTTTCAGTGTAAAAAATTATGTTTGGCCTTCATATCTACCTTCTCGTTCAATCAATAGTTGTTAAGCTGAAGATGAGATATTTCTAGGAAGATAGTTCTACTTAAGGTAGAGAATCCCTGCTCCTTGAGAGATTGTAACTCAGTCATTTTAACAAGCACTTAAACTCTTTTACTTAGACGTACTTCTTTTTTGAAAATATTTGTATAATTGTATAGTTTGTTTACAACCGGCTTGATAATTTTCCTTGAGTACATATCTCTTATATACATCATTCGTATTTTATACTTCCCCAGTGGGGAAATCCTGCCTTCAAATGGATTTTTTTCAAACATGATCATTATACATGGTGTCACAGAAGTTCGTACCCAAAACTTGGGAGATGACAGACGGGCTAAAAATAATGATAGTACTTCATATAAAACTTGTCCCTTACGCCCTTCGTTAACGAATGTGATTCTAAAGTTAGAAATTATAATAAAAAATCTGCACTACCTTTGCGAACTTCAATGGTTAATGAGGCGAATTTATTTCATCTATGATTTCTTTCACTTCAGAACATGACACTTAAATTCCTCAAACATTTTTAAATGAAAAATGTCCTCTTATGACAACTTATGTGCAATTTTATTATCGCACTACACATCAATTGCGCATTCATCATTTTTTTAAATTTACGAATTAAAGAAAACATCTCGTATATTATCTATCAACTTACTAAAAAAATCTGAACATTCTATCTTAAGAATAATAACATTTTTAAAATGTTTTTAATGTAATAATCTGTATTTACTTGTTTTATTATATACAATGGTGACGAAAGAAAATTTTATATGAAAAGTAAAAATATGAAAATAACAATCATAGCAATCATTCCAACATAAGAAATAATCCTGGAATGTTATTCTAAGTTCAAAGATCTCATTTTAAAAGATTTAGAAAATGTTTGGAATTAAGGGAAACTCATATTGAACGTTTGTTGGAATTTTATTTTACTGTTTTACATTGATTTTATTATCTTCAATTCTTTCGGTACTTTATTTATTTTATTTTCCATACACCACTCTACAGTTAAGAAACCATTTACAGAGTGGGAAAAAGTTAACAATAAATTTCAAAAAATACAAAAGAAAAATAGAAATGAAATTTAACTGAAATTATTCTTTATAAGATTAATACTACAATTAAAAATGTCGAAATATGACGGGCTATCTTCCAGGAGATTATAATTTTTGCAAATAAAATGTAGAGGAGAGAATTTTAAAATATTAGTCTTGGGAGTGGGTAAGTAAAAAATGGTTGAATATCTTCAGTTGACTCTAGGCACCCGTAATTTCAGTAAGCTTAAAATTTCACTGCAATTGATATCTGAATTCACTACTTTATGAAGTAATATAAGATAGTTTAATATTCTCCGATTTCTCAATGAGCTAAAACAGAATCTGTTGAGCAGTTCATCATGTGGAGTACCCTGAGATGGATACGTACTATCCTCAGTGAAACTCAAAAATTTTTAAAATCTTCTCTGTACATGTTCCAACATTTCTGAGTAAGTACTATATTCGGGATGCCAGATTAAAGAAGCATACTCAAGTTTACTCTGAATATAAGCATTGTTGTTAATATTATATTCAAAGTGGAGTGAGTTGTGTTTTCTAGTGTAGGTAACTATGGAGCACTTGTTTATATTTAGATTTAAATAATTTTTATTGCACCAGTTATTTACAGTGTTTAAGTCCCGTTGTAGTTTATTTGCGTCTTTTAGGATAATTATTTCAGCAGACAACTTTAGGTCGTCAGCAAAAAGCAAGTTTTTACATTCTAAGTCTTCAATTATACCATTAATAAATATGAGGAAATAATTAGAACAGAACCCTGGAGTACTCCAGACGTAACAGTTATATCAGATTTAAAACCTTTGTATTCAACATACTGTTTTGTTAAAATTTACAAGTGTTTGTTGGAAAACTGGAAAATGTGAAGTTTGAATCTTATATTCGCAAATATCAAATCTACAATACCAAGTAACATAAATATTGAAATAAAGTAGTACCTTCCCCATTGAAACTTCGCAGTTGTGTGGGGGTTTTAATCTTATTCTTCGGTTAATTTTTTGACTATATATTGATCCACGAATATATTTTGTAAAATATTTTTTAAACAATGGCATGGAATTAATTGAATTGTTTTGTATATTTCTGGTAATTCACTTTTGCTTCATAAAATACTTGTGTTGTGTGGTATGTATTTGGTCTTTGATATATAATTTTTAGGATTTTTTTAAAGTAATTCCACTTTTTGTAGGTGAAGTTGAAGAATTTCTCCCCATCCTAAAGAAACATATTGAAGGCGAGATTCTATCAGTGAGTAATAAACAACTTTAAGATAATTAATGACCAACATAGATTCAACACTCAAACTTAAATAGTAAAAATCGATAATTCACTTATTTGTATTTCCCATTTGAGATTCTGGTCTACCGTTATCTTCTTCTTATGACGCCGTCTCCTTTCGAAGGTTGGCGATCCAAATAGCTAACGTCGTTCTAGATACAGCCATGCGGAATATATCGATCGATGAACAATCAAACCATCTACGAATGTCTTTTAGCCAGGAATTCTGGCGCCTGCCGATAGCTCTCTTGCCCTGGATTTTACCTTCTATAATCAGTCGAAGGAGTTCGTATTTTTCACCCCTCATTATGTGTCCTATATAGCGTGTTTTTCTTTCCTTGATGGTAAGCATGAGTTCTTTTTGTTTACTCATTCGTTTAAGAACTTCTACATTTGTAACTCTTTGGACCCATGATATTCTTAACATGCGGCGGTACATATACATTTCAAAGGCGTCTATTTTCTTTTCTAATGATGTGTCGAGAGTCCAACTCTCGCATCCATACAGGAGAACCGAGAAAATGTAACACCTGACCATGCGCACCCGGAGCTCTAGACTCAGATCTGACCTTACGAAAAATTGTCTCATATTTATAAATGTCTTTCTGGCCTGTTCGATGCGGCTTCTAACTTCTCTCTTCGGGTCGCATTGATCATTCACTATACTCCCCAGATACTTGTATGTAGATACTTGTTCCACCAGTTCACCGCCAATAACTAGATGTGCCTGAACAGGTTTTTTGGTGAATGCCATAATCATAGTTTTTGTGGTGTTTATGAGGAGACCATAGTGTTCACTATGTCGGACTATTTGATTCAATAGTCTCTGCAGGTCCTGCTCATTCTCGGCCAGCACAACTGTGTCGTCGGCATATCTGATATTATTAATCAATCTCCCGTTAACCTTAACTCCACATTCAATCCCCTCCAGAGCTTCTCTGAAGATAGCTTCTGAGTAGATGTTGAATAAGAGCGGTGATAACACGCAACCCTGCCTTACACCTTTCTTAATCTTGATTGCATCTGAATATGTTCCCTCAATTCTAACTACTGCGTTTTGTTCCCAGTAGAGATTTGTAATTAATCGGATTTCTTCTCTATCTATACCAGTTGTTTTGAGGATTTCTATTAGTTTTTGATGATTAATGCAGTCAAAGGCTTTTCTATAATCTATAAAACAAGCGATTACATTAACATTCATGTCTCTACATCGCTGAGTGAGCACATTTAATCCGAATAGTGCCTCACGTGTACCTAGGCCACTGCGGAAGCCAAACTGGGTTTCGTCTAGTTGGTATTCGCATTTTTTGTAAATTCTGGTGTGAATTATTCTGAGGAATATTTTCAGAACATGGGACATCAGGCTTATCATGCGGTATTCGTCGCAATTCGAGGCGTGGATTTTCTTCGGAAGGGCAATAAATGTCGAGCGTAGCCAATCTGCTGGGATATTTCCCGTACGGTGGATTGTATTGAATAACGACACCAGTAGCTGCAAACCCTTTCCATCCTGATCGACTATAAGTTTTATAACTTCGGCATTAATATTGTCTGGACCAGTTGCTTTACCGTCTTTTTGAGATTTTACTGCGTGAATTATTTCATCTTTTGTGATTTCAAGGCCTTTTTCGTTCATAAGTTCATCTGCCGCTGGTGGAGTATACGGTCTACTGTCATTGAATAATTCATCCACGTATTCTCTCCATCTTTGGAGTTTATTCTCCACCCCCAAGATGATGTCATTATTTTGGTCCCGTAAGATAGCTGTGGGACGTTTCTTATTACGGTTTGCCATTTCTTTTACCTTCTTGTGTAGGTTGAAAGTGTCATGTTTTTCCTGAAGCGTCTCGATTTCACTGCATTTTTCAGACATCCATTGTTCCTTTGCATCTACCGTTATGCCGAGATATTTTATACTCTCAGTTCTCTTAATCTTAACTACCAATCCTCGATTATCAATAGATAGTAATTTGGAGGATGGTAGACTTGATAAGTAACTTGCAAAAAGCATAAAAAATGTTTTTTTCAAAATTTATGGTTAGTTCCATATGAATTCCATATTGGTGCCGAGCAGATGTGTATTTTACAATAAGTAGGCCATCAATGTATATAGAAACTAGCAGCGGACCTAAGACTGCGCCTTGGGGTACGCCGTATCTTATACTCTCTTCTGAGCTTAGCATATTGCAAATATACTTTGCTCTTATTTTGCATGGTTGATATTCTAGACATACATGGTTTTCTTAAGAAAATCAATAATTGTGAAATTAACTATTTACAAAAATCCAAAAAATCTAGTATGACTCTCCCAGCATTTCAGTTTCCCCCAAAAATTTATTTGTATGGGCTCCAAGCGGTCCTGCCTTTAAGCGATTAAAGTTGTGGTGGAGTATGGAGTTGGAGTTGAAAATTATCGAAAGTTGTGTTCCATGCGCATTGAAATTCAGCAATGCCCTCCTGGCAACAGCAACAGGTAGCCATTTAGGATAGGCAGGGATACAGGTGGTGGAGGACCTAAAAATTGCCAGCTTTACAAGGAGCCGTCAATTTATATAAGGATTTATGAATTTTTTTTATTTATATATTTATATTCTAAAAAAATAAGTTAAAACAGAAACATCTTTCATTTCTGCGACTCCTGTATGAGGATTTAAGAAATTTGTAACATAATTTCAGACGTTACGAAGTTGATTATAAGCAGTTACAAATTATCGGGGTTAGATAGAAATATGTGTAGATGTTTTCACGAAAATAAACTAGCTGCTGTTAATTGTCGAATTATAGACTAGGGACATGTAAACCGTTTTTATTATTTTCAACGGTTTGACTGCTACATTTATTTAAATTCAAATAAATGTGATTTTCAGGTGGCTGTAGATCCTTTATTAAACATAATACAGATGAAGTGTGATACATCGTTGAAATTAGCTCGCCAAGGGGTTTATAAAAATGTAAAGCTGTAAAAACTTTTTGTAAATACTTTTTTTTCGTAACTTCAATAATAGCGAACTAATGGTGCTTTGCCACACTAATGCGTCACCCTGTATATATATTTTAACTTAAAAAATGTATTTTGATTTTTCCTGTATACAAATTTTTTATATCTAAGACGATGAATATATTTATTTATTTACAACATAAATAAATACTTTTTAATAGCAGTATAACGGAAATCCAATTAGTTTGAAATAATCTTACTATGGCAGTATATGGTAATAAATAAATGTTTCATAAATATTTTTAAAATGCTATTTGGTCGCATAAATTCTTTGTGAATTCCATTTAATACTATCTCAAAAACTATTATAATGAAATAAATAATTTACGCTCTCTGTTTTCTATTTCTTTTACTTGCTTCTTTTTGAAATTATTATTTCATTTTACATAAGTTTTTATTTCTAAACGTTTCAGATTTTCTTGTGATCAGAAACTAAGATGTAAATTAAGCACTTAAAGCAAAAATTTTATTTCTTCGTAATCTTCAATGCGATGCAAAATTAACGCATAATTGTAAAAACTGCAAAATTTTACTAATACTTGTATAAATGTATGTTTTTTTCAAAAATGAGATGATGTGGTATACAACATTCTCTTAAATTGCCAAACTTTTATTTTTAAAAATTAATATACTGTGGGCGTTCAATAATACAATAAATCCTTATTATCAACAATTCATAACACCTTTTGACCTAATTACGGCTTGACATCTCCTTGGCATACTCAAAATCAAGTTTTTGATAACATTTTGATCCAATTCGTTCCATATCTCAATGAGCCTCGATGACAATTCATTTCGGGTAGCAGGAGGAAGATTTAGAGCTCTAACTTGCTGTCCCATATTATCCCATATCTTCTTTATAGGGTTGAGATCAGAGCTTGTGGCTGGACAGGCAATTCTTCAAATGCTGACAATTTGAAGATAATTTTGCACTATTTGTGCAGCGTGTGGACGAGTATTGTCTTTCATAAATATTTCTTAGCCATTAACGTAGAGATAAATATTTGCCAAGGTACATATTTAATTTTAAATGACTATGCGTTAATTTTGCGGCGTAGTGTAATTAACACAGTTGATTTGATTCATTTCGATTTAAAATTTTCTAATAAAAATGAATGAATACTAAAGTTTTATACCCAAGAGGTGCTTTAGTTATTGGTCTTACCTCCTATTTTTAACTCTCTTTTCATAACAAATGGAGTGCAATGAAAATAAAGCAGATAACGATAACGATGTTTACTTTCCTCAGGTTTTATACCCAGTTTTCTCTGCATATTTATTCACATTAGTAATCAGATTTTTGTCGCAAATTCCCATTTTCATTTTTGACGAAGGTCAAATTTATTGGAAAAAGCACTATTCGTATTTCATTATTTTTACAGACGATAAGGAGCAAGAGCAGTTCAAAAGAAAATACCATAAATACACTTTAGGTTTATTTGATGAAATAAGAGATGAAATGTTTTCACTGTATTTTTTTCTTATTTAAATAAATATGATTAATAATTAGAAAAACAATTAGATAGCCAGAAATATAGCATCAGCTAAAGCCTAAACATATGACCGAATAATAACAGCCTGTATCCGAAAACCATAAAACGTATATTCAACAAAATTAATTAATAAAAAACCTGCCACCAAATTAAAGAGTCAGTCTTGAAGATAAAAGTTCCACCAATAAAAAAATGCACGCCACCAAATTAAAACTAGGTATCAAATTTTTCTGCGGTCAATTCTAAAATTTGTCATTATAATTAACTAAAATTTAACAACATTAAACCAGTAATTATTATAGCGCAAATTTGGGAATTTTTTGATGAACTTTCATTCGAACCTAGAACTATTCAAATATTTATTTATTGGTATCAGAGTTGTTTGTATTTTGTGTTTCGAAAGTTTTTGATAAAAGTACACAATCATTGGAAAACGAAAATAATGATCTTCACAATAAAAACATATCTAAGCTTTTATGTAGCTGGAATTTTATTTTTCAAAAAAATAATTGAATCCATATTGTATTTCTGCCTAGGTAAAAAGTTTGTATTTAATGTTTGCGGAAAACGCTAATTGCATTGTTAAATATATTTATTAATAAATTAAGTAAAACTAAATGTAAATATTTACACATCTCTACAAAACCTAGTGATTAATCATAACGTTAATTTTCATATAAACTGGTAATTTTACTAGTCTATTTCATTTTAGAGCACCCTGTATGCAACATAAAAAATATTGATTAGTATATACATGTAAAATCATTGAAAGTACCTATTATATAAAAAAATGAGTATAATAAATAATATTTTCAATTCTCACACACCTAGTTTCTAAAGCAGAATGTATCAAAAATCAAGAAATTCTACAGACCTTAAAGTTTTTATTACCTCGGTGCAGGGAAATATTATTTGAAAAATCTGATATAGAAAACTTCTCAGGTCATAGAATATCAGTCTCGAAAAACCAATTCTCATTGTCTTTTTACAAAAAAAATTCCACAATAACCACAGTGAAATAATGATTTATTATGAATTTTCGTAAAAATTTGTAAATGACGAAATAAGGCCTAAAATATACTTGTTTTCACTGTTGGGAACACTGGCAACATTAAGAAATAACGCTTTAATTTAGTAACGTTCTTAGAGAGGGTCCTAAGGCTTTTTTCAAAGTAAATATTTCATCGTACTAGTGTTTTTGGAAATTGATGTAAAAATAGTCGCAAAGTTGACTACAAAAGTGGCATGTCTGTAAAATAAATGTTTGGGAGCTAAATCTGAATTAACTTGATCATAAAAATGCGTTTGACTAATTTACAAGACTCTTTTGGGAGGATATTCATTTTATATGTTAGTAACCACTAAAAGGGGATTATCCACAATTCAGGCCTTCAAAGCACATATAAAAAGTCAACTAAATTTTAAAACCATAATAAATAATACTTTTTAAAGTACTGAATTTGTTAAATTTTACATTTAAAAGGCAACACTAATTATTATTATTTTTTTTAAATGACATACACATCGTTATGTTTTTCTCTTTAGTTAGTTATTAATATGTGGTATGAGTATAACTTTTATCATTACTCTTTAAGGGTGTAACGTTTGATTGAAGCTTAACAGGTATTTTAATATATCATTTTAATGTTGTCTCTGCAGACAACATCAAGACCCTCGTTAAAGTTATTGATTCCGAATTAAACGTCCGGAATATAAATTTTGGCTGCTTTTGATATACTCTAACATTCTGGCAATAAATGCTTCGGCAACGGAGCAATTTAAGTGGCGTTTAATCATCCAGGTGCTCAAATTGTAAAGTAGAATTGTGTAATATAACCTGACGAAGTACAATCGATTTACTAAAATGTTGCCAGTGAAAAGTATAGTTTTAAAAAATTGACAAAAATGGTACAAAGACAATCACTTATCAGAAGTCAAAACTACCAAAAGCCATCTTAATAATAGTAACCTTTTTTTTAGTTTTGCTTAAAAATCATATATAACCATAAATGACTACCATAAATGACTGTAATAAATATAAAATATTGTCTTCTAGTTGATTATAAAACTGCAAGCCCTTAGAAAATATATAATTTCTACTATAATTAGTAGCAATATTTTCAATATAAGTACGAGTTGTTGATATTTCTTTTATTATGGTAATGCATATCTCTAACAAAAACTAATATTAACAAAAGCTGTTGTGGTTCCAATAAAATATTTTGATAAACATTAATTCAAAACACCCTAGAATTGTTCTTATCTCTTATTTTGAAAAACTGTACTCTGAATAACTTTCCATTAAACACTATCATCAAAGTTAGATAATAATTATGATTGTTTTGTATAGCAAAACTTTTGACCACTAATAACTAAGTATACGTAAAAAAATACTATTTTGTGGTATTTGATTTCAGATATACATTATTTTTGTATTGTACAGTCAACGATTCTCTGTCTATGTCACAAGTACATTAGTTGTTTAATATCATGATCCAACGATTTTGTTACTAACCAGTGGTATACACCTATGCGTACGACCAATGAGTCCTTCTGAAAATTGTTTCATACTTTTTCATGAAAAGAAAGTTTCAATGTTAATCGATATATTGTCGAGAAAAATTAACCGCTTATATATTTATTTACGAAAAAATCATAGCAACTTTTTAAATTAGGGAATATATTGTTATTTTGTAGGCAAATTTTAAATAATTGAGTATGGGGCAGTAAAAAATACACAATAAAATATTTTTTTTTAATATATTGATTTAATGTTTTTATCATTCTCGGTGCAAGTACTTTCTTTTACACACTCCTTGATTACTCAAGTCATTTACAATTTCCTCAAGACTGTAGTAAGTTTATAGATTTGTAAATTTCTAGGGTATAGACGCAATCTTCTGTTTAACTTTCGTCAGTATTTTAAATGTAATTTTACTGCTAAACATTTGACATTTAAAAAAAGGTGCAATAAAACTTTAGTCTTAAAAAATCAGCGTAAAGGTGGAAAGGATTTCTATTATTTGTTTTTTTGTTTTTTGTCATTTTCTTCGGTATTTAAAAATATTTAAAAAAGAAGATATGTCCTCCTCCCTCCCCCCTCCCCCTTTGGTATAAAAATATGCGTCTCTCAGTTTTGGAATCATCTTATTATCTGCATCCGTTTTCGAAATATTTGGAATTTACGATTTCATGCGGTATCGTTGCTTCTTGAACATATTGTAAATAATATTTATCCTGTTGAAGAGTAAAAGTTACATATTTTTCAAAGAGAAATGTCGCGGGGAAATTAAAGGAATTCTAGTTAAGAAATTTGTTTGGACCTTCCGTCATTTTAAATTAGATGAATATTGGACTGAGTTTGAATCTTTTATATTTACATCCAGAAATTAGTAAAAAAGTCATGTTTTAAATGGAATCTAAAAACGAATTAATTAAATTGGAATGTTTACCCCGTTTAAATAAATACATTTTTTAATTAAGCTATTAATCGAAACGGAGGAAGATATTTATAAAACGTGTATATTTTTGTTTCAAAAAATTTGCTCTTATGAAGTTATTAATGAAGATTGAATAGTAAAACCAGTCTTATTGTTTAAATATTTAGTTGAGATGAATCTATTTAATAGCCTACGCAGGATAACATTCCGTTTCAGCAAAAGGGTTTTTTTATTGAAAGTTTTGCTCGGCAATGTTAACTTTTCGAAATCGTCCTTAGGCTCTTACTGGCTGAGAAGGCGCGTATTACATTGACTGATGAAGCAAAAAATATAACAACCCACCTGCTGGCAGTCGAATTGACGCTAGTATTTGATCGGGACCGTCTGTTGATGATGGAATCCCCGCAGTTCACCACACCGCCCTTGTTAGTGATACTGAAAGTCCGTAACCGATAGAGGTCGTCGCTAAGTCGGGGGTTGTAGGGCTTCTCGGGCAGGGAGCATACCCTTGGCCTTATGTGATCTGGAACTACAGAAAAACACATGTTATTCACTTTTACGAGGATGGGTTGATTAATACACCATTATACATCAGAATAGTTATTTCAGTCGGAAAGGTGATGGCGACGGTTTTCTGGGACGCAAAAGGAATTCGTTTTGTTGACTACATTGAAAAAGGAAAAACAATAAACAGAGAATACTACGCTAATCTACTAGAACAACTCTACCAAAAAATTTAAGAAAAAAGACCCGGTTTGGCCAAAAAGAAAATCTTGTTTCATCAGGACAATGCACCATGCCACAAGTCGGTTATCGTGACAAAAACAAATGTATTCTTCTAAATTATTGTTTTCTTTGTCCCGAATTAATCAACCCATACTCGTATGTTGTCAATATTTTTTTACAGAAGTAATAAATTATAAACAGTTACTAGGATGTTTGTAAACATTCTACAGGTTGTTTCATTGCGAAAGGGTTTGTAGTCACATTTTCCAGTGGTGTGTAAAAATACAAACTCAATTCAATTTTTGGGATGCTTCTCTAAATAAGTTAAGTAAATTTTATTTCAACCGAAAATAAAAAAAAATCTCTCGGAAAAGCAATATAAAAATATTAATATACAAGGTGCTGTTTTTCGGAGAGACGATTATTTAAATGTTTGGTAGATTTTTTGAAGTTAATTGATAAAACACCATGTATCTCAGTTATTTGGAATCACCAAAGAGACGCTCATCTACAATTAAAGTTAGACCGTTTTCCAATGAAACATCCTGTATCAAATACTACACATGGCGGGCTAAATCGATGCTAATAAGTTTTGGATGAAATTCTTCCTAGAAAATTTAGAAATTTAAAATTTTAGGGATTACATACCCTGATAAAGGGGTATTTACAGATTTTTTTTCATTATTACCATTATCTTATTTTATATATCAAAAGATTTCTCTGGAGTTGTATTTTATAAATTACAAAAGTTATTCGAAGTTCCTGTTTTTCATAACGTTCTTATCTTTACTTTTTTCCATAGGACAAAAAACAAAATACATTAACATTGTTTATAATGTTTATTAAGTAACGCAACATAATTGACAATGTGAAAAAATAGAGACGTAAAGAACATAACCCAACGAAAACTTTACATGGGAGTTATAGAATACCAGTAATACCTTATTAGCGTATATAATTCCCAAAATGTCAGGAAAAAGAAAATTAAAAACTCAATTTTAATTCTTTAGGATTTGCGCTGAGAAAATGAAATGAAAAGGTTTTCCGCGAAAATAATGCATATTTTTAGTATGTAGAATGTGTCATTTGCAGCAAAATATTCTAATAATATTTTCATTAGTTCATTAATTTACACAAAAATTCGCTTTCAATCTTTACTCGAAAATTTATACGTGGCAAGTATGTCAGGACATGTTAATGATTGTAATCCACGATGTTTTGTACCAGTGTAATAATTGCCGAGAATACATTTTTCACTCTTCTATATCTAATGTAATCGACCATTCCAAATATCTAGGTGAACACAAATAAAAACTTACTTTTAGGTTTAAAAAAATATTGTTTTAGAAATACCCCGCATATTATTAATCAAAAGCAAAAAAACATTTTTTTATAATATTAGAAGACTGCATGTTACTTCATTTAATTTAATTTTTGATTGTAAAAAGCTTGCAAAAATAATCTCACCTACACAAAATCTATTACAAAAAATATTAAAATCTAAATATAAAATATTACTCAAATTTCACTCGTCAGAAAAAATATAAATTTATCCTTCAAAAGAAGGTAATAAATATGCGAAAAACAAGCTAACTGCCAACATATAATTTGAAAGCTGAAATATGTATTCTTGATCAAATATATAAAAATAGTTGAGTAATTTTAAAATGATGAAATTAGTCTTTCCACAGACTGGCATGAAAGGACCAATAGTCGGAACCTCCTTTACCCTCTTCCTTTTGAAATGTTCCAGATTTTACCACACAAATTGGGATGCTTAAATCACTATTTTCATACATGAAAATGCATTCCAAAATATAAAATTAAAATTTGTGTGCCATCTTTTTTTATAGAAAATATAATTAAAGATATATGTTTTTAATTCAATCCCCAAATGACCATTTTGTAACAACATATAAAACTATTTATGAAGAAAAAAGAATGAAAATTAAATTAAAATAACTCTGGATCTTCAATGATCTTTATTCTTTATCTGTAGATTTCCTTTGATGAACCCAATATTTACTGTTCATTCAATTAGTGTTTAAACCATTTAAGTAGGTATTTTTCAATTACAGTTACTACTTTTCTCTTAGTGTTTAAAATTGACTCATTTTAAATAAGTTAAAATAATATTCAACTCACATTAGTACACCCAGTACATTCTGCAAACTATTTCATATACAAGTCATACGAGCGATCAGTCACATAGGCAGAGCAACTTAATTCTTACTTCAACCAATCAATATTTCGCTAATATACGCTACAAAAAATGACCAATAAAAATTGCCCTTTTCTGAGCTTAGAATGAACCAATCATAAGTAAATAGTGAAAATGTGTGCCAACTATTATGTAAACCACTCAAAGAACTCGTATTAAAGTTATTGTTAAAGTGTAAATGTTGAACTTAGTTATCTTCATTAAAGTTGTTAAAAAATAAATCAGTTTATTAGTTATTTTAGTGGATGAAATTGATTTGTTCAAGAAGAGAATCACTTAGGATTTAAGCATAGATTAGCTAGTAACCACTTAAAATGTAGTCCTTTTTTATGTAAAAAGCAATTATGTTATGCAGAAAATTCTACACTTAGCATTCCTATTTATTCTGATATGTTCATTTCTGACTTTTTCTGTTCAATATATACTTGTACTTCTAAGCTATGATCTACTCTAATACCGATTCTACAGGGATTATCCTTATCGTTAATTTTGTTTATTTTCTATAATTTTTGCCCCAAGACGCTTACTATCGGTGTAGAATTCTGGTAGATGTCACCCATCTAAAATTTACCGTCGCCCAATTCTCCTTGACACATAATATAATTTCTAAAACACTATACCGAGGTTCAATTGGCCTACCAGTACCAGAAGTCATGATTATTTTGCTGTAAGTATTTATTTCAATATAAGTAATAACAACATTGTTTTATGTCGCATAGGAAAATATCCACTGGAAGCTGCGTATCTTCCCTGAAAAAAATAAAAAATACTATAAAATCTAAATTGTCGATACTAACGTATATTCCTGGTCATCAAAAAGGTTCAGTTGTGTCGTTTTGAACAGATGGCAAAAAGTGTGGTCCTTCGATACTGACCCATCATTGCATATAAAAAAGTAATAAAATGTTTCCTTCAATACATTGGGACTCCTTTAATTTTCTCTTCTATCTTTAGTAAATAAATAACTGCAGAACTTTATAGCAAGGAGGACACTTGACTGAGTGGTCTGTAATCTAAAGGACAGACAGTTCAATTACATTGGTTTTGGCAGTGATTAATAGGGCGTATGGGAATTAATTGGGGTAGGTAAGTGTGATGCCATTAACAAAAGTGCCTAGTAAATGGGACTTTCTCATGTGAGATCTTTCGCAAGGGTAGATTGGGTCTGTGAAGGTAGCTCCAAAATGCTCGATAATAACTTCAATTAGGAAATTACGGTTTACATATTTAAAGTAAATAAATTATTTTGAACAAACCCGCCACAAAAGATTTCTTTATACAAACATAAATTATTAGTCTACCTATATTATATTAATTTTGTTAATATTATTTGAACCAAAAAGCTTAATCCATTAGGATTTATTTACAAGAGTATAATAAAACATTTTCATGTTTATATGAGTTTGAATGTAGCACCCTACGGCTGAAACGCCTATTGTTAAAAGAAAATCCTGTTGGAGATATTCTAGAACGTATCAAATAACAACTTTTGTCTTTCTCTTCTAAAAGATCCTAAAAATGAAAAATGTATATTCACGTCATTTGGAGCTCAAAAATAATATAGAGTTTACAAGCTTCAGAGATTTTAGGAATATCAACATACTGTTGGAATATTACAACTGTTCCGGATATTAATATGTTTTATTGCGATTGTAATTACGGTGCTTAGATAGAATTGAGATCCCTTTTATTTGGCAACGGGTTGATTTATTAAACAACCCGAGGATATCGAAAATCAAAATAACATTTATAAAGTACGTTACCTAAAACAACATGTAGAATGTGGCTGATAAAGGTTAAGGAGCGCATAGAACAGTTAGTAATTCTGTATTTTCTAAAATATAGGAGCATAACAACAAATCATTCACAAACTAGAAAACTATCATGGGCATTTTATTCTACTAATTCTAACTAATTCTAGTAATTTTCAGTCATCAAAAATAAATTTCCATTTCGGCGTCACATCCATACAAAAAAATGATCTCGAACATAATTAGAATATTTTTTAAATTTTTTGAAAACTTGGGTCATTGATTGTTCATTTAGGGAAAAAATGAAAAATAATCCTACATATACTGTATTTTTTAAAAATTGATTAGCTTTAAAAATTCTCATTTGACGAATTATATCTATATATATATAACAGATTAATATAAAGAGTAAAATGAAAATTTAGATGTAATTATATGTACCTTTTGTCCTAATTGAAGCAATGAATATAATTGCAGAATTTGTGGCAATTAAAAGTAAATTTTAGTTAACGAATATAATGTTACGATACTATGTACAGGGATTTAGTTAGATATCGCCCTGTACATAAAACTTATTTTTTATTTTCAAAATTATAATATTTACTATTTATTGAGATGATGTGAGCGAGAGTTATGGGATAAGGCCGCCTGCCCCTGCAATTAAATGTATTAGTTATTGAAATGTGTCCTTATATTTTGTATTAATTGTTTTCTTTAGACAAATAAATTGTTATTGTTTACACTCGCCTCTTTAATTTCCATTGACCAAGTTATGTAATGGGTTAAAACCCCCTGAAAATAACATTTAGATTCTTTTATATATTTATTATTCGAAAAAAACAACCCAATTCGTAACAGTAAGAAACATACTACACGCATATAAAACTTTTTCCGGTGGTGACGTTGAATCTATTTCTCTCAGTTGAACTAGAGCAGGATGGAATTCCTAATTCAATTTAACCTTAACTTTGCTACAATAAAATTTGACAAATGTCGAGAAATTTTTTAGAAAGAGTAATTTATTATTCTTTTTTTCTTATATACAGTACTCGTTTGGATCCCTTTATGGTTGTCCATAAATTCTAATGTGATAATTTGTTGTACGGCTTGCATTTGAAGTTTAAATTGTATAACGAAGGAGTTACCAATTTATTAATTGAAAAATATAATTTTGACTCTTAATTAACCCCTAATATTATTTTTGAGTAACTAAGAACCTCATCATGGAGCTCTTTAATCATTTTGGTGACGAAATGGAAGAATTTTAAAAATAGCAACATAATGGATAAAAAAAGGAAACTATAAAAAATCTAATATATTATCTCCCCCTCAATGCAACATATGAGGTATAAAAAGAAAAATTTTTGGTTGATTTAGAGGAAATTTGTAAATTAAATATCATGATTCTTTGTGGTTTGGAACAATAAACATATATGAATGGTAAAAGAGTATATCTACAATTCGTTAAACTCTTTATGTTCATTAGAAAAATTATACTCAACCAACATTTATGCTACAGGTAGAAATATTGACTTTTTATATAAACGAATGTAAATTCCGACATATTTTTTTAAAAGTTTCCTGTTCCTCTTCATTTAATGTAATTTTTAAAAAATATAATTTCCTATATTCTCCTTTGTAATTGGTAATTTATTTAAATAATCATTTTCCACTCTAAAATATTTTATGCTACCAACTCTCCATTCTATTTATTTACCGTTTTTGAAATTACAATCTCTAGCTCTATTTTCGATCTGCAACGCATTTACTTTCCAGCTGAGGGGAAAACGATGAGCAATAAATAACATAGTGCCCTCTGTCCTTAATACGATAATAGAGTGAGGATTCAGAAATCCCATCTAAACCAATACTTCGAAACACCCTCTTAGGACTCACATGGAATTTATAAAGAAATATTAGATAAATCCTTAGAAACAAATTATATATCTGATATTTTTTTAGTTAAGTTAAATGATATTCGTTGAACACACTGTGAATAAGCACAACTTTTGCATACATTAATAATACATAATATTATTACACAGACTTTGTGGAAATATTTTAGGCCCTGCTGGAAGCCATTCGAGTGGTAAAGAACGCGTTATGAAAGAGAGAGAACGCATTATTGATATATTGAAGTAGGGATATATCGAGGTGGGAACATCGTTCCAGAAATTCTATTGTAACGTACCGGCAGTCGCGGTCGTATCTCCTTAGAGAGGGGGTAGATTATTGCGTTCTCTCTCGGTTATCTGGTCATATATTATTATTCGTATTCTTTTACTCATTAAGGTTTCGCCCATTACCTTTTAAATTCTCGCCAAACCTGTATTCATAAAAATTTATAAACCGGATGTAAATTAGTACTGGTGTGGATGTGATAATAAAACTACGATGTGACTGCGGAGATTTATAAGTTAATCTCTTAGCGTAGTTTAATTATCATTGTTTGTAAAAAATTATGCATTGTGTTCCACTAAAGTACATGTATGCTAAAGGGATAAATACACAGCGATTTAAAACCTGTATTGTTCGCCGTCTCTTACTGTGTCCAGCGAGGATATGTCTGATAGGCTATCGCAATTCTGTTGATCCTACTTCTATGAGGAAGTTGGTAATTTGACTAAAGACAAAAATAATAGTTCTGGTGATTACATGGATGCAGAGGACATAAAACCTATTACAGTTTTCCAAATATTCTTAAAAATTTTGAATGTTTAGATTGAAAAGTATCTATCTACATAGTCATTTTTGTACTTCGAAGAAATTGTGCTATAAAAATCAGAATATATTGTAAAAGAACTCCAAAAAATCGACAAAGAAAAATAAAGTAACTTTCTCCCTAACGATCTATTATAAAAATTGTATAATCTTATTTACAAAAACGTAAAACTTCCCAAACCTCCTAATGATGCAATTCAGCTTAACCCTGAACACGAAAAAGAATTTAGAAAAACATAACCATAGCTTTGCTATTAATAATAACGTGAATTTCGTCGTATCTTGATTGCTCAAAAAATTAGTTTGATTAAAACGTTATATCATAATTATTAAGCCCTTACATCGTCCCTTAAATTATCAAGTTAGGCTTTCCCTCTTGAGGTTTTTTGTTAGTCCCGGGTTTAATGTTGTGTAAAACTTTACTAATATATCACCAGATTACTAACTTCGGAGTTTGTAAAACAAGAAAAATTCCGAAACTGGGAATGGGAAAAAGTAGCCAAAAAAATTATTACATGTCTGTACTAACGAATAATTTGTTATATTTTGGATCTAAACAGGCGCAGACTTAAATTTGAAATTGAATAATGTCGGAGCTTCCAACCAAAATAATTTAAAAATCGTATAACACTAGTAGGAATATAAACATAAGTGGAAGCAGCGAATTTTTGATACTATTAATAAACCATACAACTCGGAAGAATATTACTTAAAAGAATTCAAAAACAAAACACAAAAAGAAAACGAAATAAATAAGCATCACATGATAATTTAAAATGCTCTGAAACAGGACATGACTAATCATAATAGTATAGTATGAATACGTCAAAAAGTTATAATAAACATGGGTCCGCAAATTGACCGTTTCGAAGATACAATGAGTTATTTATTTTTGAAGCATATTGTGTTTATTTTTATTGCGTACAAACAAACGATAGAAACTTATTAACAACATCGTTTCCACGTCGATGGATAGGAAGAGGCCAGCCTGTATTATAGCTTTCAAGATCGCCTGATTTAAACCATCTTGATTTCTTTTTTTGGGGATATTTAAAAATGCTTCAAAAATAAATCTCCGAAACCGTCAATTTGCGGATCCATGTTTATTAAGACTTTTTGACTTTGGTCCTTACTTTACCCTGTTCCAATATTCGATCTTTTTTTAACACCCTGTATAACTAAGTAAAAGAAGTTAAAAGGCTCAAAAAGGTGCCAAACAGGTATTTGATATATTGATCTGGAGTGGAAAAAGAATATAATGGAGTGATTATAGTAGGGCTTTTGCTCGAAGCTAAAACAAATAAAAAAAAGGTCAGAGGAGATCAACACAGAAAAAAATGGTTAGAGGAAGTAATATCTGAACTTAAAGAGAAAAACACCAAACTACGCCAGACAGAAAGAAAAAATTCAACTCCCTAAACGCCATACATCCGGGTGACGGTAGATCGGCCAATAATTTTTCTGTAATATAAACTTTTATCATTTATTTTCTTTGTTTAAAAAGTTGAGTTTAAACAACTCCTTAGTGGTCGATAAATTTTAAACAGTTTGTTTCCCATATAGTTTACGGAAATGCCTCTAGAAGGGGCAGCGGTTTTAAGGGCAATGAAAAGAATTCCAATTCCCATTATTATATACAATTTCGTGACATTCTATTTTGCTAATGGTTTTGTGATTATTGTAGCTTATTGTTGGAGGGTTGCTAAAACTTTTAAAAGTAGTTACAGCGAACAGTCATCCTAAAAATAAAATATTGTTGCTTTAATGAAAAGTGAAACTGATGAAATACAGATTTTATACCAAGAAAGAAACAATCGCTAAGATTAGCAATAAAAATATATTTATTATTAAGAGAAATTTTGCTTTTTTTCAAATATAGGGTTTTTGTGAACCATAAATTTCCCTTCTGTTAACACTATTGTTACGTATTGGGGTTTTAACCCACACACTTTATTGATCAATGTACAAAAACAAGGCTTACAAAATATTAAGGCAATTTACACTTTTAAATAACTAACACAGTTAATCGTAGTGGTAGGCACTATCAACTTCTCGTTTATCCGAGAACCCAAACTTGACTTTTAATCTCTTTTTCTTTTCCCAACAAGAAAACCCCAATATTTATAAATTTTGATGACTGTAGCAAAAATGTTTTTTTTATCCGATCGCGATCTTGACCTAAAACTTACGTAATAATAAATATACAGTGAATAATTTAGAAAATATTAATTAAAAAATAAGTCGTATGTACGGGCGACATCTAACTAAATCCCTGCCTATACTATCGTAACACTATTTTACAACTTTCATATAATAATTGTCAAGTTGGGATAACTGTTTCTTACCGTAATATTCCGAAATGAAGTGTTCGATTTTAAAAATGATTTAATTATAAAGTTTAAAAAAATATACTACTATACTTATATGAGAAAAATTTCAATTTTTATGTGTTGTTTCATTGTTCAGTATAAACCTTTGTAAATTAAATATTTTTAATGTTCGAACTAACAAACAATAAAAGGATTTGTATTTCAAAATTGAAATTTCCACGAATTTCTAAATAAATGCGGCATAGCCATTTAAATTATTTAATAGAGTATTTTAATATTTTACAATTAAATTCAAGCCATTTTGAAAATTGGACAGATTTATAAATGATCATTTTTAGTTACACAAAAACTCTCTGAAAAGTCATATAGCGTTATTGTTAAGATTTACGGTACAGTTTCCATAAGAGTTGGTAAATATTACCTAAACTGTCTGATATTAAGAATATAATTCGCAATTACTTGTCTAGACTGAGATATTAACCATGACATTTTAGTTATAATCTTCTTTAATTAAAAGCAAAAGTGATGAGTTTAATCAAAATTTCGGAGTCATTTTTGCTAAACAGAATATCCGGTGTTTCTTTTATGTTTTAATCTTTGTAAAGGAAGCTTCGACCGCACATGATAAAAACGAAATCCCGGAATCCTTATTCCTAAATCCCTTACTTTCATAAACCCTGCTTTCAACTTAGTGATTTAAGCTTTCAATTTTGGCTGCAAGCCGATTACACCGGATAGTGTAATAGATATAGAAAACTATCGTTAATTGTGTGTTGCGTTAAATTAAGAGATCGTTTGTATTGTAATCATAATTTAAAAACAGTAGTCTATCTACTTTGAAAGCATTAATTGATGTTAGTTCGTATTTACTTTTTTCCTAGACAAATATATAACATAACATTTACGTTTACATAGTGTGTGTCATAACCCCATATAAAAAATCAGAAATTATTTTGTAGAGAGAAATGACCAATTAATTGGTTTAACCATAATTGGATTGGCGCATATATGTGTTCGAAGGAAAACAAAATATGCATTTTTGGTATCATAAAGATATACAGAGTGTTTCATTTAAAATAACACATATTCTTTAATTTTAGTTTGATTAATTTTAATGAAATACAGTCTATTATAAGAAAAAACTTAAAATCCAAATTTAGTGAATATAATACCAGGATAGTTCAATAGAAACCGGATTAATTAGCATAGTCATGATTTTGTCCCTATGGCAACCAAATTTATTGGTTTATATTGTTTATTGACACATCTTTGAAAATTATTTACAGTTTACCCTTTTTTAAGTGATCTGACTGAATTAAAAAACGTCTACTATAGAAAATCAGTCTGTCAAGTAAACGTTGTTTCTGTGATTGTCACTTCAGTTATTTTCTATGTATATCAAAAAATAACTTTTCCTAGAATTTTTGTTTGTGGACATAATTACTGTTGCGGTGAGCAATTTTAAAAAATTTTTTTAACAAACTATTTTATTTCTTGTAGTTTTGAAAAAGGCCAAATCTAGGACCAAAAAGTTAACAAAATATTTTTAATAAAATGGTTTCAATGAATTCTCGCAGTTTTAAATAAAGTCAAAAAGATAGTTTACTTAAATTAATCCATATGTACTAATAATAATTATACAATTGTTTATATGGTTTTTTACATATCTAAAGAAATATCAAATAATCTGGCAACTGTGCTCGATTGAATTTTGTTAAAAGAGGGCTAACAGCGCTGACGGAAAAAGCTTGAACTAAAAGAAGGGGGGCTAATTAATGCCCGGTAATTTTAAAATCACTAATTCCAAAAATTTTGACGCAACCTCACTATTTCGCAATTTAAAAAAAAAATACAACTTACAAATCGATGTTTTTGGTCATATTTGAAAGATAAGGAGTATATGCTTGTATTATTTTCACAAACTTGAAGAATTGAATACTGAAAATTGTGAACGAAACTTAGTCATTTTACGCATGCTGTGACTTATGTTTCAAATTAAAAAACAAAATGAAAATAGTTCATCGATAGGTATTTAACCTTAGTCTATAAGCTCTGCAAATTGCAACGAAATTGCTTTAGTATTTTTATCAAAAATTGCGAAATACTAGATACATGTTTTGACACGTTTATGATGCGTTCGGATTTCTCTCATAAAGATTTAGCACGCCCTGTAAGTTGAAGAACTTTCTCAAATGGTGGACATTTTTAGAACGTTGAGGTAGAGATTGCTCTTAGAGAATGGTTCCGAAAAAAGCCGCAAAAATTTTAACAACAAAGAATCTATAGACTACTCCATCACAGAAACTTAATATTAACTTTTTTAAATTAGTTTAATAAACACTACTTTACAGCCTCTAAACGAGTTTCTATTGATCTATTCTCGTATATAATACAAGCAATAAACATTCCCTTTTAAAACCAATCACTCTAATTTGGAAATTCTATTCTAATCATTTGTAGTGTTACTGTTGTTTATAAGCGATATTAATATTAAGTGTAGCAATGGAGAAAAAATAACTATGGACTTGAATATAAAAGAAATATGGTCTCAAAGATATCTTAATTATGATTCACTTGTTCCAGTTAAATACAAACGGAATATTGTAAATAGTTTGACCGAAAGGTTTAATATATTATCACATCCTACAAATAAACCTAAGAACTAAAAAAAGTAAAAGAAACACAAAAAATAACTGCACAAAAAAATTTGCTAACCTATAATTAAACACAGAATATATATCATCTACAACAATGACAACTCAAAAACATCCAACATTATTAACATCATCTACAACCCAACAACACAGTAAAACTAGGCATCTCTTCCACATATACCATAAATTAATAGACAATTACAAAAATGCCTTTCAATGTTTAAAATTTAAATTCCCGAAAAAACAAAAAGAAGTGAAATGAAAATCAAATCTCTCTATAAAATTAAATGTTCAGACTGGTGCAGCATATATAGGTCAGTCGAATCAGTATTTAAAAAAAAAAGAATAAACAAACATCAAAACACTGTAAAAAATAAAAGTGAAAGAACAGTAGTGTCAGAACACGCGACTGACAATTCTCAAATTTTTGAAAACATACAAATACCAACAAGAGGAGCAGATTATAATAAAATAACCATATAGGTAATGATCCATATCCAGAAAGATATAAAATAAATTAATTTTAGATCAGATGTGAACAATCTAAGCAACATCTACAACAACTTAATTCGATAAATATCTGCATATCTGTAATCTTTATATATATATAAAGTTTTTTAAATTATTTTATTAAGAAATTTTAATGATTTTTTTATTGCAAACGTATTTCTGTTAATTTATCCAAACGTGTATAAACCAATCCTCTATTTTAATATTATAAATTTAAGTAAGTATTTAAATTTAGTTGTTTATGAAACCATTCAAACAGAATACCTGTAATTTTATCTCTTCTGAAGTTGGTTTAATTAAATATAAGAAACCGAATCGTCAAAAAATTATTCATTTCTTTGCCTTTTTATTTTTTTTAATTTATATGACCGGCTAATATAATAGTAGTTAAATTATGCACACACTGTGTATACCTTTTAATTTTCCTTACTTGAATTAAACGAAGCGAGATAATGTTGTGAGAATTTCTAGTGAATTTAAGTTAGTCCCAAGTACAGCACCATTTTATTTTCATTCTATTCTAACAACAGAGCCAAAGTTGCCTGTATAATAATCTCTATTGTTTTAGGTGCATTATGTACAGCAGAAGTTATCTCGAGCTATTCTGAGAAATGTCATTAATAAAGGTTAAATCAATAATATTAATATCCCTTCATAACTTTGCTCTGGAATTATTATTCATTCATTTCTAATCTTAGTGAAATATAACAATAAAAAATTAAAATTATTTAAACGAATATGCAATAAACATAATGAGTTGCAATGTTTATCTTACATTGAAGTACAAAGTTTAAAAACAACACAATATTTAGCAACAAAAAATGTGAAGCTGTCAGTGACCGGCCTCGGTAGCCGTGCGTGCGTGGAAATTGTGTATTGGGTATTGAATACGACCCAACATATGCCCAACAAGGAAGCCAAAGAGGTAAAAATGTGTCAAATTAAAAAAAAACATTTGTTACACCACTGCAGATATGTAAAAATAATGAAAACCAATTTTAAATTTTTTTCCACCACGTATATTAACAATTTTAAAAGTTTTCCCCAAGTCTTAATGTAGTCGTTATCAAATCGAAAACGTGTCCAAGTGTAAAGCGTTTTCGTGCAAAATCAGAAGATTATAGAGAAATGAGGCGAGAAAAAGAGCCCAGAAAAGTTCTTGAACCACGTAACGAAAATTGTCTTTTAGAATTAAATACTTCTTACCTGGGTATATTGAGTTTTCACAAGTCTTTGGATGAGGAGTTAGGAGATGGAATTGGAGCGTAGTGGTGGAGGAGAAACTGCTTCTAAAGTTAACAACTTAAATTCGAATTATGTCTATTTTGGGATAAATATTGTGCATGCAAATACTTGTTAATGTATAATGTTGTAGGACTTGTAGCTAAAATTTAAACATTAGTACATTTTCCGTTTTTTTTTTCTGGTAGCGTCCTTGCCTGACACGATAGTAATTGGAAATTTTCGGGTAGTAGGACAACACGTTTTTATTTGATTAGCACCGTTTCGACAACAATGAGTTCATTGTTATTAAACGTAAAACCTAAAATTCATAAACTAAAATAAGTCAGTTATTTACAAATAAAATTGTCCGGATTGTCCCGCCATCTATCTTGGCCAAACCCTTAGACATTTTAAAATAAGATATAGTGAACACATAATACGATCTTATAGATTAAAACGACCAGATAAGTCACATTACGTAAAACACATCATTGACATTAAGCACAAACCTAGATTTAACAAAACAATTAAAAAAACAGTGGAGGTACTTCATATAAGTGACAAAAAAAAACTTGAGTTTTTTGAAGAATTTGAAATCAAGATACATATATCTAAAATGTGCTCAGTTCTTAGTTTATAGTACAGAATGAACAATTAACCAGGGAAGTTCAATTATTTTAGATGATCTTTAGTGCGAAATACCTACATAATATTAACCAATTTTTTTAGGAAAAGAACACATATACGGTACATATTGCTTGATAATAATTGGTTGAAATGAATGTACGATTATAAGGAATCTGTCAATCTTATGTCACTCTTTGATAATGAAATTTAAACGAAACCTGGTTAGAGAAAGGTATTTATAATAAAAATACTGTGGAATTTCAAGATAAGTATAATTTATCTTTTATATTTAATATGAAACAATTAATTTAATAAATTACAGATTAATGCGAATTTGAAACTAGCAACTTTGATTCGTTTCGATTAAACTTGACTTGAACTACTACTTTTTTAACGTCAATTCCCATATTTATCTTGTCTTCTTGATCATTCCAGATAACGAAAATATTCGGGAAACTTTCATAGTTGTCAGCAGTAATATGTTAGGTTAACTTGCTTTTCCTGAATCTGGAACGTTAATAAAAGACGTTAAATTTAATATAAACTCTCTATTACTCACTAATAATGTGCTAACAATGTTGGATACAAAGAATGGAAGCATTCACTGATAACTGTAAGAAAACATTTCATAAGAAAATTTCAGTTTGACAGTTTAGAATCATTTATCTTAAATAAAACTTAAAGCTTCGAATCTAAGAGTACATTTGTAAGTTATTTATACTCATGAGCTAGTCTGTTTCGTAAATTCCGAACTTGACGGATGATATAAATTTATTCACGAAAATTAAAGCTAAAGTAACGAACCGAGTGATATTAAAGTGAATTTTCGCCAAAGCATTAATAACTAATATAATAACCCCTTATAAACGAGCGTGAATAAGTTACAGAGCTTATGTTCGATAATGAGAAAAATTTTAATTCCATGGCTATCAAAAACTACAACTAAATTAATTGTTTCAATTCTTACTTTGTGGAATTTCTCCATTATAAATATAAAAAAGGTAAATTATACTTATCTTGAATTTCTAAAGTATTACAAAGCTATTTTTAAATATCAATCTTTGACCAGGTTTCGCTTAAATTTCATTATCAAAGAGTGACATAAGGTTGACTGATTTCTTATAAGCGTAATTGACTTCATAATATAAATATTTCAACCAATCAATATGATTTTTGACTATATGTTTTTTTTCTAAAAATTTGGTTAATATATAGGTATTTAGTTCAAATAGTAATATATAATAATTGAAAACATAGTGTTACGATTATAATTACTAGTAAATTTTAACTTCATCAAGTGTTTGATTGGGACAGGTTATGGAATGGTTTACCATTTTGAACTATTTGTGCTAGGGTGTGCTAGGACATGAAGACTAACCAATTGACAGTTCGAATTTTGAATTTTCAAAATATTTTATTAATAAATTGTATATTTTCTGTTTACATTTTCCTTTTATTTTTAATCAAATAAATTCAGTAGCTGGGATTATATAATTTAATAATATACAGAGTGGTCCTTAAGTAATTCTATATAGAAGAACAATAGAATCTTCACTATAAAATATTACGATTTGAACTATGTTCCTTTAATAAAATGTTGATAATAAGAGAAATACGGGGTGTTAAAAGTGAAATTTTAATTTTTTGACATGTATACATTAAATATTTGGTAGTGGTGGTTTTTGGGTATGAGAAATCATAATTTTGTACCTATTTCAATGTATTTTATAGAGGGCGCCACATAGGCCGTACTTTAGGCATACATGTGCGCCAAACTTTTTTGTAATTTAAGTTGGCGCTTCTTTTGTAAAAGAATATTAATACCACATCCTTTTAACAAAAAAAAAATGTATATTTGTTAATAACCCCAAAACTTAATGGTTTAAGAGATAATCATATTTAAGTAATCAGCTGTATGATTCTTATTTAATTATTAATTTCGAAAAATGTAGTAGTTTTAATATCCTTTTACAAAATAACGGCTAACTTAAACAGCAAAAAAGTTTGACGCACATTTATGCCACAAGTGCGGCCTATGTGGCGCCCTCTACAAAATACATTGAAATGGGTACAAAAGAATGATTTGTCATCCTCAAAAACCCCCACTGCCAAATATTTATGTATACATGTCAAAAACATTTAAGTTGTTGTGAAAAATTAAAATTTCACATATAACACCTTGTGTCTCTCTTATTATCAACATTTTATTAAAGCAAATTAGCTCAAATCGTAATATTTTAAAGTGAGGATTCTACCGTACTTCTATATAGAATTACTTAAGGACCACCATGTATAATTAGTTTGAATGTGGCGCTCAACTACAAGCATACATTTTTATTTGAACTCAACCCAAATATGAGAGATCAAACAATAATATAATAATAGTAATCTACAAATAAAAAATATTCTTACTTAATGTGTTGTCTAATTTATATTATTTCTAGAGGCAGAGCCATTAATTCTCGAATTACATTTTGAGCTAATATACTGAAATAAACGTTGAATGGGAGAGAGGATAAACCGATAATTAACAAAATATCTTTTCGTAAGATTAATTTCTTCGGAAGACTTACAAACGCTTGAAGCTAAAAAGGAACACAAGGATCAATGAAGTAAAAGGATGTTCTGAAACAAAGTCGAAAGATTTGTTTTTGTTTGACAATCATTTTTAAAAATTTTCAATCCTCATAATTTATTGAAGAAATATTAACACTTTAATTACACTAACAAGAGCGTTATAATAGTTTTCTAATTTCAAATTGAGAACTTGTGAAATCTATAAATAAATAAAAATTTTTTCTTCATTTTTCTATTTCTTATTGAAGTTAAATTTGTGTACTTTATCGAAATGATATTGTGTAAAGTCGTTTTACCGTTTTTTCTTCTTCTTATTTATACGACATCATTTGAGTGTTGTAACCGTAATTTGAGATTTTTCTTTGTTGTACCTATGTATCTTTTTTCCCAGTTAACACAAGGGATGAAATAAAGAGCGCTAGACTTTCCGGAATCATTTACTTTACCTTTGAGGTTTGGGAAAATGTGGTTAGATGATTTTAATGGATAATTATGTACAATTTGTGTTTTCTGCTAGAAGTATGGATAGATTGTTTGATAAACCATTTACTAAAAATATTTTTCTTGTTATTATTGTGTCATTAAATACAATTCGGTTAAGTAGTTGTTTAAAATTAATTCATTTTAAACAAGTTCAAATACTACGAGCATTGAACACATTTTTTGTGCATCCGGTATATTCTTCAAGTAATTTATCCGCTCACATGACCAATATTCTAGATTCTAAAGGCTATTTTAGCTCAAGTCACACTATTAAAAGTAACTAATCAAGATTTGCCGAATCTTAACACATTTTGTGCAAGCTCCAACTCGAAAGTCGCAGTTGCCCATTATCAATTCTACAATAAAGTTCTCTCTCCCGGTCAGATAAAAATAGCAAAGGTGTATTTTAATTAATTAATGGCATTGTTCAATTTGTCACTATTTCACATTCTTTCATCTCAATAAATTTAACAACTTAGCAGTGATAGTATGACAGAGCTCTGTAAATTAAATTTAAGTTGTGAAGTGATGAAAAGTGAAAATTAGTCATAATCGATAATCTCCGATTACGCCGCATGTTAAATTCAGGGTTTTCTCCACAAATTCTTCTGAACTCAAATTAGATGGTCTAGATTTTAATGATTTTAAAATTCTAATTTTGTCAATAATAATGTCAATGTTTTTGTAGCACCATAAAAAGATTGCATGACACCATTTAATTCACTGAGCCTAATTTTTTATAATGAAATTCTTTGTTTCATTTCAATCATCCATTTCGGAAAATTGTTTTTATGACATCGAATTATTTGATGTACATTTTATTTATTTATTAAAGAGTGAATTGAAGTAACTTGCTGAATATCCACATACAGTTGGTGAATTCGTATTACCAACTATACCTCTCTTCTTTTACTATCAAAGTATTTTTCAGAATTGTTCTCAAAGTTTTTTGAATATGAAATTTCTTAACTGCATTAATACTTTAGAAAACTTTGGAGCGAATTCGCGTTGCTATCTCCGCAATCCACACTCCAAGGGCTTTTTAATATTGAAATGAGCAGCAACTTCAACGTCGAAATTAATGAGTCAGACTTAACAAAGGAACACTTGAACCAGCTAAAATAGAAGATGATGTAGCGATTTCGTGAACTCTCATCTTGTGAAAGATGAGTTTTTGTGTTTTTTATTAGTCTGATCGAAATAAGCACAGCGAAACTGCAGAAGACAATGTCGTCATTGTTGTGTTTTAAGTGACACTTGTCTAAATTGTACATGGAAATAAAAATTAAAACTGATGACATTTAGGTTTGAAACAATTAAAATCAAAGAAAAAGTACTTACAAGGCGATTATTTTTTCTTTTTGTTACTAGTATTAAAAATTTAAGTGTTCGGTATGTGGGATCAAAATCGCTTAAATGAAAAAGAAGTAACATTAATAGGGAATAAATCAAATTAGAAGGCATTAGAACGCTGTTGTAGTTCAAAAATATATAAATTCATGACTAAATAGTGTAAAGTTATTTTAGATAAACTATTTCAAGTCAATTAGCCTTAGTTCGATCCATCCAGAAACAGTTGTGAGAGCTTGCTGGCTAAAAAAATCGTCATTTCTATTTAATGATAAACGTAATTATTAAATTTTTTTAAGAAGATTCAGATTATTTTTCAGTTAGTAAGCGTGTTGTTCTTATACCTTTTTTATTTCAAATCATTAACACATTACAGAGAAACTTTCGATCGGCTTACGACTACTCTTAGAGATAAAAGCGGATTTAGAGCCATCTCTTAAGTCTGGTTCAATGAGTTCAAACTTAGGAAAGGTAGTGAGTGATGTGATGAGAATGGTGTAGGCCGCTTAACAAACCACTTGGATAATCAATAAGACAGCATATCCTCTAAAATGTAATAGAAAAGACATTGTAGGCGGAGAAAGAATAATAAAGGGTGGTTTACAATTTCGAAATATCAATTACAATGTTGTGTTTTAATTACAGGGTCTTCTCGAAAATAATGGATATTTTAAATGTTATGTAGAATGTGTGTCATTTGCAACAAAATCTTCTAATACATTTCTCGAGAATTTATACGTCGCAATACCGCACACTTTTAATAAAAATATATGTTAGTTTCCAGATGATTCGGATCGTTTAATCATTTTAAGTTTATCGTTTGGTAAAGTAGTTTCAATAATTTGTTGGAATTGTTGGAAATATGTAGTGTATCGACCACAAACTTTATTTTTAACAATTCTTTCAAACATCGCCAAAATGATTGATTGATCTAAATCAAAATTCTCTATTAGATAACTAGTCACTCAAATATTTTTTTAATAAGTATCTGTAGTGTAGTAATAACTAACCTGTTAAACAGTAACCGAACCTGTTAAATGAAAAATATTGTCGTTCTTGAAAATTAAACAATAATCTTGAAAATAGGTGAAAATTTTACATAAAAGTTAAAAAGTAGAACTTTAAAAATAGCATTCGTTTATCATCTGTAATCTGTGTTTACTACATTATTTTAAAATATATGTATATTTCATTTTATATCGTCTTTTAAGGTGGTTTATATATAAAGTTATTTGCAATATTTAAATGTTCGTTAACAAATGATGTTAACCACAAATTACAATATGAGAATTAATTTTATAAATAATGTAACGATGTATGTTTAATATAATTTCAACAAACAAAGAAATTGATCTTAATATGATTTATTTAGAGAGATATCCTAAATAAAGAAACAAATTCACACGATTGTATTTAATTTCATTTAAGACAAATTATCAAGAAATCTTAGTAAAGTGTATTATTATTATTATTATAAATATATTTTATGTGTCGGTAAAACCACATAAATTATATGTCTTCTTTTTGGAATATATTTTTTATTTGGACAGGACTATTTTTATTAGCTTCAATCCTTATTATTTTCTTTGAAAAATAGGTCTGATAAGAGGTTGTCACAACACAAAAGATAGAAATTGTGTCTCTGAAAGGTTTATTAAATTTGTACACAAAAAATATTTTCATCAACTTTTATATGGAAGCAATTTTCATTTTGTTCGTATTGATCCCTCTTTATATCAAAAGAAAAAATATATTAGTCCTTCAACCCCAATATTAAAAAGAAGTTAACAAGGATTTATCATTCATATGATACGAATTTTCATTTAAGAAACATTAAAATATATTAAGTACATGATCTTCAATATACAAACATTGTTGCTCATATATAATAGCCATAATATGGGCATCTTAGAAACAACGTTTTTCGGATAAAACGAATTTTTCGTACATTTCAAATAAAACATTTCTTATTACTTTAACAGACTTTTTACGTTTCCAAAATAATTACAAGTATTTTAATCATAATAACGATCGTTCTGTTGCTGGTCACATCGTATTACATGATAACACTACATGTGATTACAGTGATCTTTTGTGATCTGAATAGCATACAGACTTTTATCTTTCGCTTTATTTAGCACACAGACATGACTAAGTTTCTCAACAAATGAAGGAGCCTTTAGTTCCTTGAAGTTTTATTTTTTCTGTCGTAGAAGTCTGAGAGTTCATTTCAGTTCATTGCAATTTGTCAATGTTTACTCCTGCGAAGAATCGTTTAGTTTCTAACGACAACACATTCACATTTGCCATCTTCAGGTTTTGTCTGCTTTTTGCTTGCGTTTCTTGTTATATGAATACTAGTATTTTATTTGTTCACGGCTTATATACCTCTTCGGCATTCTGCATGGTTGTACTTAGTTGGTTTTTTTTGTTTTGGATCATTGGTCCATTTGTCGATATAGTACTTTCTTAAGATATTAATTTTTTTTTTATTTAAATGAATTGTTTGAACTCTTTCTTTGTGGAAACTATCCACAATAATAGTAAAAATAAGAAATAATGTAGGTTCATTTTTATTAAATGTGAAACCTAAAAAGCCGGATTGTAACGCCATCTATGTTGGCCAGACCCTTAGAAATTTTAACATAAGGTACTGTTAACACTTACGAGCTTGCAGATTAAAACAACCAAATAAGTCACATTACCCAAAATACCTTATTGACACCAAACACAAACGTACACTTAACAACACAATGGAAACAACAGTAGAAATACTTGATATAAGTGACAAGAAAGAAGATTTTTTGGAGGAATATGAAATTTAGAAACTAATTTAGAGTCTAAAATGTCCCCAATACACAGTATTGAACGAACAATTACACCTAGGAAGTTTAATTATCTTAGGTTATCATTTGGACTAAATACCCTTATAATAATAACTAAAATATTTTTTAGAAATAGAAGAACTTTGTATACATAGATTACTAGTGGTGATTGATTGAAATATTTATGACATGAAATCATTTATGCTTGTCAAAGATCTATCAATCTTCATTAAAAGCCATGGTCGTTTTAATAAAACTAAAAATGCGTTGGAATCCTGTCTAAACACGCATAAGTATAATTTATTTTTTTATATTTTCTTTATTTGTTTCGTTGCTAGTACTAGTTTCCAAGGTGTCGGTAGTTATTGCGTATTGTCTTGAGAATTTAAATTATCTGGAGCTATTTCCCTTTTTCTATTTCTGTGGATTCTCTTATTATCTTTGGTTTCAGATGTTTGAGGTTTACCAGTACTTTGGTGTTCTCGAAATCTATTTAATGGGCCGTGGTGCTGACTTTCTGAGCCAACCATGGGTTTTTTGATTGTTTTTAGACCATTTTCGAGATTGTTTCATTGACTCGTCTATTTATTTGTTTTATATATGATTGGCCAGAGTTTCGACAGTGTATTTAACAGACCTTGAGTGTATCCATTTTGTCCACCTTGAATGTAGTTTCGATATTTTGCTTTATAAAATCGTGGAGATTTTGTCGAGATGTATGAAACCTATGCTTTAGCCATTGGTTTTTCAGTTTTACCCTCTGGTTTTTGTTGATTTTGTGTAACCGTGTTATTGTACTGTCTTTTGTGTTTTAGTAGTAAGAAGTAATAATCAGCACGAATAGCCTTCTCGAGGTATCAAATTTGAAGTAGAAGAAGAAGACAATAGTATACCTAATTAATTTTCTACTATAGATTTCCAGATATAATTTTTTTGTGAATAATCCTGACAAACATCTTAATCTTGCTTAAAAAAGCACATAATTTAGCACTACAAATCTAGGCTCCTATGTACGTAAATAAGTTTTCCTGGAGTAAAATTATTTCCGTTTCAAATGTACTCTATTTCAATTTTTTTATTCCGGGTAATGTTATATTGTAAAAAAAGAATTGTGTGGCGGACACAGCGCACTTTTACTCTTTTAATCAGCAAGTGAACGGAATCATTCATTCGAATTGAGATATCAAATACAAGAGCAAGGCTCATTTATAAATATATATATATATATATAGTAACTTTGTATGGGCGAAACGTAGGTATCAATCGAAAACCTTTCTAATATATTAGAAAGGTCAATCTCTAAATTATTTTTTCAGCGAAGAAAAAATCGTAGAAAATAAAAATGTATTACAGAAGATTCCAATAAACCTACATAGCTAACCAACTCCTAGATTTCAGCAAGACAGAAAGGCTCTTATAAAAAAAAGAACGGTCAATATTAAAAGTAATAAATATAGGTACTCTAAAAAATAAAAGAATAATGGGCCCAGTATTAAGTTTGTTGAATTTGAATAATTTTGTAACTTAAGAATAAATTTATTGTATCTGTTAAACACATAACATCGACTCAAAGTTGCTTGTAAGAAAAAATAAACAAATAAATAAAAGGTTAATTATTTTAAAACTATTTCGAATACAAATTTTTGTTTGACGTACTCTTCTTCCCTACCTAAGAGAAATAAACTTCTATACTTATGCAATAAATTGAATTTCTATTTACAAAAATTTTAGCCGTATCAAATGGAAACTCAAATCAAAAATGTCTGTTTGAAATTTAATACATACGATTGTAATGCTTTTCGGCGATAAACAGTTGTGTATCGTTCACATGTTGAACTTTTAACCTAAAGAAAAATAAATTAATGATTCTTAGACGAGACAAATTCCCTACTGTTTTGAATGATTTATTTATAGATACCGTAAACCAGCTAATTATGACGTAGACAAGACCATACATCTCCCACAGTACTAATATTTATTTAACATTTTGATAGAATCGAATGTATTTAATCCACTACCAATGTAGCAAACCAGCTGCTCCCATCATCCTCTCTAGTAGAAATATTGTAAATAGTATATAATAAGGTCCACTTTAGTAAAAATGACTCCCTGAAAAATGTTAGATCAAAGAAATACGAATTTACTTATTTTTCTATACTTTTTTAAAATTGTTTACTATTAGACCTCTTCTTATTGACTTCTCTGTTACGAAATAAAATATGGAACATTTAGGAAACACTCCCATTTATAGTGTTCTATTTCTAGGCGATATATTAAATATCGACAAGGCAAAATTAAATTCTTGTTTAAATATTAGTGTCACCATTAAAGTCCCGGTAAACGAAACTTCGAATATGATACAATGTAGAAATTGGAGATGCTACAATGTAGCTTTTAAGTTAAATAATTATCAGCTAAATGGCTCAGAATAAAATTACGCAACTATGTCAGATCACTGATATGAATTCCCCAAGTACTGTTATTTCGGTTTCGTGCGTATAATATGCTTTCTAGAAGATATAATAACAGGGCAAATTGAACTAATTATGCGATGTATTTCTGTTTCCTTCTCTTGCGGTAACTTTGTTAGGAAACAACTAATAGAGCAATAGAGAACTTGCAAGGTTACTCGAACTAGTATTAGACTGAATTTTACTTCGCTAAAGTCTTCTAGGAAAATGTATTAGTGGAGTATTATGTTCAAAGTTTTATCAGTAGAATATTTCAAGTATCTTTTTAATATTAGAATTTTAAGACACTTTTCATTTTGTGGTCGAATTTTTTTATTATTATTCACACAACGTCCAATTATTTTTTATTTACTAGCATTCTTGGCACGAATACAATTTCTGGTACATTTTTGATTCAGGTGGCATATGGCTCAGAGATGTGGAAATTGAACAACCAATAAAGAAGAATACAAGTTGATAACATGAAACTTTCAGAAGAATCGTAGGACTAAGATGTAAGGATAAGGTATCAAAAAAAGAAAAAGAAAAAAGTAGTTAGATTAAATCCATAGAAAAAGAAGTGAAAATGTATTAAGATGGTTTCTTACACAAATGCAGAATGCCTAACAAAAACTAAGTAAGATAGTATAGAAAATTAGGAAAACTAGGAAGACCACGGTTAAAATGGAACGACGAAATTGGTAGGTACTTAAGTAACAAGAAATAAACTAGAGAGAGGCCGAAGAGGATTGGGAAATAAAATAAACTATGATTGAGAAACTTCCATTCAATACCTAGCATCTACCAGTTAATGATTATCGATTAGGAAAATGTTTGCGTGGGTACCATTTCTGAAAACGACACTGTGAGACAACATTAGAGATAAAAACAAAATACAACTAAAATTTTCCTAATTGGGAGAGTATGAAGCTAATAATTCCCTGCTGTCTCTTGAAACATAATTACACATTGTAGTCGCGTGGTCTTTACATGGATTTGTATTTATGAAATATGAACTACGTTTTAATCATCTCATAGTAAAATGAGTACGTATAGCGAGAGAAAAAGCTAAAAATATATATACAGATAACGCCTAAACTTAAATAAAAAAAAACACATTGTTTTATATGGAAAATGTATTTTGTGTTATATTGTTTGAAAGGTGAAATATTTAATACGCATCATAATATTTTGTTAACGATAAAATAAAGTATATGGACATTAGAGTACTTTAAATTTTCCTCCGTATAAATCATTTGGATATCATTTTCCAAAACTTCCAGCAAATTAAATGGTAATTTTTAGTAAATTAAATGAAAATGAAAAATGAAAAATATACAAAAAGACAAGGGCCCAGCTCTATAGTGGATACGCCTGTGATGCGATAACTATAGTTAAGCAGTGTCCAGCGCGGTTAGTAGTTGGATGGGTGACCACCAGCGAACACCGTATGCCCGTACAACCTGCAGCGACTAGTAGCATATCACAGCTCGCAGGCACTATACCAATGAGCACGAGGTATAGTGGAGATATGCCGTCTTTCGGAGGAGACGTTAAGCTGTCGGTCCCGAGTCCATGGATGTTGGGCTCGTTAAAGATCCCTACCTCGGGTTGGAATACCTGAGGATTCGGCAAAATTTCCGGTTAGGGGTAGCGTGCTCCCGGCGTCGGTGTTTAGCCTCGGTAGCAGAAATAGGCCGACGTTAAAAAAAAAAAAAAAAAAAAAATTTACAAAATTAAGAATGCAAATTGTTCAGTTTCACTGTGTGAGTAGTTCTTTTTCACTTTGTCGTGAGCCAAAACTTAATTTGAGACGGAAAAATAGGTGACTTAACTTTTGAGTTGATGGTGATCGACAGCGAAGTTGTTTTAGAACTTGAAGAAAACGTTGTGATGGTGATCACGTCTTATTAGATACTGTGAATGGCGTGATTTTTTCTAATTTTTGATTGGTTGGTACTGAAGCGAATTCTAGACTGAAAGTTTTGGTAAAATAAAAAGAATTAACTTATGAAGTAGAGCATTAAAACTTTCAAAGAAGGCACAATGTTTTTAAAAAATTCAACTAATAACGTCAGCTGCGATACTTTAAACTTCGTCTTTAGATCTGAACGTAATATAAGATATTTTCTTTAATATATTAGACGATTAAAAACGCTTCTAAACGAGGTATCACATGATATTAAAAAAATTGTGCAGAGAACCTGAATGCTCTTTACATTATTTTAAACTGCGTTTAATTTTTCTATTTTAAAAAGATAAGCGTTCCCTATGTTACATAGAACTCTATAAAAGATATCTTCATTTTTATGTGATGATCTTGTTAAAGCTAACGCCCTGTCATGTATATTTTAAAACAAAGTAAAGTATTCTCAATACAGTCCAGTTTCATTAAAATCCATTAAATATTCGGCTGCTTCTATTTAAACTTAAAACTAAAGCCCATGATTTTCTTTGGTTCTTTAACCAACTAATCTTATATCATGAGGGAGAGTATTTTCAAAATAATATTATTTTTACATATTGAAAATATGTTACAGTTAGTTAAGAACGAAAATTAAATTTTTTGTAAATATCGCTCATTTTAGATTTGAATGATTTCTATATATCCTTTGATACCTCAAAACAAAATAAAAAAGCTAATAATAAAATATTTGGGTCACCTTGTGCATGATGTAGAAGGAACCAACAAGTTGATAAAATGTCATAAAACTGGAAAAAAATGGAAATTTTTGTCAAAATATGATTATTTCTAGTTCTAGTTTATGTATGATGAAAGAGATATTTCTCTAAAATTATAAGAAGGGTGTTTGGTAGATGGGTGCAAATCTTTAAGGAGAAGCAAGTATAGATCATTTAGAACCATTTTAGATATAGTTGCCTTAGACGAAGTCTGACTATTTATTTTATCTAATTTTTAAGGTGTTTGGGAATAGATTTCAAAATTTTACAGTTAATTGCTGATAATGGTGAAATTTTGGGATTTTTTGCCAAACATCTTAAAAATTAGATAAAAAATAATAGTCAGACTTCGTCTAAGACAACTACAGTTTCCTCTTAAAACTTTGCACCTACCTTCCAAACACTCTGTATTTTTGGTCATTGAAAGTAAGTTAAATTTTATGTTTAATAGCATTATTCAAAAGATCGTCTTATGGTTATGTATTCCCAATGAAGTCCTGGTATACGTGGCTTGAAAATTTTTCTTTAAAACTTTTGTAGGTATATATTTAATAAACTTTGCCCCAAAGTGAAAATATGTTTACTTCAAGATTAGAATAACTTATTTATCACTTAATGTTGTACTTATTCCCTTCGAGTGCTTTCTCTTGAAGAAATTTAATTTGTGAATATTTTCCTAAGGTCATTACCATTTTAATAGGATATTCAAAACTTTCGAGACTTTTTCTTGGATAACAAGATATGATACGATACATTCCAAAGTTACGTAATTTGTCTTTATCAAAAATAAAGTTTCAAACTCTAGTTGTCAAGGATATGAAGAATTTTTGGTTCTCTAAAAAATTAAGTTATGCAACTAATGTATGAATTCAATTACATATCAGTAAGTCTGTAATTGTGTGTCAATTGAGTTTCAGTAGTTATTAAAGCCAAAATCAATAAACCGTTATGCAAAAGAAGAAATAATACTCTTCCCATTTTTTATTTCTCTAGGGATCGAAGGCAGAATTTTATAAAACAAACCCTTAATAGGAGATAATAAAACCAAAAATATCTTAAATGAATATCGAATTTAATGAAATTAAAATCGGGTATTAAATCTACTACGAATATTGGTTTTCGTTTCATGATTCATTAAAACAGTTATTAAGGTAAGGGATCAAAATTTCACCTTCATTGGAAGGAAAATATTTAGGAATCTATTTTAAAAATTTTTATTTAAATATGCCTCTGAGAGATACCGATATTTGCAAATATTAATCTAGATATTTTATAAAACGCTACATTTGATACATACGTGTAGAATTGAAGTATTTTATTATCCATATTAATATTCACGTCATGTGAAATAATACTTGTGAGAGAATTTTAATTTATTTCTGATGTTCCATGCGGGGTTGGACATCATTATTATTTTTCCACAGGGTTACTCGGCAAAAATGACCTGATCTCTAACATAAAGAATCTCGTGATTTCGCAAGTCACTTTATTTTTGATCAATAAATGTTGTATTTAAAACATTTTTAATATTCACAAAAATAATGGGTAATGGTCTTATAATAAATAACCCTGTACATGGAATTAATTTAATCACTTTATTTTATTAAATAAGGTAATTGAATAGTATTTGCTAATAAAAAAACAAAAATGGAAATAATCTAATAACCATTTGTGCTAAAGAAATGCTTCAAAAGTAACTTGAAAATACTTTGATACCAGTTTACGATTGTAGTTGGCACATTTTTCATTAAAACAACCAGGTAGTAATTAATATATTACACTCACTTGGCAACTCGAGAAAATTTGAAGTTCTCCTCTGCCTTCCACGTACTGTGTTTTGGAAATTCAACGGACCTATATCTTCGTTGGAGACATTGGACATGTTGGAAGCGATAGAATCACGTGAGCTTCTTCGAGAAGCCAAATATGCGAGCCCCTTGACAGACCCTTTTCGTCTAGGCGAACTAGGTCTGCTGAGTGAAGTGGTCATTGTATTGGCTACTTCATCGGTCATATCAGTCAAGTCAGACGTTGATTTTCGACTTTGACACCTGAAAAATTCTATTACTTTAATACATTCTTCTTATTCTCTTATAAAATAGAATCAATGTATGTAAGGATTGAATTGAATATCCTTAACTATAGAGAGAAAAAATTTGAGTACAGCTAGCCATCAAGAAATAAAAATGGAAATGGTATATCCGTTTCAATTATTTTTTTCTAGTAAAAACTAGTAACCTAATAATAGTAAGGAAATAACAACGACATTAAAAGACCTAAGAATAATGCATTGAAAGAACAGCAAAGAGGGAATTTGGATAATCAAAAATATGAAACAAAATAAAAACGTACTAAACAAAAACCGATTGTAAAAAGTTGGAAAAAATGTATCAATAAGCAGTGGTAGGTAGTCATTAAGTGTTGCAAAACTCCATAACCACTAGAAATAATTAGTTTAATCACCAAAAATAAATCTTCATTACCAATCATTCCTACTTCTTTGGTATTGTGTTTTAGATTGAGTGAACTCAACGTCAAACTCGGAAGTGGGTCAGAAGTACCAATTATATGCATATTACATCAAATATACCTCCCCAAAACTTATCATGTAACTTCGTTGTTCTGTTATTTCCGCAATTCGAATAGGGTTCATCTCATCTCAGCCGGGTATGGGTTCCAGTTAGGAACTACAAGTTAAGAGAAATACCATTCATCCTTACTAGTAGTTGTTTCCAAAGGCGTGAAAAGGGGATATTATAATTACTACATGGAAATTACATTTCGAATTGTGTATTATATGGAACATTCGTTATTAAAGTCTAATAAAATAATTAACAATGTTGAATTCTACTGTTAATTAAAACAAGGCACATAAAACTTATTTTGTACATACAATATTTTACGGAGCAGTTGTTTAAAATTAACTTATTTTAAACAAGTAAAAATAACAGTCAATTCTTTTTGTTCCACCTCGTATACGTTCGAGAACTTTCTATAACCCTACATACAAAATTTTCAGGATTCGCCCTTTCTGACCTCACATCTGACCACGCATCTCACGATCAGCTCCAGGTTTTAAGCCCGCAAAATCGGTTGTGTGCCCAATACCCCACACATACACACACAAACACCCTCGCTAAGTTAGTTGTTCCTACGTACACACAGAAAGTGGTCTTGAGCCACCCACACAATGTCAGTTTATCTTCCACTACAAGAAATCGCAAGTTCGTAAAAAGTTGTTTGTTTTTTACAAATAATGAAAAGTAAAAATACTTAACCATTTAATACCTCTTCAGAAAAAGTAAATTTGTTAATAATCTAAGTTGTGAAATTAGTGACAGTTTTGTGGCCACTGTGATAAAAAGAGAGACTTACATGAAGTGTATTGTAGTTATACAAAATTTGTAGCACAATAACTTGTTCTCACAGATACTTGTTGGAATAAAGAATATTTTTTCGTTCTAATAGTGTGTTTTTAATGAAGAAAGTAGTCACATAGAATATATACAGAGTTGGGATAAAGTATGGAACCAAGTAAATATCTGTAAAACAAAATGGACGATATTTATTAAATGTTGTAGGTAAGTGCAATAGGCCAAAATCCATCAGATGTAAATTTTTTGTTAATAATATACTTCCGGTTTAACCAGAAATACTCTTAACTTTTTTAATTTAAATAGGACACCCTGTATATTTTTGCAGATTTTGAAAGAGCTTGTTATTTCTCGAATTTGTACATATCAATTTGTTTAAATAAATGGTATTTTACTCTAATCTATAAAACCTTAAAAGTGGTTTATTAAAGTGCTCTATTCCTCGTTTTTACAAATTTTTTACACTAAACCCAGTATGTACGAAAGATCTTTCAAAATCTGCAAAAATATATAGGGGTCCTATTTAAATTAAAAAAGTTGAGGGTGTTTTCGGTTAAACCCGAAGTATATTATTAACAAAAAAATATACATCACATGCATTTTACCCCATTGCACTTACCTACAAAATTTCATATATATCGTCCATTTCGTTTTAAAGATATTTACTTGGTTCCATACTTTATCCCAACCATGTATATGCGAGACTTGCAATAAAAAGTTACAGTTCACTTGAAAAGATCACTGCTCCCACATAAAAATTTCTACAACACCCATTCAACTAATTCACATTTTACTTTGATTGAATATTTATTTAGGATAATACATTTTTATTTTTATGCTTCAAAAACTGTTACCTTTTCAATGATTTGTTGTCATCTTCATACTCATTAATGGATTTACTAGACGCGTATCTAGCATCGTAGCCTGGGTTGGTTCTAATATTGCAACTAGGCTTCATTTTTTCTTTTATTGAAGAATGCCTTGAACTTGTACTAGTAGATGATTGGCGGTAGCTTGAAGTCGTTTGGGAGTCTGAATCCAGTGAGTGACAAACCTGTAAATAAAAATATTAAATTATACAGCTATAATATTTTCCAGAACTGTTTCTAATTGAGCTGTAATTGCTTAGCGGTTCATATATCTTTTAGGAATAAATTCATTTAAGCAATCGTTGTTTACTATTTATGTTTTTATGAAAATGTTTCCAATTAAAACGTTGTCAATTTGCACGTTTTTGTAGTATTAAAATTATAAAGCTTTTATAAGTTAACAGAGTATTTATTAAACTAACCTTGTATTCTATATCCTGGTAAGCACCGGTTGGATGTTTAGTGGTGGAAGAATACTCTAGACTAGATTTGGTACTGTTCAAGGAATCACTTTTTGAAGACTGATACATTTGCCTATTCATCATCCCCGATTTTTTTGGTGGAGAAGCAAGGTTAAAATTATAATTACTGCAATCACTTGAACCTGTAACAAATTATAAACAATGCTAATAATAGTCTTCTTTATTAGAACATTATAGGTATCATAGCTAATTTACTGACAATTTAATTAAATAAATACATTGTAATAAATATTTTTAATATAGGTTTTCAATAACCTTATGTAGTACGTTGAAGTATTACATTAATTTTAGTCTCTATAAAGATAAAATTAAAAAGAACCGCATAGAACTGCAACTTTCACAAGAGTATAAAAAAATATTTGCACAATAAAATTTCTAGTGAAGCACATTTTAATTATAAAAATAATATTCAAATGTCAACTAATCCCTAAAAAAATTAAATGGCACTAGAGTTCGAGTAGTGGCTCATTTGGGGTTTTAATTTTTTCTTCAACAGAATAATTGTAAATCCGTTTTGATAATTTATTAGGAAAATTTTTCGATATTTAAATGAAAATCATTGTTTCACATATTAAAATCATACCTCATGACTTTAATGTTTGGATAGGAATATTGGGTCACCGTATCGTAGGTCCACTAATTATTTACCAATATAAGTATCAGTTTAAAATAAAGTATTGAATCATTAAACTATTTATTTATTTATTTGGCATTTTTAATCAAAGTTCGTCAAAAACTAATATCAAATTTACATATATACCATTAAATAGAGAATAAAAACTCCTTTCAAATAAGCCGTCACTCAGTGCCTTCCCTAAAATTTGATAATTAGAATATGTTATTTTCATAATCGAAATATGCTTCATCAGAAATATAATTTGACCTGTCAGAGGATTTCCTCATATACAGGGTCAAAGAAACATTATTATGTCCCCTTATAAAATTAGCCGCATTTTGTATTTTCCTCCAGAGTTCGTCTCGTGAATTAATTTCATGGGCATAAACTAAGGACTTTATATGTGCCCAAACATAAAAATCAAGAGGGTTATAGTCAGGACTTCTTAATGGCCATTCAAAATCACTTCCTCTGCCACTCCATCGTTGAGGATATATACCACTTAGATCATTTCTAATAACTAATGGGAAATTAGGTGGAGCTCCATCCTATGTAAACCACAATTTCCTTCTTACATCTAGTGACATATCATCCAAAATATCACTAAAAGTATATTGTAAAAAAAATAAATTAGAATCTCCATTTAAATTTAGAGGAAGAACATATGGCCCTAGTAGTTAATTAATTTAAACTTATGCTGAAAATGTCTTTCTTTAACAACAAGGGCGTATTCTTCTTCCTAGTAATGACTGTTTCGCCAATTAAAAACCTCTCGCCTGGTAAAAGTCGCTTCATTGGTGAACATAATATTCTTAATAAAATTTCGGACATCATTATGCTTGTTGAGAATACGTTGGTAGAACTGTAAGCGTCGTGCAAGATCTCTTGGAAGCAAATTTTGAACAGGAGTGAAGTGATAAGGGTGGAACATTTCTATTTTTAGAATTTTAATAATAGACGACTGACTTACTCCTGTTGTTGCTGCCAGTTGACGTGAACTTACTTCAAAATTTCGTCCTCTTTATTAGGTATGATTTGTTTCGGACGGCCACCCAGATTTTTACTATGAAATGGTCAGGTTTCATCCAAACGACGAAATAGATTTGCAAAAGTTTTGTGATTTGGTTGCCTTCTGTCTGGATATAACAATTCATACCTTCTGTCTGCAATGGGGCCTTTAAAATTTTCTTGTGCATATACGTAAATCATATCCCGCATTTCTTCATTCGTAAAACGATTGCGACGAATCATTTCAATCGATAAAGTTTTAAAAAATGCAACAATAGACTATAATCTCACAGTAAAAATAGTTCAGTGAAAAGAAATGACATTTGCCAGAAACAATTATTTGACAGTCCGAAGTATACTTTATAGATATATATATATATATAATATAAGAAATCTCCTTCTGTGACTCTGAACTGTTCAATTGTGTTTTTCGCGAAAACGGGTGAAATTATCGTGTTTAAACAAAAGTACCAATATTACGTAGAAATGATGTTTACATCATATTTTCTAATCAAAATTACTAAAAAGCTTTGCCAAAAAAAGCTACCACTTAATTTCATCAGCAGGAATCATTCACGTGGCGACCCCTGTAACAAAATGTGATATAATACATACATGTCTAAAGAATGCCTCAGAAAAAAACTAAAAAAAAAATCAACTTTAACGCCCTATATCTTATTCCACAGCAATATTTTATTAAGGTGTATTTGGTCTTATCGCCATATTTTGGTCCAAATAACCTGTCTTAAGCCTATGTCCTAAAAGTTATGAATCACCCGGTATATGTGTTAGTTGAGAGGAAGAGATTGTCCAAAACCTTTATGATAAAGTGTCATATGAATTAGAGACTGGATGAAAACCAAATCTAGAAGCAATCGCTTTTTTAGTGATTTTCGCAAGAAGTAAAATAATAAAATAGTAATTAGCATAAATAAAACCGAAAAAGTAATCGTAATTATTTTGATAATTTTAGAATTATTTCAATTATATTGGCTTATATACGTCTTATTCTTTATAATATAAAGTTTATAAATCATTATTATATGTTTAGTACTCAAAAAACCATAATTTACATTAAATAATTTTGAAATTTTCTACGCCCATGAGACTCGTATTTATGATGAAGAAATGACATTGTAGCGATTGGCATGCCTTGATGCGACGTTGTCGATTATTTAGATTGAAATATTTCAACGATTTCTGACGTCCGGCCGTCAACCAGTTGTGTGTTTTCACCACGTTTTCGGTAATTTTATAATATTGTCTTTATTTTTTTGCTTTGCTAGATAGAATTAGGAGAAAGGATTTACCTTTTGTAGGAATTCGAATATTGTAGTTGAATTGTTTCTTATAAGAAAAATATATATTTTTTTAAACAAAACATTGTCTTATTTTAATAACAATAAATAGTTTGCTATATTTTTTATATGTCTCTATTTTATTTATTTAATAAAAATATAGTACAAATAAACATAATAAACATAATATAACGATTTTTATAACAGTTTATTGAATATTAAAAGTAGATAATACAGCAAGAAGAAGAAGAATATCACAGTTGTAGATTGCTAATGAATCAACTGAGAAAAACATTTTTCAAATGTACTTTAAAACTGGCAGGATGAAGTGTCTTGAGTGTGAGGATCATATATTGTTCATATACGCTTCAATAAATTAATTTTTCATAATAATAAAGCTAAACAACATAACCTAACCATACATTTTTGAAACTTCCTACATTCCTCGACAATTTAGACAAGCCGACAACACTGCAGGGTCGTGATCTCATAATTGATATATGACGTGCAACGGGATTTGTATTAAAAATCCTATAGATAACCGTTCAATGATCTTGTTTTCTGTGAGGATAATCAATTAAACTATGTGAATGTGAATGAAAGCTTTGTAAATGGTTGAAATCTATTTTTTCTAGTTGGTTTCGCCACTCAAGAAGCAATTAACATCCTCAAAAAAATTAATAATAAAAACCAAAAAAATATATTTCTTTTTCTTCTCTATAGCCTGTGTCTCGTTTGAGGTCTTAGACTTATATATTTACTGTAATCCAGTTTCTTAGATTGGCATTACCCCTATAAATTTGGACATTAATAATGTTGTTTAATTATTTATACTTCTCTAAGAATCCTATTGTTTAAACCGTAGTATGTCTCCAAGTTTTCTTTTTTTAACTTAAAGATTTTTTTAAGGAATTAGGCCTATTTTAATAATTTTTCTTGTCTTTGTTAATAAAACTGTTTAATTTCAATAAAATTATTTTTGCTACATTCACTTTTCATTTTTGAAATCGTTTTTGCTTGATTCGAGCCTAGTAGATTTCCAAGAGTATTTATTTGTGTTTTTATATGATGCCTTCTCAAATGAGATTTTCTTTCTAGTAATTTTGAATCCTGGGCTAAAAGTGAAGCTTTATATATTACAACATATATTTAGCTTGTGTCCTAAATATAACAAACATAGTAAGTGCATGTTTTTATTTTATGACATCCTATATTTAAACAATTATTTTGTAATTGATTTGATACACTTATCCTTTTTGCAAATTCTTAAAATTTTCTTCAATAAATCGTTTAATATATCGATAAAATATTAATATTCAATTTAGTTTAATTGGAGCTGTCAGCAGCATGTCCAAATTTCTGAATAAGAGTAAATCTTAATCATCGTAATTCGTCCCTATTGATTAAATTTGCCACTTTTGACATTTTCAATAAAAATAAATAACGTTGAACTGATTTTAATTTTTTCTAATAATTAGGATATTTTTTTTTAAATATTTTGATACTGATTGCCGGCCGGTAACGAATCAGATTCTTTTTAATTAAAGAGAATACTCTTTCCGGCATTTTCGACTGTGTAACTTTAACCCCAATTTTCCCCAAAATATTACAATGGAACAGGCGTAAGATATCGTTTTAAAAGCTCTTGCAAGTCCCTTTACAATCGTCCTGGAATTTTAAAATGTGGTCTCATTCTTTTGAAAAAAATACAATTTCAAGTGGCGCAGTCGAAAAGTGACGCAGTCGAACAAGTTTAAGGTGTATAGTTACCTCGTTTGTTTTCTTTGTTGACATTGACTTTAATTTTGTTGTTAAGAAAAATTGTTACGTTCTGCAAATAAATCCTACCAAAAATTATGCCGTCCTGGCACTTTCAAACTAATATTATGATATATAAGAGGGAGGAAAAATAATTTCTTTCCTTACATATAGGTGTGACAGCAGACATTTTTTGTAAAGCTAGGAAAAATAATATATATTAAATAGTTGTGTTCGCTTATTCACAACACACAGAATAATATTGAAATGGTACATTCTTTTTGTTTATAACGAGCATACTTTGTATATTTACAGGGCCGTCGCTTCAAGCCTATTAAAATTATTAAAACTTTTGTTTTGATCAGATTTGTTAAAATCCTGAGGCAATGTGTCGGTTAAAATCATAAAATTGGAAAATTCTAATTGAGAATATGAAGTAATGTAAACACATTTTCAGCTGAGGATCAGGGATTCCAATGTTAAATTTAAATTTCGATATATGCGGATTATGCGTATTACAAATGTGAATTGTGTATACATTTATGTGCAAACATTATTCATGATTATTAACTAAGATGAAATGCAGCTTGTTATTATGCATGTAATGTCTCTTGCGTCGTAAGTAAACATGTGGAATTTCAAACCAGTCCTGTGTCTAACTTGATTGTATTTTTCACTAGTTTAATTAAAACATAAGATACTTTGAGCAGAATTTATGTATTAAAATATACAAAAACGTAATGATTTGACAAACATTTTAGTTAGATACAAAAGGTTCTCCATGTTGCTCCTATATGGTAAAGTGGAATAATCCAATGAAACTCGAAATCGTACCACAACAAAAATAATTTATTAAATTCCAGTTTTTTAAAATAAAAGTGACAACTAGTTTCGAATTCTAAAAAGTCATTATCAGGTTTGCGATATAAAAATAATAACGAACGTTACAAAAAGTAAAACAATGAATTAACAATAAGTACAGAGATTATAATACTTACCTAAGGATAGGAAACAAGAACAATACCAAAGTTATAACAAACATTTTTTCTTAATTAAATTAACAATGCAGTTTGAGTGGTAAAAAATTGAACAAAGAGTAAAAATTAACAATAGAATTATGTAATATTAAAAAATTAAATTAAAATTTTACTAAATAGTGAACTGAAGACGAGGGGAACTTTTTCGCTTTTCGACATTTTTGACCCTTTCTCTATGCTTACTGTTAACCTATTGTTTTACTTTTTGTAACGTTCGTTATAATTTTTATATTGCAGCCCTGATGGTGACTTTTAGAAGTCGAAGCTCGTTGTCACTTTTATTTTAAAAAACGGGTATTTAATAAATAATTTTTGTTGTGGTACGATTTCGAGTTTCATTGGAATATTACACTTTTTAGTTGCCAGTTAGTTATCCCGCAATAAGATTTCAATTATTTAAAATATTACTGATTCACGAAATAGTTCGTACTGTCCAAGAAAAATAGGAAATGCCTTTGATTTCAAGATGCGAGTAGATTAATCGGACGATAACATACCGGAGTTAATTTTTTGGTAAAAGTACACTCTGCAATTCTTATTAAGTATCGTTTCCCTATTATCGCGTTCTATTTAAGTGACAAGCGTTGTGTCCATTTCGGCAACATTCTTACTATTACCGGATAAAAAACTAAAAACGTTACATAATTGGCAGGCATAATGAATAAGAATAAACAATGAAATTGACGACTTTTAACAATTTTAGTTATAGGATAAATTATATGCTCGTTAACAATGTTTTCAAAGTACTTTAATGAATAATTAATTTTACTCATTATTCGTTTAACAGCCAGCAGAGTCAAAATAATTTGAAACTTTTGAAATGAGCAAATATCAATGGCTCAGAGGCCGTTTATAACATTGTATATATATATATTTTTTTTAAATACTAATATTCTTGCTTTGCTAAATGTTTAAATCTTTGAGAAAAGGTATTTTGAAAATATATTTATTGTTTCACGAGAGCTATCCAGTGGTATAAGTTTAGCACCCGAATTTTGAATATCTAATGAAATTTCTATTTCAGTTATTACTAATATGGAAACCGAAACCTAATAATAAACTCGATCACATATTATCTTACAAACTACACAATTTTATACTATTGTGTTCGTCTTCATCTAGTAACACGATATTTCCCGTCTTTTGGGACTTACCACCACTTACAGCTTTGGAAATTAATTCTTGTGTGGTCAATTAAACGTGAGTGTCAAACGAGATCTATAGAATTTTTTCTAGGATTATTGTATTATTTTACTATCTTTCATTGTTATAACAAAGTACTTAAGAGGATTAACGTGCGTCATAAGTGTAACCTTAATAAAAAGGCATAATTATATTTTAATTGTTACTGCAGCCATAAGTAATTCATATTTAAATATAAATATAGTTCCTGAATAAACTGATTAGATGCAGTTAAATTCTCCTAGAAAACAATCAGACTTAGTGTACGCTTGGTTTTAACTCCTGAGTCAAGTGCTAAGAATTAGAAGCATCATTAGATTTTAGATAAAATATACTTGTATACTACATTAAAAGGTAACACTTACCAATTAACAAGAACTTGCAAAGTGTAAATATCTTACATAAATCTAATCAATTACATTAGATGTATAATATCTAAAGAAATGCTTGTGGTAGAAAGTTACGTAAAGGATTCTTTACTTTCAGTAATAAAGAGGAATTATGTTAAATTGACTGCTAAACTGTTTAACCTTCCTTATACAGGGCGTTTCATTAGGAAAGGCCCTAACTTAACTATAGATAGTTTGGTGGTTCCAAATAATCCATATTTAATGGTCTTCCACCCTTTATAACTGAAATGTAGGGTGTTTCTATCGGAGTCGTAACTTCCGAATTACTCTGTATATTATTTTGATATTTGGTACGCGTAATAACCATTATCTGGAATATCTACAAAAGTATTAACAAAAAGATAATACAGAACCAGCTTAACAAAATATTTAAAAATTCGTCTATCCAAAAAACAACCCCCTGTATTTCTATTTCATCTAAATTGCTTTTTACAATTCGAAAGAGCAGAAAAAACTTAATAAAAATATTTATTTCCACCCTACGACGTGGTGTATATAAAATAAATATTTCATAGATCCTCATACAGGATGCTCAAAAATATTTTGAATTATTATGGCATAAGTACGGCCCTGTAGTCCAGTGGCCTGTAATAGTAAAAATACAAATTCTATTCAGTTTTTAAGATGCTTCTCTAGCTAAGTGCATTTTATTTCAACCAAAAAATTAACAAAAATCTCTCCGATATCATTTTGTAACCCCCAAAACGCTCATAAATTATACTTTGAAGGTAAAATTTTGGTAGTACATTTGTCTGCGGAAAAATAAAAAGTAGATTCAGTTTTTTCCGCTTTTTCGAATTGTAAAAAGCACTTTAAAAAAATCCATATACTGAATGTTGTTTCTTGGATAGACTCATTTTTAATGTTTTGTTAAGCCGGTCCTAGATTTTCTTTTTGTAATACTTTGGTAAATCTTCCAGGTAAAGGTTATTATGCGTATCAAATATCAAAATAATATACAAAGTAATTAGGAAGTTACGAGCTCCGAAAGAAATAGGCCAAATTTATAAAACACCCAGTATGTCAGTTATAAAGGGTGGAAGACCATTAAATATGGGTTATTTGGAACCACCAAAGTCTATCTACAGTTAAAGTTCGGCCCCTTCCCAATGAAACACCCTCTATCTAATGAAAATTAGCGTTAAGTGCTTGATAAAATTACAATTTTTAATTTTTACAATATTAATACACGTTTTATTGGTCGACAGTGTATTGAGCGCAAACAGGTTTTATTGATTTTGCAGTAAACAGTAACCTCTACTGAAAAATTTCAAATACAACCTGTATTGGATTATTAACACAACCCCAATTTGGAAATTTTAATAGGATTAAATTGTTAGACAAAACTTTTATGAGTATTCGTAAATTACTCTGAAATTCATGGTAACAGTGTTAAATATATTAATGGAGCTCAAATTTTCAAGATTAGTTAGCATGCAGGTATAACCTCACCAAAATTGGAAAATATTTCTGCAACTATGTAAATGATTTATTAATTTAATCATGTAATAAAACCGAAAAATAAATGTTTTATCTTTCACCTTTATGAAAAACCTAGTCCGACGTAGATATCAAAATACAGGTCGTCCAAATTTAACAATTTTAAATAATACCCCAGGATTTAGCTAAACTAGCATTTGTCAAAAAAAAAAGGATTTTTTTTGGATAGGTAAGATGCTTGTTGACATTTTTTAAAGATCATCCAATAGGAAGAAGACCTTCAAATGACACGATATACCAAGATTCCCCCAGTTTTAACAATATCCATGTTACCTCTACAAAGTGTAGTTTGTATCTTTTAAAATTTAAGGAAATAAAAAGCAGACATTTAGGAGTGACTAATGAATCTATAAAAATAGATGATCTTTGTCAATGAGAACAGACTTGGCAAATGATATCAGAAATAAATTGTACCAAAAGATTTAGCGATTTAGACCGTTTTTGTTTTTTTAAATAAATTTATTACTTAAGAATTAATACTTGACTATTTATTAGGTTAAATATTTGCTTTTTATGCATTTTCTCTTAATAATTTTTACCATACATAAGAAAAATTCTCCCTTAAATTCAAAAAGTAAACACAAGTTGAAATTGTTAAAAATTTAACTTAATCGACACTGTTTTAATACTATGGAATTTCTCTATACCATGATGAAAATGCTAATTTTCAGATATTTAAAAACGGACTGCGACAAGTTTAAATTTATCACTATATTCTATAATTAAAACTAGGTCTTCCCCAAAAGTTTATTGGAAAATTATTGTAGAGCTACCTAAATAATTGAGTCAAACGAGCCATGTTATTTATAGTTTTCATTACATTTAAAATGTTAGCTCTTTGGTGCTAAAAACAGATATTTTGAAAAAGTTATTACAAACATTACCTATCTCAGTAAGACTGAAATATTATGATGTAATTCATAAGAACTCATAAAGCTACAAAGATTTATTATTTATTATAAAAGAAATTCCTAGTGTATTAACAAAAACAGCTACAACATTTTTTATAGTAAATTCTTACTTGGAACATCCCGGATCTCGTCTTCATAATTAAACTTCATAGGGGACCTCGGTGATCTCGGAGATTTAGCTGGTCGGTAATCACTTTCGGCAAAATTAAAAATTTTTTCGGTCTGGCTTGGACTGCTCAGAGACACTTTAGGCGAATTCAGTCCCATTTTTCGCAAGTTTGGACTTCTCTGGTAACTATTTGGGGACTTTTGTTCAGTAAGAGGCGATTTTGGTATCTCCGAAGACGTAGATTCTGAAATAAATAAAGTTAAATTTATAACAAACCAATAAATCAAATTTGGAATATACACAGATTAGAAATATAAAAAATATAAATTATGCTTATCTTTAATTTTAAAGTTATTTTTAAATATTTTTCATTTTTCTCTGGCCAAGTTTCGCTAAATCGCATTTTCAAAGGGTGACATAAGATTGACAGATTTTTTATATGCGTACTTGATAAATAAATATAAATATTTCCACCAATCTATAGCAAACAATATATACAGTATGATTTTTTGCAATAATATTCTTCTTTGCCTAAAATATTTGGTTAATATTATAGAGGTATTTAGTTCAAAAGGTAATCTAAAATAATTGAACTCCCCAGGTTTAATTGTTTATTGAGTACTATATACTGAAGATATTTTAGATATTTCTTTATTTCATATTCCTCCAAAAGTGCTTCTTTTTGTCGCTTATTTCATTATTAGTGTTGTTTCAATTGTTTTGTTATGTGTAGGGTTGTGTTTAGTGTCAATGAGGTATTTTGCGTAGTGTGACTTATCTGGTTGTTGTTTTAATCTATAAGATCGTAAGTGTTCACTGTACCTTATTTCAAACTTTATAAGAGTCTGGCCAAAATAGATGGCGTTCAATCCGGTGAATACCTGATTTTTTTACTAATTTTAAGTTTTACATTTAACAAAAATTAATGAATTTAATCTTGCCATATAATTTTGGTGCTTGAGGGATTTTTTTGAATTACATGTTTTTTATCATATTCATTAAAATGGAAATTTGATTGAGTAAGTCACATTATACAAAATACCTTATTGACACAAAACACAAACCTATACTTAACACAATTGAAACAATAGTGGAAGGTACTTCATGTAAGTGATAAAAAAGAAAAATATGAAATCAAGAAATATATAAAATGTTCTCATTATATAGTATTGAATGATACAATTAAACAATGAGAAAAAGAAAAATATTGTGTAAAAAAATCATACTATACAAATTGCTTAATACTGATTTGTTCAAATATTTTTAATATAAAGTCAAACAAGTTTATAAAAAGCTGTCAATCTTATGTCACTCTTTGATAATGCAATTTAGCGAAACCTTGGTCAGACACAATATTTACAAATAGCTTCGTAATAGTGTGGAAATTTAAGATAAGCATAATTTATTATGGAGAAATTCCACAAAGGGTTGAAAAAATTAATCCATGCAGTTTATGAATATTATTAAAAGAGAGATTAAACATATTGTTATGTATGTTGGTATTTTTAATAAATGTAGTTTTCACTAAAATAAGTGAAATAAGTAAAAACCTCATGTTTTTATTATTATTTATTCAACGAAGCTATTAGCATACCAGACAATATTATGAAACGAATACAAAATAAGAAATAACTTTCCGCATTTGTCTTTATTTAAATGTTCCTTTTCTCTAAATATTACAAAACGTTTAATAACTTATCTACAGTTTGGAACTGTCAAAATTGAATTTTCCAGTGTTTCTTAATTCTCAGTGTTTTTGTATAAAAATTATAAATAGTGCGTTTCAGAAGTACTGGGAGTGTGCCGAGTATGAAGGGTCCAATTGATTAGGTGTTTTTCGCAGTAATTTACCACAAAATTTTTACATAAAAAACTTCTTTTTTATTTTAGTAAAAGCATTTGATTTTACGTTATATTTAAAAAAAAATAAGCGAAATGTAGTGTTTAAAAAAAATACTATTCACCAGTAACTAAGTATTCACTACAAACTTTTTAGTACTTAATTTATTGTAACATGTAACTAAACACTTAAATTTTCACACATTTTTTTCATTAATTTACTTTCGATTGAGAAACCAAACCATTATTAAAAAATATTGCAGTAAACTAGTGCTGCAAAATATATAAACTCATTCTAACAATTAAAAAAAGTATACTCTGCAACCTTCCAAATTCTAATAAAAAATGTAAAGCGGTTTAAATTATCGCTATAGGGCACAGTTGCTGTTTACAGTTAATATTTTTTTTCTTTTTCATTAAACTTAATTAAAAAAATTTTTTTTTGAAAAAAATACAAATCAATATTTTTTTTCTTTTTCATTAAACTTAATTAAAATTTTGTTATCGTTTTAGCCTGTTCAAAAAGGTCATAGATTAACATTCCTAACATTTTTCATCATTATTGTCACTCATTTTTTTTAAAGGATTAAACCACTGTCCAAACAATTATTCATCAAATGTATAGGAAATTAAATATTTTTAACATATTAGCAACTTGCACGTTTTTAGAAAAGAGTGACTTTTATTTTCACCATTGAGCTTGCCGAAATATGTAAATACTTATTAGGAACCTATTCGTTTCATTACAAAGTATCTCTTGTTAAAGAAATCTTCCTTTATTTTAGGAACTTCATATAAATCAATTAAGGAAGTTAAAAGAAGAAGAAGACGCAGATGAAGGAACCGATGCTTAAAAAAATTTTCAGAAACGTTATATCAGTAAAAATAATGTCTAATTCGATCTTTTAAATTATAAAAGTGTCCTAAATTTTATAATTTAAAATAACTAGTTATTTACCTATTCTGAATTTTTGATTTTGGAAAATACAGAAAATTAACATTTCTCTTTTTTACGAGATAGCCGTATTAACTGTTTCATGTAGAAAATAATGGGTGTTATCCTTATTAATTTGATTTTCCCTATACTTCCGCTTTTCTAGAAATGCCACTGAGGGTACTGTATATTGAATATTATTATTATAACTTAAGTTACATATTTATGCCAGTTATTTGGAAATCTTTCTATTTTTTGTCTCCAAATATATATAATTACATTCATTATTCCTTAGAACAACAATTAAATTCATAACGTACTTTTGGAAAATTATTGAGAGCTCTGCATTCACACTATATATTTTTTGTCGAAAGAAATTTTTCTTTATTCAATAATTTTGTGGTAAGCTATTGAAGGAGGTAGATTACTTCTGGCTTTCTATAACATTTTTTTTGACCCACACGTAGTGGCCCCCATACTTCACTGACACCCCACCCTGTATTTCAATGTTTACAAAGTTATGAAGAACCAATAGAAGCCTGATATTTTTACTTACCTCGTACATGATAATTGATAGTTGGGCTCCTGGGTGTGCTACATGTGCTGGAAGAAGAGTATGAAGACTTTGGAAGGCTGGTACTTTTCTTTGCCGTACGAGCGGAACTACTGCGCGAAAAGTTGCCGACACCATTATTAACTTTCATATCTATTTTTCACGATATTGTTACAACTTTAAACTGGAACTAATATCTAGACGATGATATGAGCTTCTATGATATGTAGCATTTTGGTACATTACTGATATCAGAACTTCAAAAGTCTGTAACAAATGAAACAAAGTATGAACAAAAATATATATAAAAAACAACTTACCTATTAGAACCCACGAATGAAAATTACTAACCAATAATCAAATTATTCCAGTTAAGTGTAAGGATTTTTTTATTCATCGTTTAATATTGTTTTTTATTAATGGCGGTCCGCCTCTAGAAAGATTGGATTTTGGGGGAATAATCAAATTAACAGAAATAAATTGGAAAGAAAGAAGAAAAATTTGACATGTTTTAAAATATATTAAAAGATGCAAAAATATATAATACTGGTTTGATGTACAACTGCATTTAAACATTTCACATATTATTTAATTTCAGAAAATTCTGAATAATTTAGATTTTCTTAGTGTGCACTTCCTTTATATTTTTAAGTCGTTATACATAGGATTCATTTACATTTTTTATTTTAGTTTTATTTAATTTAATTGTTCTGATAATACTCACTAGATCTGGTAACATACTTCTTTTAAATATTATGAAAAAAGACAAATCTACAGAGCAATATAATTACAGATGTTTATTCTTTATGAGAAAATGGCTACTTTCTATGTACCACTTTTTGATTTAAGAACGGAAAAATAAAATACAGGGTGTTAAAAATCCTTCAAAAAAAGATTTTTACTAATAAATTTTAAATTGATTAATATTTTTTAATCAAATTTGGTATACTCCCGTTTTTAAATAAGGCAATAACTTGATGAAAACGTAGTGTTCTCAACAATTTTGAAGTGGCGTAGATACAGGATAGTCATTATATACTTCCACAAGAAAAATGGTACGCTACTAGTTTATTAAACCGGTTTTCATAAAAATGATTTTGCTCTTTATTTCTCTAGAAAAAGTTACTTTTCATTGTAGCATTTTATGATTTTGTGTAGTATTTGAATAAAGTTAAAACTTTATTTCTTCAAAATTTTCCAAAACACATTATTTTTTGGAAAAAACAGTATTTTTTAATTCTATTTCTACTTCTATTCTATTTTTACTTCATTTCTTTCAAAAAATTATCTGTTTTGGAAGAATTTTAAGGAAGGGAAGTTTCAGTCTTATTTAAATGCTACACAAAAATTAATACATCAAATCATAAAATAAAAGTTCTGATTAAAAAAAATGAAAAATGGGAAAAATGCGGAAGTAGATTTTTTAGAGAAATAAAGAACAAAGTCGTTTTTATGAAACTCGGTTTAAAAAACCAGTGGCATAACATTTTTTTTCTGAAAGTATGTAAGGATTACCCCTTATCTACGCCAAAGTAAAATTATTCAAAACTACATTTTCATCAATTTATTTCCCTTAACTAAAAAAGACTGTATACCAAATTTATTGAGAAAAACATTTTTGTTTAAGAATTTTTAACACTATATTTTACTTATTCGGCCTTAAATCAAAAAGAGGTACATAAAAAATTGCCATAATTTCTCATAAAGATTAAATATGTGCTTTATGGAGAGCACATTTTAAAACACCCTGTATATGGCGATAACTTACGGAAACAAATAAAAGGTGAACATTTTTACTTGAAACTACTCAATTATTTTTATTTTTCTTCGAAAAATTCATAAATATGCTACTTATAGTCATTTTTTTCAAAATATGGTTAATTATTGTTCTGAAAATACACATACATCTTAAGTAACATACAGAAGAAGATCTTAAAACGTATAATTTGACAATGTGATCAAACTCTCGTCACGTGCTCATTTAAATTTAATGCTTTTGTGACAGATTTTTTCTCCTGAGATTTTCTTATAGTTTGGTATATTCGTTTTATTTATCTCTTGTTTTTCAATTTTCTATCCTGATTGATATTTTATTGGAAACTGAATAAAAGAACAGTCTACTTGGAAAAAGCTTTTTTTCCCTTTTCCAGTTTAGGGTTTGAGATCGGATTTTGCTGATCATTTATCATCCTATATTCCGTTTTGGAAAATTTATAAAGTACGTTTTGTCCTGCCAAAAATATTTAAGGAATACATTGTTTATGGTTTTTACACTTGTGTTATTTTTTGGCTTGTCAGTAAAAAGTTATTTTTTTAAGACGCTTGCTTCTGCGACAATACCATATTATTCCAATTAATAGACCTAGACGTGAATTGGATTTGTTAAATTTTTAGTGAAATACTTTATCCCGTGCAAGTTTGACTTACACAGGAAGGGATTTAAAACTTTACGGTGTGAAGTTTGTAATTATAACAATGTCTGGAGGAATTTAGTTGGAGAACGAACAACTTTACATTTTATTCGTTGTTATAATTCAAGGGTTCCAAAGGTAGAAAATAAATCGATCGAAAACTTTTCTTATTCGTTTACTAATTTAACGATGTTCAGCATATGTTTTTAAAGTTAAATCAGATTTACACCGACTGCCGCAATGTAAAAGCCTCGATGGTTATTCAACAAGTAACTTTAATCTCTGGCAATTTGTATTTTATTTTTTTTTAATAATAAAATTTATTGGGGCGTACTATAGTAGGTAGGCGTAAAAATGAAAATAAATTTACCTATTTTTATATTTCCTGGTATGATTTGAATGAAATGTGCATTTTATAAATGAATTTATAGGGCCTTAAGCGCCTTCTTACAAGATTTAAAATATTAAAAATCTCAATTCATCCCATAATAAAAACGCCCCTTCACTAATTTTGATCTGATTAGATAATAAATGACTAAAGCATCGAAAAGAGATAAATTAAGGTGTTACTGTTGCATCACTAATTTTTAACAAATACCCATTTTATTTTTAATACAACTTTTGAAATAAGAGCTTGGTTAATGTACTAATATCACATTATCTAGCACTTATTTCAATTTTCAGATTGAGTTTAGTAACAAAGCACTTTCAGAGGCAAGTAATATTGGAATTTTGTATCTTCTGAATTGTTTGTATAAAAATATTTGCAAGTTGCCATTTTTGCTGCTGAGAATGAAAGGTCAAGAATGCAATATAATTTCGCAATCAAATACTATACTGAACGTTTTTTAGAAAACTATATCCCACAGTTTAAAAATTAATAAAAATGTTGACTTTTCTGCACATATTTTTGTAGGTGGATGTAAAAGACTTTTACGTTGTGTTGTTTTGACACTTAATAAATATGTAAATGTCAATCTTCAATAACATTTTTCGAAAAACGAATTTTAATAACCTGTAGCTTAACCTGACTTCGACATCTAAATACAATTTTTCACATATTAGGTTTTATCAAAGAATGAGAAATTTCTATATAGAAATGCAGTTCCCACCGAAATTTTAATATATTGAGATGATATAAATGAAGGCAAAAATCAATAAAGAACTGCAACGATAATTTTTTTTTTTATATTGGTTACACGATATTTATTTATTAATGTATTTATTTTTCAACATCTGACATAAATTGATGTTATTAAATCAAAGAAATTTCTAGTTCTATTAATTTTATAAAAGTACAGAAATTTATAATTTAATAAAATAAAAGGACCGTTATGTTAAATTTGAAATAAACTTTTGTATTTACGTTTTCTTTATAATAGATATGTGAATGTTAATTTTAAGAGACAATACTTAATTGAGAATAAATGCGTAAATAAATAGTTCTTGTACAAGGTGCACCTTAAAGGGATGCTACTTTTCATGTTTTAATACTTTGTGAATAGAAGTAAAATGAACATCGTGTTCTCGACTAACTTGCCGAACGCTGCTGTGTGGATTTTTTTTAAATCAAAGAATTAAAGTTGATTTACCATCAAAGAGAAAAGACCTGTGATTCCTGTAACATCATTTTTTATTTAAATTTAATTAAATTCACCTGCTGTATAAACAACTCCGGTCTAGGAGAATCTTCATAAATTCCTGTGGATGAGGCGAGTTCCCGATTTTCCAGTTTAAGTACTCAGAAGAGTACGAGGGCATATTCAATTTCTGAGGAGACGCTTTATCTAATGAACGACAGGATGTATCTTTTCTAGTGAAATATTACGGTACGTATGAAAATTATAAATATCCTAAAGGCATTTAGAATTTTCCAAATTTAGACAATAGACAGTCTGTCGTAATTAAAATTTTCCCATTATAATTACATATTGAATTGAACTTTATACCTGAATATCTTATTTTGAAAATTGTTTAACTATATTTAAATATGAGAACACATAAAAAGTTCTAACCTATAAGAGACATTAATAATTTCGTAAAAAGAAATTAAAATAAAATATAAATCAATTATGAAATGACAGATGTCCTCTGCTTGCAAAAGTTCAATATTAATCGATTGCATCAATCGATAGAATAATTTAAGAAATTTAAATCTCAAATTATAAATATTATAAACATTATAACATATAAGCCAAAATTTTAAATAATTACGATAATAACTTTTATTAATTTACAACAAAAATAAAACTAAAATTATTAAACATCGTCGACTCACAAATACCGAAAAGCTCTTATCTCAAAAAATAAATTCAGTATATGGTTAAATAAATAAATCATCACATTATATTGACAGGAATATTTTGAAGAAAGTAGATTATTTGGTAATAGATCCTCAATATTATTCAACCAATAACTTTAGCATTTCTACTATCTGCTGGATAATTGCGGGTTAGAAGGTCAACATCGAAATGGATATTAAGATATTATACAAAGATAGAAAATTACACTTACAAAAGAGGTGGAAATTCAAGAACTGAATCTTGATTTGACCTGAATGTCTACAAATTTCACGAGCCGAAAAGATTTCCACAGTTTTTTGATATTTCACTCTACTAATAGGCTTATGTATTTTATCATCCAGTATATCGCATTCAATTGTATGTAACATGTAAGTTAATTCAGAGTGTATAGTTTTTATGTAGACATCTAAAGAGTCTCTTATCTTAAACCACTTTTTAGATTCTTCTTTTAACCAAATAATTTTAACTTTTTCTTTTGTTTTTTCGGCTTGTGGGGTTTTGGTACGACATTTTAAATTTATGTATTTGGAAATAATGTTTCTTTTAAGGCACTGTTGATTGAACAATATATTTTGCGACGCCAAGTTAGAAAAGATGAGTTAACTCCTCGCAAGAGGCACCTAAAATTAAATTGTTTCAACTCATACTTCCTAGAAATTCAGATTAGTATAATTTATCTTATCATATTTATTATGGATAGTTTCCACAAAGTAAGAGTGGAAACAATTAAATCTAGGTCTTTGAAGTATAGGAATTAATAAAATTATTTAATTGTTTCACTGTCAGTTAGTTATTTATAATATGGGGAACGCGTTTAGATACAACACCCTTGAACTGCTGCATTAAACATTTCATATTTATACTATAAAAATATCAAATGACATAATGTAATAAACAGAAAGGCACGAGATACCGGAAATTTGCGGTAGTTAAAGGTTTCCGAATTTACTTGCTATTTATAAACTTCCCCTGCAAATTAAACATATAGAGATAACATTATTGATTGTGGGAAACATATGTAAATATCAACTAAGCTCAAGTATGTGTGTGTGTGTGTTTGTGTGTATGAGGATTTTATTGGCATTGGTTATTTATTTTAAATAAAATAAATAAATTAAACTAATTGTTTCAACTCTTACTTTATGAAAATTATTCATAATATATATGGTACGATAAATAATACTTATCTTGAATTTCCACATTCTTCCAAAACGTTTTAATTTGTATTAAGATCTACCTAGGTTTCGGTATCTCACAATATACCATTTACCAAGAGAGAAAGAAGTTCAACAGATTTTTAAAAACGTAAATAAACTTCATGTCATAAACATGCTAACCAATCTTTATTAAGTAATATTCTTATTTTTCTAAAAATATATTTGGTTAGTATTATTTAGTTCAAAAGGTGATCTAAGAAAATTGGAACTCAGGTTTAGTTGTTCATTCAATACTGTATATTGAGGATATTTGAGGTATTTCTTTATTTCGTATTCCTCCAAAAAATCAAGTTCATTTTTCTTGTCACTTATATGAAGTTAAATTATCTTAGACGACCTTTTGAAGGAAATAATACTAACAAATATATTTTTAGAAAAAGAAGAATATTGCTTAATACTGATTGGTTGTCAGGTTTATGACATGAAATTTATTAACGTTTTTAAAAAAGATACGGAAACATAGATAGACCTTAATACAAATTAAAACGCTTTGGAAGACTATGGAAATTCAAGATAAGTATTATTTATCTTTCCATATTTATTTAAAGTAAATAATTCCTTATAATTTCGAAGGATTAACCCTGCAAGAAAAGTATATTTGGTTCTGGTTTTATAATAACGCCCAAAATTAAAATTAATTGGAACTATTGGGTCAAATTATAAAATATATTTTTTTTATCGTTTTAGGATAATCAAAAAATAATTAATTTTACAAGTCCCACTCTACTAACCAAATTCCTTATTATATATGTATATTCGCATTACTGTTTGGTATTATACTCTTATTCTGCACAGTATATTTATTCATGTCTACTTCGAATAATTCAAAAAAGACTCATTCAAGGAACCCACGTAATTTTATTTGAATATGGAGTTAACTGTAAAAGGAAATACGAATATAAAATATGGAAGCAAAATATGAGTTTCGCTTTCATAAACATAAAATAAATGAAACTGGAATATAACCGGATCGATCTTAAAACCCCTCTAAAGGATTCGGCATTCTCCGCGGTAAACAGGATTATTTTGAATATACACCTCGATTTTTGTTTTCCACAAAAGCAATCTACATTTCATCATAAGTAGTATTTATTTCTTTGTTTTACATTTGTTTTATCCGATTAAAGGTGTTAATGTGAAAATATCAAATCTCTTTATTCTTTTATTCTACTAATTTTCAGTATCTCTGCCTACTATTAATAAGTAGCAAAGTATGATAAAAATGTATTACAAAAAATTCCTTAATAAATCTTGCTGTGGCAGAAGGATGCTAAAGTTGAAATATTTTATCATTTTTTTATTATAATTTCACAAAATAATCTCGGGTAATACTGTAGTGCCAGTTTTTATGTCGTCTGGTATAAATCCATTACTTTAAATACTGTTGGCTATATGGGAATATGATAATTCTTTAGTAATTTGCATTTCCTCTGATCAACTCCTCTATAAATCATTCTACGGCTGTTACCTCCTTCTGGAGTACGGTGACGATTTTATCTCGTAACAGGTATTTCTATCATCTTTTTGACCCCATAAATTCCGGCCTCAACTACTAATTGTCTGTCTAGGCCATCAGTATACCAGTTAAATTAAATACAAATCTTTGGATAACAGATCTGTTATTCTCTTGAATATATACCTCTAGGGTTCCAGTTGGCTTGTCTGTGCGTTTAAAATTCACATATTTTAAAAAAGTTAAAACAATACTCAAATCTGTACATCTTCTTGTCGATTTCATGTACAAGGTTTTTGTCACGTATGCAATTTTTATTTAAACCAATAAAGTAATAGCCCAACAAAGGGGGTTAACACTAACCTATTTGAACTGCCCTTTCTGACAGTCACCAACACTCCAGACATGGATCAAGAGTCAACTCAAGAAAACGTTCGCACCCCCCAAGAAGTCTCAAAGAAATGAATTTCTAAAGTTATACATCGCCCTCAACAAGTTTAAAAGAAATAGTTAATAACTCTTCAAAAAACACAATATGTAAGAATAGTTATAAAATCGATGGAAAAAAGTTGAATTTGGTTTTGTCCTGGACCTTTTTGAAAGTAGTGTTTTTTATGGTAGGAATTTCATGTGAACATGTGGTCTCTCTACAATGTTACGACATATAAACTAGGTATTTTTTATTTTTTTTTAATATCTAATGCCTTTTAGGTATTTCCCGAAATTATGCATTGCATGACTAACAATGAAATGAAAATGATTTATTAATGTAGGTTATGTTTTATTTCTAAGCATTTTCTTCTAAATGAACTGAAATCGCGAAATATGTAAAAAATATAAACAAAAACCTTTTTAAAATAAACACCTAAAACAACCTAAAATTCAGGCGCCCAGCAGCAATATTCAAAGCAAAGACAATGAGTATTCTCTAAAGATCCTGAAATACAACATGACTTAATAGGAATAATATTCAAACAAAAGTTAAAGTGATTCAATATTTTTTCAGCTAATTTTCTGGTCAGTACTATTAGAAAAATATAATAATTTCTCACTGCATCATGAAAATGTGGTTTAACAATGCTGTCCCTGTAAAAGCAATATTAAATCTAGAAAAAATGTTTCCATTTTTCTAGGAATATTTCAATAAAAATTAAAAAACAAGCTGACCTGAGAATTTGAAATCATTTAAATACAAGAGTTCGCAAGGGTTCTTTCGAGAAAATATACAGAAAGTTTTAAAAATTATTTCATTTTTAAAGGCATATTACTGAACTATGAATTGACGCTTCAAATGACATCACAGATGAGTTTTACGATTGTAATTGTATAGAAATAATGGAGAAACTGGCCGGCATCTGTGGAGTTTTGGGATTTTTCCCTCCCATATAAAAGGTTTCCTTCAAAAAGCATTTGTAGTTAAATATGTGTCTTGAACAATATTTCGTGATCAAGTATCTTTAGCTTTGTTAAATTTTGTGAGTTACAATTTGCTGGTACTTTTCTAAATTATTCAATTAAGTTCAAACAGTTTACTAAAGAACTGGGCGAGGTTTAGTACTTATTCAATCAATAATTCGTTGTATTGTTAATTTTACTCGTTGTTTTCTTCATTTAATTAGGTATTATTGTAATTTTCACATATTTCTCACTTAATAAATAAGTTAGAAATAGTTCAGTTAGTTTCTTTGTGTTTTTAGAGACCTATCAGCTACATACTTACAGACTGGGCGTTCCTTAGAATCAGAGCTCCAGATTTAATTAATCCAACCTGTTTTGTTATCAAATCTATTATGTTTTTGCTTCCGCTCGGCAAAACCAATACAATATCACGTGTGATGTCATGCATATCTTTATAAACAACCAACCATCCAATCACATACTTTACAATTAGCCACCCACGTATATTATTGTGACAAAAAATGTTTGATCATAATTATAATATTACTACTACAAATACAATTTATATGTTTTTTATTATTTATAATTTTTCCACTTGCGAATTTCAAATAACGTTACATTTATTGTCCGTTTTTGTAAATATTTACTTCTAATGAAAAAATTTTAGAAGGTCTCTTATGAATAAAAGCAAAATCGTTTAATAGGGATAATGCAACAGTGCTTTTATGATGATATTATAATAATGAAGAAGAAAGAGAGAAAGACGTGTTGAAAGTGATGTAAAAGTAACAAATAACACAGACAATGAGCAAAAAAATTCGGCTGATGAAAATGCAGATCAATACAAAACAACACATTATTTTATTGTTGTGCTTATTGTGAGAAAAAATGAGACCTACAAGAAATGAGTATAGTTGCATGAGTTGTAGTAAGTTTATGTGTTCATAATATCACTATTTGTTTATAGTGATTGCAGTATCATGAATACGAAATTCTTTGTTTTCAATAATTTTATGCAAAATTATGTGCAATATACTTACATGTTTACAATGTATTTGTATTTTAAATAAAGTTACATTTATTTTTCTTACAGAAATAGAATTTTCTTAATCCGCAACAAACAGTGGTGTCTCAAAAACAAGCGACCACTGAAAGCTTAATTGCGACAATAATTGAACTTTTATGTAGCCCACCCTTTATATTTATTATTGTAATAACTAATTTTTAGTAGTATTTCTTTCTGTAAGAATTTAAAATGTTTCTATTTCGTTGTATTGGTGAAGGGAATAAACAATAAAAACCAGTGAATGGTACTTTTTACTTGTTCTATTATTTACATTTTGTATTTCAACTTTTATATTGTTTGTTTTATAATGTGAAGTGGTATTTGAAAATATTGCAGTGTTATGTAAGAGAAAAACTAAACTCGAGCGGAAATTAGTTTTATCCATCGAGTTGGCACAAAAGCTGGTATCAAAATAATAATAAAATTGTTAATATTTACTAAATCAATAAACTGCTTATCATTGTCATTGTTACCAAAAATAGCCTTTTATTTAGAAGGTCACTCTTGCATCAAAACATTATTTTGCCATTATTATGTTGATTAATAAAGAGTATCGAAAATATATTTCAGCCTTTGGCATTATTTTCGTTAAGCGCAATTCAGAATTTTTGAAATATAGAGCTAATAACGGGTGCATCATATTTTAATATTTTATCTTATTTCAAAAAAATCATTGACATAAATAAATATTCTCAATTTTAACTGAGAAATGTTTACAAACTTAATATTGTTTTTTGATATGATATTGGATAAAATGACCTTTATGAGTGAAGCTTAGTTTAAACCCGTTTATTGTGCTTATTTGATGGTAAACCGACTATTTCCATATTTCTGCTGTAACAAGTAACTAAACTGTTTACTTTTGGCCGAAATATTGTAAGCCCTCAAAGGCGAAAGGCTCAAGAACGAAGACAATATTGTATATTCTCAACCGAATCCCACAATATGTATTTCATGCTCTCCTCCCCTATAGAGGTTTAATATGAATTTACATTTCTATACCCTAATATGCATATTTATCTTTCCATCTCTAAGCATCGTCAGTTATCTGATTCAATGAAATGTTGCCTAATACAATTAATATACCAATAATTATTTATTCTATCAACCCTATTAAAAAATGCAAAAATAATATGTGTATCTATTTTACTGTATTAGAAAATCATTTGATTATACTACTAGAGATCCTATAATCTCGTAAATGGACTATATGAAATATATATTTAATTCGGAAGTTGTGGATAATCAGATTTTACTACTTGCATTTATAATAATTCGCAGATTAATATAACATTCTAAATAACCCATTACAATTACAATTTTCAACGATGTATTACAGTTAAGGACAAACAAGCGTAGTTTGAACTATGAAGATAATTGAATATTGGATATTTAGGATTGTAAATGTCTGCCTGCTATACAAAAACAATTAAAAAAATATTTTTTAACTAGAAATAAATTAATTAAAATATTTGAATATATTAATTAAAATCGATGCTCTTTCTCAAACTAACAAAAAGTTGGCCTTTCAAAATGACAAAGAAATAATGGGACACCCGATAGATATCTTCATTATGCCCTTCTCCGAGTCTTGATCATTCATACCTATAGATTTAATACATAAATTAAATACATATAAATCAAATGAAAATATAAAAATGTAAAACCTAAAATTAATAAACTAAAAAAGCAGGTATTTACAAACTAAATTGTCCGGATCGTAACGCCATCTATATTGGTCAGATGTTTAGAAATTTTCAAACAAGATACAGTGAACACTTACGATCTTATTTTTTTTCTTATTATTATTATTATATATATATATATATTACAACTTATTTTTGCGTTTTGAATATTACTCAGTTTTATAACTAACACGATTGGGTATAGTTCGGTGTGTTTTTTCGTTATATTTTAAAAAAAAAATATTTGAAATGACCAAGAGATTTTTACAAGATGAAATTGAAAATGATTTGCATTGACTCGCCTGAAAATGATAAATTGGATAGTGGTAATATCAGTGAAGAAAGTGACTCTAGTAGTGGTAGTGATATAATTACTAAAAGACAGAGAACCATGCCTTTACTATCAAGTTCAAGCAGCAGTGAAGAAGACCAGAATATAACACAACCCAGTAATTTCGGACCTTGGCAGGACGTTACATGTTAGGATCAGGTACCAGACAGGATTCAATTTACTTCTGGGGATAAAATGGTAGGAACTCAAATTCCAGATACCTGTACAAAACCTATAGATTTCTTCAAGCTCTTTTTTACCGATGAGCTAATAATAAAAATAGTGGAACAAACAAATAATTACGCTAGACATAAAATAGCACAGAAGAGGTTGTCAAAACGTTCTACATGGCACACGTGGGTAGATACTACTGATGTAGAAGAGTTTACTGCTTTTATTGGGGTTGTCCTAAATATGGGTACGATAACCGTATCTAGTCTCCAAGAGTATTGGTCACAACAGTTTAACGCCAACATACCTTTTTTTACTAGCATATTTAAAAGGGAACGATTTTTACAAATTTTTAGGATGCTCCACTTGCATCAAAACGATCCAAATGACCGAACCCTTAGGGCTCGAACTCAAAAAGCCACTATTTAGATCATTTGGACAAACAGTTCAAAGAACATTTTGTTCCGTCAAGAGAGATATCAGTAGACGAATCTGTTGTTGGATTTAAGGGTAAAATTAGTTTTTTAACTTACAACCCTAAAAAGCCTACGAAATGGGGGATCAGAATATATGTAATGGCAGATGCTAACACCGGGTATGTTTTTTCAATTTTGCCGTACTACGGAAGCTTGACTTCAGAAGATTTAGTGAGACCTGACCTACCTGTAACTACAAGGATTGTATTACATCTTTGTCAAAATTTATTGGACAATAACCTAGGATGTAAAGGGTATCATTTTTACACCGATAGATACTATACAAGCTTGCCACTTGCAGAAGAGTTGTTAAAACTAAATGTTCATTTGACAGGCACTATTCAAATCAACCGCAAATTTATACCTGATTCAATCAAAAAACCAACATTTGCCGAAGATAACACCTTTGCATGCAGATCAGGTAATTTGATGTTATTGGCATGGAAATATAAGAGGATCGTTACTACACTTACTTCGTGGGATATTTCAGAAACACAGCCTATCAACAGAAGAATACGTGGAGGTAACTTACAAGTTGTAAATAAGCCAAATGTAGTGGTCAATTACAATAAATTTATGGGAGGTGTCGACCGAGCAGACTCTTATTCAGCGTCATACTGTTTCCTGAGGAAGTCATTGAAATGGTGGCGAAAGTTATTTTTCGGGGGACTCGAAATGTCCAGTGTCAATGCTTATTTATTATATAAAATTTCACAACGGGGCCAAAACAAAAAACCTATGACACATCTAAAGTTTGTTCGGGAATTGGTTGACGAGCTGACAAAAAACTTTCGACAGGGGTCCAAAACTTCTGGGAGACCATCATCTGTAGATACAGAAGAGCGGTTAAATGGTACACTACATATTTTACGCCAAAATGATGGGAAGAAAAAAGACTGTACGATATGTTCTAACCGCAAAGTACAAGGCGGCAGGCGGGAAACTAAGTACATTTGTGACACTTGCACCCGTAAGCCGGGACTACATATTGGTGACTGCTTCGAACGGTACCATACACTACAACATTATAAAATGTAATTTTTTTAACTTGTCTATAAATGTATTTGATAATAATGGTAGTGATTATGATAATGTTAGGTTTTATTTGTGTACCTCTCTCCTCAAGATTTGTAATTTTTGTAAACTTTTATTTTTTTATTTAGAGTTTTTCAAGTTCTTTTTTATTTAGTTATTTTTCATGTTCTAATGGTAATAAATTATTGTGTCTAATTTGAATAAACATCTGTGCAAAAAATATTATTTTTTAAAAAACATCCCATAGTTTTTGACATTGAGCGATTTTTGCTTTTTTTTCTAAAACAATAACAAATTTTCCATATTTTTATTTTGTTTTACACTAAGTGTATCTACTATGCAATTTTAGAGCATTTTAAAAAAATTCGCATATAAAAAAAAATTCCGAGTAGATAGATAAGTAGATAAAATAATAGTCCGAGTACAGTGTAATCACAACAGAACATATACACGAGTGCAAAGGGTTAAGTTCTAAAATCAAAAGTTGTCTTTGCTACTTTAATTTTGTACAAAATTACTTATTGTAACGTTGTGTATATTCCTTACCTAGATAATATTTCTACTCAAAGACTACAAAAAATACAAAATGATTGAAATTGGAAAATATGTTTAAAGTTAATTTTCTGACATTTTTAGTAAAAATTATTACAGCAACAAACCCTTCAAATCTTTTCAATAGAATAGTTTTTTGTAGAAACAAGCACGGATTGAATTTGCGTCATGGAGACTTTATTGAGGTGCCTGGGCATAGGACAACCATGTTTCAGAGATCTTTCAGTTATAATGCTTCTCGTTTGTATAATTCTATTGGTTGTTTACTTAGTGAGTGTGTGTTGAAAAGATCTTTTAAACACAATTTGAAGCTGTTTCTTTTGCAACAACAATTACGAAATTCCAAAATTTCTAATCGGATTAAATGTATTATGTTAAGAATTAGATTCGGTTAGGTTATGTTAGCTTTGGTATTAGTTTGATTAAGTATGAATGGCCATTGGCCAGACTTCGCCATTTATACATGAATACAATATTGTAATATGTATAATAAAGTCGTATTATTATTATTATTATTATTATTATTATTATTATTTTTATTATTACTATTTGTGCCAATAAATCTAATATATTACATTTTATTTAATAATTTTTATTATATTTGATTCAACAAAAAAATGTATTTGTTTTTAACAAAATATTTTTTAGATCAATAATATTTTTTAAATAATAGGCTACTGTTTTAGTTCATTAAAAGATTTTTTATTATTCAGTTATTTTTATTCTAATAAACGTAACAGTTGTAACAACTAGTATGATTTATTACCCACAAATAATGTTTGGCAAATTCAACACCCAACAAAACAATATCGTAAATTTAAATAATACAGTTCTCTCTGTGTGGGATTAGAAACAGTTTATAGATTGTTATTTAGAATGTTTATTTTGGCACTTGATGTATAATTAATTATTTTTGTAAGAACATAGGCTTTTATTTTATTTAGTATTTTAAGCCCAGTTTTTTTGTATCTCTTATTTAACGATTAACTAGATTGAAAAATTGCTCCTTAATTATGGGTATCTATATTTACCTTATTCCTAGATATAAGAAAATATCAATAGGTGTCAAAATTTACTCTAGCTACTTAATAACTGGTGATTAAAAAGCAAAAATCTAATTTTTCCCTAAATTGGATCATTTGAAATAATTTTTTCTATTCAGAATAATAGTTAGAGAAAAATACAACCCTGTTTTTAAACTAGACTAGTTAAAAGAGGTAACATTTATTCAATTTTATATTTTGAAAAAAATAGGTCGTCATAATCCTTGTTTTTTGTTCGGGCCGTTTAAACTACAGGTACGTCATTGCCCAAAACGACCAAAAATTAAAATAGAAAATCTAGTATCTACCCTGGGTATGAATATAAATAAATCAGTCTATCAGTCCTATTAATATAAACTGATTGGTGAGTTAATTTGGAGTTTTTGAATTATAACTTTTATTATGTAAACACAACTAGAGTCTGTAAATAGGATTATTTATTGAAATATGCAGAAAATTTATATTTTGCTTAAATTTTAACTATGTTCAAATAAAGAATTTTGAGAAAGCACCTTCTTTGACCCTAATACTAGTTACACAAAAATATACACTGTTTTCCCACAGAGTAAATAAATCACATTTTAATATTAAAAATGATTTAGGAGGCTATTACAAGTGAAGGTAGGTATAAATTTATACGTCGACCATTAAAGTAAAATTATTTTTAACTAAAAATAAATTTTAAACGCTGTAAAGATGTTAAAAACACAAAAACAAATGTATTTTTTCAAACACCAAATAAACTTAAATTAAGAAAATAAATCACAAAGGCAACGCTTGTAATAAATATCTCATTAAAATCCGTTTATTTAAAATCGAAATTCTGTTCCTATTAAAATTCTGAAAAAGCAAATATAATTTTTTTAATGTAGATATGTAAAGACTAAAGCAGATATCTTATTTATACTTTTTAAATTGTTTCTTGTTTTTAAGTGATTAAATGTTTTGAGGGTGACCACCAGCGAACACCGTATGCCCGTACAGCCTGCAGCGACTAGTAGCATATCACAGCTCGCAGGCACTATACCAATGAGCACGAGGTATAGTGGAGATATGCCGTCTTTCGGAGGAGACGTTAAGCTGTCGGTCCCGAGTCCATGGATGTTGGGCTCGTTAAAGATCCCTACCTCGGGTTGGAATACCTGAGGATTCGGCAAAATTTCCGGTTAGGGGTAGCGTGCTCCCGGCGTCGGTGTTTAGCCTCGGTAGCAGAAATAGGCAGACGTTAAATAAAAAAAAAAAAAAGAGAAAAAAAAAATGTGTTCACTGAGGAGAAAAATTTGTGTTTTTAGTTTTATCGAAAAATATCATTCTTGATAATAAGTTTTGCTTATTCTAAAACAACATGAAATAAGGAAAAAACCACATTTTCTTGAAAAGAATGATAATTTGAAATATTATTGCTTGGATAATGATATAAACGTCACCCAATAGTTTAATATTGAAGTTTCGAACTAAGTGCAAAATTTTATAAGATTTCTTAGCAAATTGAGTATAAAATAGAGCAGGTAGTGTAAAACATTTTTTTTCATTTCAAGGGGTGTTAGAATAAGCAAAACTTTTTATCAAGAAGGGCATTTTTCGATAAAACTAAAATAAAAATTTTTCTCTTGTAAACTCTAACTTTGGATACACTGTAAGATATTTACAAACTATTTAATTGTAATACTATTTTTAGATTTATAGCTAAATATTCGTGAGATGCAGTTATTATTCATTTCAATAATTAATTCTTCCAAATCACTAATTTTTATTTATACTAAAATGTAAAACCACAAATTATGAGACATTTTCACGCTTCTTATAGTTATTTATACCAGTAGCAACTTAGCAACTAATTTTTTCCTCTGGTAGCGTCCCTGCTTAACACTATATTAATTGGAAATTTTCGGGTATTACGCCAGCAGCATAAAAATACTTTTTTATTTGGTTAGCAACGTTTCAACCATTTATTTTATCCTTTTTTGATTTTTGTGCTATCTGAATATCCTGTTAACAACTAATCAATATACTAATATTATTTTTAAGCTCCTGCTATTTTGATCAACATATGGAATCATCAGGCATACAGACTTTGTAGTAGATACTGTTTACTTTTTTGTTTCAGTATTGTTCAAATTATATCTTTATATATTACGTTATAAAGAGTTAACATTTTTAAACCATCAGAGCATTGACTAAAAACATTTGACTTTATCCATTATAACCGTAAAATATAAGTACAAATTATCTTCTATATTCAATATCTATAAGCACTTAGCAGTAAATTATAAAAACAAAACCTCAGACGATCATAATAATGTAGTACATTCTGAATTATGAATTAAGAAAATGTTTTCTTTTTCGATATTGGTTATTCACCTGTCTATTACTTTTATTGATCATTTATAATCAAATAAAGTTATCACGGAAATATAACTTTATTATTTATTATTTATCATATAAATCTTATTTGATAATATTTGTAAGGCGACAATATACTTTAAAAGGTTTAAAATAATTATAAATAAACGATTTTGCCAATTTTGAAATTATTAACAAAAGTTAAATTAATTGTTTCAACCCATACTTTGAGGAATTTATCCATAATAAATATAAACAAGATAAATTGAAGTTATCTTGAATTTCTACAGTATTTCAAAGTTGTTATTAAATATTTTTCTCTAACCAGGTTTCGTTAAATTACTTTGTTTTCGATAAACAATTATATAATCAAAATGAAGGATTCCCAATGGCTAGTACAAAAAATTTTTGATTAAAATATTTCCAGAAATGTATTGTTTTGGTATAGATATGTTGATTATGTTTTGGCTGGTTTTAAAGTAGTGATAGACAATTGAATGGCTTCTTTCATTTTATTAACAATTTACATCCAAAAATAAAATTTAAACTGTATTGTTCAATATTCAATTTATCGTAAACCAACTTATACAAATATGATTATCCCTGATAACTCAAATCACACTGTGTCACATAAATTACAAGCTTATAATTCAATGATACATAGAGCTTTTTGAATTAATATAATAAAACAAACCGGTACCTCTAATAATTATCCATTACATCTAACAAACAGGTTGATTAACAAAAAGGAAGAAAAGTTTACCATTAACCTTTCTGAAACAATTTAAAGATGAGAGATCCTACAAATTATTACATATTTTGGAGATATTTCAAATAAAATATAAAAAATTATATCCTGTACAAAATCTCCTACAATATCTTTTAAGGTAAGAAATAATGTAGATTCATTTTTATTTAATGTAAAACCTAAAATTAATAAATTTAAAAGTCAGGTATTTACAAACTAAATTATCCGAATGGTAACGCCATCTATTTCGGTCAGCCTCTTAAAAATTTTGAAGTAAGGTACGGTGAACACTTACGATCTTTCAATTAAAACAACCAACTAAGTCATATTACGCAAATAATCACATTGATATTAAACACTTACCTACACTTAACAACATAATTGAAACAACCGTGGAGATGTTTTATATAAGTGACAAAAAAGAACTTGATTTTTTGGAGTAATATGAAATTAAGAAATATCTAAAATATCATCAGTATATAGTATTGAACCAACAATAATTAAACCTGGAAATTTCAATTATTATAGATTTGGACTAAATACCTATATACTATTAACCAATTTTTGTAGGAAAAGAAGATTATATTTATAATTTTATAGCAAGAAATCATACTGTACATATTGCTTGATAATAATTAGTTGAAATGTTTATGATGTGCAGTTAAGTACGCTTATAAAAATCTGTCAATCTTTTGTCACTCTTTGAAAATGCTATTTAGCGAAACCTGAGTAGAGAAAGTTATTTAAAAATAGCTTTGAAATACTGTGGAAAATCAAGATAAATATAATTACATTTTTTTATAATTATTAACAACAGAAAACTTAACAAGGCTGGCTAATTAGTATGAAACCAATATTATCATTTGAAAGCAAATTATTTGTTCACAAGGTTAAGATGATAATAAAACTTATATAGACAAATTGACAACTACTAATGAAATAAATCGATTTTTTATTAATCATTCCACATTTTTTATTATATAAAATAAATAAGTCAATAATAATCAATACCCCAAATTATATTAAGCTACGTGGAAAAGAAGAATATAAAAAATATAATAACCAGCTCTTTTAAAAAATAAAATAGATAAATGTAATTATATTAAATCTACCAAATAAGGTCTGGACGGTAAAATCTAAGACCGACAGAATGGACTAAAACTCAGTGATAAAGATTGATAAAGAGAAAATTTGAAACAGGAAAAATATAAAGATCTACTTCTTAGGTATCGTATGACGTATTTTATGCAGTAGTTTCTACCATATTATCAAATAAGTTTTCTACAGTTGGATTTTTACAACTTTACCCTCCATATCTGAAGTTATAAAACACGTATCCTTAATGCAATATCTTTTTCTATTAGCACTAAAAACATCGTCAAAACTTCTTAGAATTTGTGTTTTAATCAAAGAATTACATTGTTTTGATGATCCTTAATTTCAAATGAAGGAAACTGGGAAAAAACATTTTTTTTTAGTCTGAAAAATCTATTTACAGCTGTCTTTCTGTTTGTTTTTATTTGAAATGTATTTATATTTTGCGTGATTTCAACTAAAATTACTAAAAAAACACTTTTTAAACTAAATGTACACTAAAATATTATTTTAACAGTAAGATCATTTTTAAATATTTTTTTATCAATACAAATTGTCAACCTTTTTTTTCTAAATTGATAAATAGGTTATCTATAATTCCACTTTAAAGGAATTTTAGTACAAGTACAAACAATTTAACTTATTGGTATAAATACAATCAATAATGTTTGGATTTAGCTATAAGAATCCAACTATAGGATTCATAGACTTCTAGCTATTGCATGTTAATCACTGTATTAATTATTAATTAATTAAAAAACATAATTTTTTTGTAAAATAAAATATTTTAGTATTTTACATATATCTAATTTTTTTAATTCTAGTTTTTTAAAAGTAATAGTAAATAATACATTAAAATAAATAGCTGCTACTGATAGGTAAGAACAGTTTTCTTGTTTTTCCATATAATCTTTTTAAAAATGAGTTTGGTTACCTGTAGTTAATTATATCTTTATAGCTAAATAGCTTCTACTCTCTGATCGCAGAGTATTTATCCGTTTTTCGATTTTCTTTTTAATATGTCTCAAACAGACATGGATATCGATAATTGTATTTACTATTAGTTTGCCTTATTTGCACTACCTTCTCCAGATTTTTTTGTAATTTAAACCCACCTTTTTAAAATTTGCCTTCATCTCTACCCTCGCTCCATTATAAAATTACCCGTAATGGAGTTTTTAAATACATATTAACTTAAAACCTATGCAAATGGTTTGATCTACTTATTAGCATTTACTTCAACTTTTTAATCAAATATTAAACTTTTTCAACCATGTTGTTTCGTATATAAAAAAACAGTATCTATTCGAAATAATGAATATGTTGATTCATTTATTATAGAAGAATATTATTTTAGTACTGCACGTGGTATTTCCACCGTTCTCCCATTTGCCCTAGTTAGAAAAATTTGGTATTGTTAGTGTGTATTGTGTGAACTAACGGGTTTCGAGGTAGAAGATCGTAATCATTTTTAGTCCCAGAAAATCTTAATTCTCCGAAAATTTCTCCGATTGAAATGTTTTGTAACACTGTACCCCATTTCACAAATTACATTCATTCAGATTTTGTTCGAGTGTAGACTCAAGAATAATAAGAGAATGTTTGTATTTACTTAACTATATTGTTTAGAGTTAAAATTGGTTTCAATAATAATAATAATAGTAGTAATACAAGTATCGACCAAGGCCTACCAACCCAAGAGAGTTTAACAGACAATTTGTCATCACTGTTTTCAAACAAAAAAAGCACAAGACTACAAGCTGGATAAGATCACAGCAGGAGAATGTAAACGTTCCTCAAATAGCATTTGAAGATATTACAGCTGCAGAAGCAACAGAAATAGTAAAAGCCACAAATAACTAGAAAGCACCGGAGTCGACAATATCTAAAACTTTTGGTACAAGAAGTTCAATTCCCTACACCAGAGATTGGCGGTACAACTTACTCACATCCTGCAACATCCAGAAGATACCCCAACATTTCTCACTCTTGACTCTACATATGTAAATGCTACCAAAGAGCATCCAAACATAAGAGCCCTCCCATTACAGGCCAATTACTTGCTTACCAACATTCTATAAGATACTACCAGAATTTATAAACACATAGAACAACATGACATATTGGCTGAGGAAAGACCATCAAAGACGCAATGGAACATCTCATCAAAGATTCAGTCATCCTTCAACAAGCTCACAAGTAGAAAACAAATATTTTCACTGCCTTTGTTGACAACAAGAAGGCTTTTGACAGTATTCCTCATTCCGGGCAAATGGATGTCTTAAGTATGTACAAAATACATTCCACAATAATATCCTTCCCTGCAACGGTAATGAAGCAGTGGCGAACAAACTTACATCTTCAACTTAACAGTAAGTAAGTTAATGTAAGAGGATGTATCAGAAAATAACGCTACTATTGCTGTAACTTCTTGAGAGGTAGAATTTTACGACACAAAAAATGTAACATGAACGCTTTATCTTTAATGTACTTTTTCTCAAGTAGGCTTTGATTTAACTTTTGATATTTATTACAAATTAATTATAGAATTGGCAGTGTTTTGCGTACCCGTCGAAAAAATGAAAGTGGAGCAAAGGTATGCGATAAAATGTTGTATTCGGTTGAGTAAAACACCAACTGAAACTTTTGAAATGATTAAAAGTACATATCCAGATAATAGTTTATCACGATATATAGACTGTTTGAGTGGCATAAGAAGTTTAAAGACGGTTGTGAATCAGTTGAAGATCAACCTCGTCCTGGTCGACGACAAACTGCAAGAAACTAACACAAAAATTACAGAAATTAACGACTTGATACAAAAAATGATTCATGAAGATTTAGGGTACCGGAAAGTCGCAGCAAGATGGATTCCAAAAGTGATGACCGATGAACAAAAAGCGAATCGAGTGACAATTTGTCAGCAGTGGAAAAGGCAACTGCAACGTAATCCACAGTTTTTAAATAATGTGGTTACATGTGGCGAAAGTTGGTTTTATCATTACGATCCTGAAATGAAGTGTCAAAGTATGAAATGGAAGCATAAAAGCAGCGCAAAACTGTTAAAAGCGCTGGTAAAGTGAAGCACTTGATTTTTTTTATAAATGTGGCGTTATTTACAATCATATTGTACCTAGAGGAAATACAGTAACTGGGGAGTACTATTCTAATGCACTTCGAGGACCCTTAAAGGCAAAATTAAAGAAAAAACGACCGCTTTACCAAGACTTTGGTTGGACGCTGCAACACGACAATGCTCCGGCTCACAGATCAGCGATTTGTCAACGAACAATTGAAGAAATAGGGGTAGAAATTATGGTTCACCCCTCTACTCTCCCGACCTAGCTCTATGTGACTTCCATTTGTTTCCTGAAGTCAAAAAAGAATTGAGAGGTCGAAGACTTGTGTCGGATTTAGAGTTCAACAACGCTGTGATGGGTACACTAAACAGACTATAAAAAGACTTGTTTCTCAGAAGTTTATTACAAGAGTATTGCACAGAATGAAGAGTACTTTGAAGGATAGTAGTTGAAGTTTTTTAAATAAACGTTCCATTGTTATACTATATCAGGAAAATTTACCAGGGTGACTCTCTGAGCCAATTTTGGTTCTACTTCGCTATGAATCCACTCTCCAATGAAACCAAGTACTGCTTCAAGATCAAAAGGAACAGGAGGAACAGGATTACAGCATTTACTATTTTTGATAAAAGTGGTTAAACTTATAAGTACCTAGGATTTCAGCAAGCCAGGCTTTTAGATAATAAGCAAGCTAAATCTAGAGTTGAAGAGCAGTACACGAAGCGAATTAAAGCACTACTGAAGTCGGAATTACATGCAGGTACCTTCATCCAAGCGACACCTGTCCTTACATATTCCTTGAGCATACTCAGGTGGACTAATAATAATAATGATAATAATAATAATAATAATAATAATAATAATAATAATAATAATAACATTGACAATAATAACATGTAATGCATACCAAAATAGCAAATTCCTCTCAAGAAAATTAAACAAATTATAAGGTTCTCCCAGCAGATCGTTGCACGTGCGATATTATGTGATAATCAGCGCGACTGCAACATTTCGTAACTATCAGAGGCGTAGTAAGGAAGATAATGTGAATAATAATTATAAATCTGAAATAATTATTTATTTATGGTATTGCTAAGGATTTTTGATTATGAAAACAATAAATGATCAATCTTTTTGTCCCAAATGTTTGAGATTGAAGATTTTCCCTTTTTCCTAGAAAATCGATTTGTAGATTGAAAAGGAACCTTCAAAGTCTACCGATGTTGTTATGGCATAAAGCATGTATTTATAATATCTTAAAGTTTCTAGGTTTATACTTTGATTACTACACACTTTTTGATATTTATTAGTTCCACTTTACAGGGCATAGTTACAAATGCCAGATTGGTTTGTAAAACTGGATTTAGTTTTTCAGTATCTTCCCATTGTTTCCATCTAATTATGAAATGTATTGTCGGAGATTGACGACAACGTACAAAGTAAACTTCGTATGAGGTTGTTGTAAGTTTTTGTGTAATCTTGTGTATAAAGGTTACTTCTTCCAAAATAGTAGGTAAATATATTACTAGTACATTCTGCTTATTTGCAATGCAAATCGTAACAGTAAGTTAAAGGCTCACATAAATAAAAACGAATTATAATAAGTGACCGCCTACAACTACGTTTCCATTCTTATAACTGACGAAGACAATAAACCAATCCTAGGAAGCATTTGGTAAAATAAATTGATACACGGTGAGGAATTCAAAAATACTTTTTCAACATTCGCAACCAAATGATCCAGATCTGTAACTCGATATAGCCCATGTGGCAAATAAATTAAATGTAGCATATTAGATATACCATATTTTTTTGAGTGGTGAAATGTTCCATATGCCTTCATGTATGCTACAACATAGTACTAAATATAGAGTTTTGTGGCATCTATGGCTAACACACCTTCCTCATTGTACCTTCAATGAATCAAACTTCGCTATTCACAACTTATATCCAACATGCATGAAAGTAAAAGAACAATAATCCCATAAACTATTACTCTGTGCATAGTATATTATCGCTGAAGTTCGAAAAACTAAATCCGGTTCTGTGAAAAGTCTATAAAGATTAAAAAAATATGATTTTCCATTTTGTAGAGTTGTGTGATAACTTTCACAACTCAGAAACTTTAAACTCAAAATAGCACTTAAATGTTTTCCTTTTAGGTATTTTGCATTCATAGTTTGTAAAAAAAAATAAATCGCTCAGTTTTGTTTCTTCAGTTCCAAACCAAGTCATAAACTGAAAACAAAAGCATGTTAAAGTACAAAAGAATTTCATGTTTTTCTCTAAAATTGATTTTTGTCTTGTCCAACAGAATAATTAGCATAAAAATTTAATTTGGATTGTAGAAATTAGATGAATATAATAAATAATGATTTATAATAATATCGTAACAAATATCTATATTATAAAATGTTTAGTATAATGAGTTGGTATTACATTTGGTTGCAAAAATCCAAGTTCCACCGAATTTGACAACTCTATTTGTTGCCAACTCTATATTTACTAATAAAAAAACTAAAGAATTGAATTAACAATTATTAATCCAAAAAGTGATTTCAAACAAAAATAAATAAAAATACTATTTTTTTAAAATTATGTTAGTAAAGAACAAATTGCTCTTTTAGTATGTTGTTTTAAACCCTTTGTTATAAGTTTCAAGATCTATTTTTAGGTAGAACAATCAAATAATTTTAAGGGAATAAAAACTACCCTTATAAGTTCACTAAAAGAATACTGTTTTTACTTAGAATCACTGGTTTTAAACACACATTGATATAATTATTTTTTTGTAAATAATAGCAATTTCAAAAAAGAATTCTAAAGTAAGCTTAATAATCTTAAATGAATCTGATGTATTCTTTTACTCTATAAAAATATTTCAAATTGTATTTTAGTGGAATCACCAGAACAAAACTAGGTTATATGTAGAAGATAATTAGCAAGCAATATCGAATAGAAACATTCCATTCGTCAGAATTTTTGCTTTGCGACTTTTGGGCGCTGATACGGTTACCTGTTGCTTTTGAATTTGAAAGGGCATAATGTTTAAAATTCTTTTGCTAGTACTTTTAGTCTCTTTGGACTGAGACCGCTAAACTAAATGATGCCATGGATGATATTAACTTGTCTTGGCGTGGTATGGACAACCTACATACACAACGATGTCAGAAACTTACATCAAAGTTAGAATTACGTAACGTAAGCACTAACTTGTAATTTAATGTTAAGTTAGTAAACTATATGTACTGCACATATTAATACAACGGGAATATTATGTGAAAGAAGACACGCCAGTGCCTTGTATTTGCAGATGATCTGGCAGTTTTAACGGGGACGACAAAAGAAAAAAAATGTTACAAAAAGGTTGGAGAAAAAAAATGGATTTATTAACCAATTAAGAAAAATAACGTTTATGAAATGGTCAGATTTAAAAATAGTAACAGAATTATTATAGGCCTGAACTTTTTTTTATTTAAAACACTACACATTTCCAACAATATTTGCAACACTGATACAAAATATAGCGGATCAGGTTAATTATCATTTCGTGATATTCTCAATTTGATTAAAATGCCATTTTTCACTGAATTATTGAAACTATTTTACCAAACGATTAAACGTTCCGAAACATCTGCAAAGTAAACAATTTTATGATTCATCAGATAGATATTGCTGGGTTACATGACACATATTTTTTATTAAAAGTGTAATGTAAATGCTTAAAGTGAATTTTTAGATAAACTAATGATGTTAGAAAAAAAAATTATTAGAATATTTTGTTGCAAATGACACGTTCTACATAGTTTTAAATGCATCATTTTCGCGGACACCCTGTATATACAATAAATTTTACTATTATTCTTGTTATTAATTAAGAATATCTACAAGCCCAAACATTTGTTTAAACGCGTTTTATTTCTGTGAAAAATGGAAAACCTCGTCATTTTTTTTTAGAAACTTTTTTATTATATTCGTTGCTCTCTTAAATTTTCATGCTGAAAAAATGTTGTAAATTTAAATTGTATCTCGTCATCGTTCGTTATCATTTGCTATACGTAAATTTCCTTCCAAAGTTTCAGTAAAAATGTCGTTAAAGAAAATTTTATAACTTGCATTTTCCATTTATGAAATTGGTATTATGGAATTTATGTTGTTAATTTTCGTTTCTGAAATTTTTGCATAAAACTATTTCCAATTTTTTCTACGTTAATTAATTCCACTTTTGGTGAAAAACTAAACCTTCTTTGATGATTATGTTTAAAAAAATGTAAAGTCTTCCTTTTAAATAAATCTACATTCATTTGGTATTTTTAACATTTTATTACTTAATCTCATCTTTTAAAAATAAAAGTAACATGTTTTTAAAGCGAAGAAAAATGTTCTCGAGTTATTCTGCGTAAACTGAAGGTTTTATAAAATATACCTTTATTTTCCTAGATTTTGTGTTGGTGTTTACATTTCGTTCCAGTTGTTCTAGATGAAATATTTCATTTCTGTTTCACTGTGCTTTACTAATGGTCTTTCACTTACACTTAAACGGATATAATCCGATCAATAATAATAATAATTTCATACAGCATCAACTACTTGTTCTCCAATTTCTTTAATTCTTTATTATTTGATTTTTTTAGAGTAAAGATAGAAATCGTAACGGAACCTTACTTATAAAACGGAATGAAAACTATTTTAAGAATAAAGATCTTCATTCGTAATTTGTGATAGTTTTCATCACGCAATTTCCTGAATATATTTATTTCTTTATATTGAAAGAAGAAGAGTCCATTAACGGTGTTACTGGGTAAACTACAGAATTTAAATAAAAGTTATTATGTGCATGGCTATAGAACAATGAAAGAAAAGTTATAAAGTACTGGTGAAATCATCAGAAGCTTCAGTGGATTATAATTATAATAGCACAAGCGTTAATGCAAATTTGATGGATACAATACAAAAAATAAAAGTATTGTAGTATCACATTTTGGAATTTCACGTAACGAGATTAAATCTTAATATTATAAAAAAACCCATTGTTTTTATTTTTTTATTTATTAAATACAATAAAGCCTCTTCTGCATAAAAACTAAGAATGAAACGCTTAGATCGAGCAAAAAATAAAGTTTGCATCGAAAAATCAACAAAAGTTTGCTCATGTCCAAATGGAATTATTCAACAAGTTGTTCGACTCGAATGAAATTTTTTAACGTTTTCTGAATGAAAAGTTAAAATTTAAAATAAGACTTACTTATACTGTGTCCATGCCCATTGATTCCTCTAAAATTGTCACGAAGAAAACACAATTTTCGGCGTTTTAAGCGGTTTTGAGAGTGACAATAATGAGTCTCATCAGCTCCTGTTACACAACTAAAACTGTCGTTATTCCCGAACGAACTCGCTGTTAAGGGCTCAAAGTGAACGCGCGGCGCGATTTTCCGACCAATGGAGACAGAAAACGTCGAACTGGTTCCAGTAGACGACCGACAACAATAGTAAGTCGGGTTTTACCCCGGGAAAACTCAACTCGCGACTCCCGAGCATATTTTCTGCTCGAGCCGCGCTGATTTTACAGGTAAAAATTTGAATGTTGCTGAAGGCTGGTCAATCTGCTTCACTTTAATAATCCAATTACCTAGGAAACGAGGAAAATTGAAAATTACTTTACGTTATTGACATGATTTGTGCTCTTTGGCGCGTAAGCAAACGTCTGTAGGAATGAAACGGAAAACGACATAACTCCAAAAAAAAAGAGTTTTTTTATCTGGGATAAAAGAGTTTCTTAATAAATTTGGGTATATTTTTAATCATTTTGTAACCAACGGGTCTTTCTACGTCTCCTCTTCCTTCTCAAAGTTAATAAGTCTCGAAGTTTTATTTTTGTAGAATAAAGCAACTGAATACGGCTCAACAATTTAATGTCCACAATGTGATACCAAAATTCCGTTCTGGTTCGGATATCGCACTGATACTTTGTCTTGGAGTAGTAGTAATACAGGGTACGCCAACGATAACGAAACAGAGCAATTTTTTCGGTTCGTCAAGAATTTAAAATGGCATTATTAATAGTCACACCTGTAGATATTGGTCAGAGGTTAACCCAAACATTTTCTATCAGGTTCATACACAACATCCTCTAAAATTAAACATTTTTGGAGATCTAATTATCGGACCATATTATATTCCTTAAAATCTAAGTGGTGAAAACTATCTACAGTTATTGAAGATTTCGCGTGTCCACAGTTGACACTGTTGAAATTAATCTGCATTATTTAGAAAACCATTTAGTTTTCCAACACGATAGTGCACCACCGCACTATGCATTGGACGTTCATCAATTTTTAGAAAAATGTTTCTGGCAAAAGAGGTGCAATTGAATGGCCCGCTAGGTCCCCAGATTTAAGTCAATTAGATCATATTTTATGGGGTCATCTCAAGTCCAAGGTTTATGCTACTCCTTCAGACACTTTGGAAGTACTGCCAGAACGTATTGTCCATGAATGTCGTCAAATAAGCCCCGAAATGCTCCAGATTATGTGACAGCGTTTTGAAGCAAACCTGTTTTACTACCAGGAAGTTAACAGAAGTAGTGTTCATAATGAAGAAAAAAAAACGATTTATTCCTCAATGGTTACTTCAATGTAACAAATTTTATATATAAATAGCCGAAAATTTATAAGACAAAACTTTCCCCCAACTAACGTTTACATGTCTAAGCATTTTCACATAACTTAAAAAATAGCTGTTTTTTTTGCGTTGGCGTACCCTGGATAAAGCCAAATAAAAATGCTCTTTCTTAAATGGTGTTACTTAGCTTATCCAGACGAGAGGTGCTTCCTTCCTGTTAGTCTCGGCAGAAAAATAACTCAAATCCAATAAAATACAAAATCAAACCACATACAATTTTATTAAACGACAACTCGTTTCGACCCCTTAAAGGTCATCTTCAGGTCTGAAAAGATTGTAAAAAAACACATCATAAAGTTTTTTATATAAAATAAACTTACCAGGTAAAACAACAATGTTAAAATTCAAAATAAAAGGAGACTCTCATAATATCTTCCAAAATGAACCAGAATTATACAACTTAAATAATTTAACATAATGCATGTGGTACAAAATGAAATAACAGTTATGGAACATATAATCATTTTCAAACTTTACATATATCTAAATATGTTCCATAACTGTTATTTCATTTTGTACCATATGCATTATGTTAATTTACTTAAGTTGTATAATTCTGGTTCATTATTTTGGGAGAGATTGTCTCTTTTTACGTTGAATTTAAACATTGTTATTTTTTACTGTTGTTTTACCTGGTAAAATTATTTATTTATTTTATTCTATATAAAAAAAATTGTGACCTGAAGATGACCCTTAAGGGGTCGAAACTAGTTGTCGTTTAATAACATTGTATTTGGTTTGATTTTGTATTTTATTGGATTTGAACCATTGTACCACATTTGAGTGTTATGGATAACCTTCTGTTTCTTTCAGAAAAATAACTGGCGGGTGTAAAAGCAATACTTCAAACCGTGATCCAGTGAAAAGCGTAAAACCGTTTAAGCAGTATATTCGCAGAATAGGCAGTAACAAAACAATTGTCTCAATTTGCCTACACAAAGAAGATGCAGAAGTAAATCCACAAAAAGTCTTGCTGAAATGAAGAGCAGTTCTGTAAAGAAAGGATAAAGTTCTACATCCCGTTAAGAATGATTATAAAAATATTAAAACGAACACAGGATCACCTTTGAAAAGACCCTAAGAGCAAAGTGGTCCTTCTGGTCCGATGGTGCCACATCTGCTAAGTTAGTAGTCGTGGAAAGAAAAGAAGAATTTTTTATTGACAGGACTACTCTGACAACTTGGCTTGATACTCAGAAAATTAAATAAACATGAGGGAAAGATGAATACCTACCGTATTAATTCCAGGTTTCTCTTAATATAGAAATAATTAACTATGAATAATTATAAAAAGTTTATTATATTTATTATAGGGTAAGTAAAACTTGACCTAGAAGATTTTACGACCCATTGAAGATATTTTTCCTAGCTGAATATAGTAATTCAATCCTATTTCCCCGAAAATTTTTAGGATATGAGATACTTGCACGTCAGATAAGTGTGTCATTTTTTAAACTTTATTCGTATGTAAGTAAAAATATTCCTAAGATAGTACAAATGCTTCCACGGCTAGTATAAGAAAGATTTTAAATCCCGGAAGTAGTTTAATTTAATATCGGTCCCTTTTCCAAGATAGGAAATATTATTGGTTTTATATTGTGGGCAATTCACTTGATACTTAGTCCAGGATCCGCAAACCTTTTTTAAAAAATTATTAAAATAGGCAGAATTTTAGTGTATAGGTTCGTTTCGACGTTATTTGTGTAGTTGAACCTTGCGAAAATTTTATAAAAGCTCCAAAATCTTTTGTCCTATAAAAGGAAGGTCATAAAAAATTATTACTAACAAGCTGATTTTTTTAGTGTTGTTTAGAAAATATTTCTATAATTCAATAGTCACATTGTCCTACAAATTAAGTGATACCTAACATTGATTGGTGATTGGTGATTGGTAACATTTTACTTTTATCTGTCCCTTTTTACCATCCAATCAAAGAGACGCTATGAAGTGTTTTTGATTTCATGTACGAAAAAGGTAAAAAAGATAAGAAATAAGAAAATTTTGCTCTCTTAGAAATCTTTTCTAAAGGTTCGAAAGCATCATAAACACAAATATGAGGATGTGGTACTGCCTCATAATTGGAATAACAAGGAATTTAGAGTAAAACCTAAATATTTGTCTTTAGAAAGGTAAGTCAATCAAATATCGTTTAAAGTAGATTATGAAATTACTAAAAAATAATTTATTAAATTTACATTTACCCGTATTTATGTAGAAGAAGAGATACTTTGTCGAAATTATTAGTACATTCTTTAAATAATAATTTTAATTTGTTTTTTTTATTACTTCCCTCAAAAATCGAATAACACGGATGTAATAAAAAATATTCGACTCTTTACAATACATACCATGAAACTAAAACGTTACTAATATTAAATAAATATTCCGGATTGTAATGCCATCTATCTTGGCCAGACCCTTAGAAATTTTGAAATAAGACTTACGATTTTATAGATTGAAACAAGCAGATAAGTCACATTGCTCAAAACAACTCATTGACTCTAAACACAAACCTACACTTAATAACACAATTAAAACAGTGGAGGTACTTCATATAAGTGGCAAAAAGGGAAACTTGATTTTTTGGGGGAATATGAAATAAAGAAATACCTAAAAAGTCCTCAGTATAGTATTAAATGAACGAGCAAACCTGGGTAAAATTATTTTAGATTACTTTTTGGTCTAAATACTTATATAATAATAACCAAAAGAATGTTAAAAATGAAGAAAATTATTGTGGATAAATTCGACAAAATACGTGTTGAAACAATTAATTTAAATATACACTTAGTAATTTTTCTTTCATTTAAATAAATGTTATTTTTCGATTATTCAATGAAATATGAGCATATTTAATATTAAACAACTTTTTACTAAGTGTTGGTGGTGTATATAATATTTTTGTGTACTTATATTATGCAAATTGTATCATTCTCATATAATAATATAATTGTTAGTAATATTTTTTTGACCTTCTCCTTTAGACATGTTGGGAGTGGAGGATGCTCCTATCATTCATTTTGTAGTTTTTCGAGTTTTTTACCAAATTATCTATTTGAGCAATCACCAAAAATACATGTTTCTTACAAAGAAAAGTGGGCGTCTCATCAAATCAAAGCTGTTCACAAAAAGTCTACCTGTTAGTTTTAAAAAAAGGCTTCAATTCTTGTACTAATTCTTATGTGCAATAAAGACAAACTATCAGAAATATTATACATCAAAATAATCGGCAAAAACGTTTTTATATTTTAAAATAAAACTCACCGTATCTCACAAAGAAAACACATTTTTTGATTTGTTTGGTTACATTCATAACACAGCAGGGTCTCGGGTTGGAATTCAGGCGTGGGCGAATATATTGCATTTATTTTAACATTTAAAAATGGCAATTACTCTCATATATTAATTTGGCACGTAAAATAAAGTTCCTAGTTATCAATTTGAGCATTGCGAAAATTGGTGTTTGCGTGTTATGTGCAGACATTCATCACGTATGTTCATAGAGTTGATTTGTTACTTTTGGGATTGAAATATTTACAAAAATATCTCATAATAACTATCTTGCAAGATTTATGGATACGACACCTCGTTAATATAAGTGTTTGGTTCACAAAGAAATATATTTATTTATTGTTATAAATTTTAATACTTAGAGACTTACGACTTAAAACAATAAAGGTTAATCAGTTCTATTTTTAAAAATAAGAAAAATCGCCGGCTTGTATTTTTACCGAATTTTGTTTATCTTCAGTGCACGTCAACAACCTAGATCAGTTAAGAATAAACGAAAAAATAAAAATCATGCAAAATGATTCAATTTCTAATGCGATTTCTCTGATAAGGGGGATTAATTCAGTGTTGCGAACGGCCTTATAGCATTGAGCTCATCCGAATTGAGAGTGAATTCAAATTTATAACTGTAAATACCTCTCAGATAAAAATGTAATGCATTATTCTGAATATAAAATCTATAAAGCTAGGCTTAGCGTGGAGTTATATCCTAGCAGTATGGAGGAAGTTACAGTTCATAGGTATGTTTGCCAACTAAATAGCGAATTGTAAGTACACAATAGGTCTCGAATAATGTAATCCTTTATATTTTATTTTTGACAATTTGTAAGATTTTTATGAAATCTTGGCGATACTTTGTCCAAATTGACTTAAATAAGAATAGATAAAAAATATGTAAAATAAAAGAATACTTAACAGGGTGATATTATTTATTTTTTAACATAACAAAAACAGTGTAATAGAATTGAAAAATTATTAACTATTTTATTTACTTTTGACAACTCTGCATCGTTACAAATACAAATATTCTTTGAGTTTTGTTTTTGTAAAAACAAATAGATACAAAGCTACCCAATTTGTTCAATTTAAATTATGTGATCACATTTGAAATACCAAAACTTTCGCATTTATATTACTTAGTAGTAGAGTCTACAAATTATTTTTTTTCAAACGCAATGTTCCAAATTATTAAACACCCTAACTGAATTCAACACTGATTGCTTTTTTGAATGTTACTGAAAGTGAATTTTTTAATAGTATGCATAGAAAGTTGGAACACCCCGCAGATATTTACATCGTCTAAATTATTTCAGGTAGACTGGCTAAAAAATGCATTAGTTTCTATAAAAACATGTTCAGCCTAAACGTATGAAAGAAACGCGTTTATTAAAAACACGTTTTCAGAAACTACCACTCACTGAATATATTAAATTCTCATTCCTAAAAAATATTATAAACTTTACAATAGACAACAATCAATAAGTTCATATTATGAACAACTACTTTAAAGTCATTTAGACCCTAAACTAAATATGACTATATTTATTGTAATCTTAAAAGTATTGCACATTAGTGTCCTAGAAATAGTATTTGAGCGTTAATAATTTCTATATTTAGCCCTGTACTATACAGAAATGTCGAAATGTGCACATAAAGTAAATCACAAAAAAAATTGCTTTAGAAAAACTTTAGGTATTTTTATTTTTAGTTGATTATATTAATAGTAAAATTTTATTGTTCAAATTATTTGTTTTTAGTAAATTAAGTATTCATATTTGAAATAATCATTTATTATAATTTTTGCCTTTGGATTATCTATCTAAAAATCCTTCAAACACAATGTAAATAAAATACCTAAATATTTTTTCACAATTTGATATTTTATAAATTTTACGAGTTACTTTACGCTCATATTGTATAACTTATTTTGAATTGATAATATAAAAAAACAATCTTTTAGTCTTCTACAACCACTTATAAAACCTCCCTAATTTTTTATCAATTTCAGTTTCCGCAACTTGTCCTTAATTCATCTCTTCCATGCGATTTTTTTGAATCAAGGGTTCGGGTATTCCTGTTTGCGACTAGCAAACCACTAATTAAAAGGATCCATTAGTTTTACTTTGGTTGCAAAATGGGTGCTGTATAATTTAATCATTGTATACCATTAAGTTATACAAACTTCCTTTGAAACAAAAAACAAACGTAATGTATTAGACATACTTGTTACACATAATTAACCCAAATGTAATTGTACAGGAGTTGCAATAATCAGTGTAGCTATATTTTTATTCATTATTACCTAGAGAAATTAATTGGCTAAAAAGTCGGTGGTTAAAAAAGCCTTTAATTTACTTTTTTGTCGCTAATCGCATGTGAAAGTATATAATTAATTACAAAAATTCGAAAGAATAGTAATAGTTAATTTTTGAGATTTACTAAATCGTTTATATAGTTCAGAGCTAGTACTAAAATCTTAACCCTCTTTTTGAGAGGTAAAAATTTAAGTAGTTATTAGTTCTTAACGCTCTTTAGTATCACTTAAGATATATTACTTAGCTAAACAAAACATAGGCTTCTGGCCAAAATTCTATTTTATAAGAGAGGCCTTCTTAGGTATGCAAGCATTAATTCGTTGTGCTTTATACTAGGCTAAGTTAAACTATTAAATAAATCACAAAAATAAAAAAACTAAGCAGCAGTTCTGGCTCGACTTATAAAAATAGTAAATAAAAAAATATTTCGGAAGACAATGTAATTTTGTTGTTAAGTATACTTAAGTCGATTTTATTAGTTACTTGAGATAATAAAAGGCTTATTTTATAATTAAAATTGTACATAAAAAACATCTTAAAATTACTTGTCCCAAATGTATCAAATTTCACAAATTTTTAATGTAAAAATTATATCAGTTTGAAATATTTTTTTGAATAAAGAATAATTATAATATTTTGCTACTTTAATAGATTTCTTAATAATTTGAGCAATGTTTAGAATAAAACGTGTTGCAACCAATAAATGTAATCAATTAATTTAAATGTACCTAATATTGATTAAAAAATTGTACATAATGATTATTTTATTTTAATCTGTAAACTGGAATTATAAAAAAATATTGATTCTGAAATCAAATTTTGAGATTTTGAAACACTTTTTATATTTAAAAAAAGGCCTAGATTGGTAAAACCTGCCGAATCTAAGTTGCACCTGATTCAGCAAAACACTTTTTTCTTCTTTTAATTCAACTAGAATGAAATTTTGATTTAAGAATAGGATTTTTCTAGTCTTTAGACTGGTACTTGATTTGAATTTACCTTAACTACTTAAGAATTAAAAATTATATATAGTTACTTATTTATAAATTAATAATAGCTAACAGAAATATATAATATACATATATTAATATGTAATATATTAAATTTAATTTAGCTCAATGTAACTAATTCTTAATATAAGTATATTAAATTATAAAATCTGATATTTGCAACAAATCGCCACTATATTTTCCACACTAAGAAAAATGTTCTAACTCAATATTCCCCGGTATTTCTTTAAGTAAAATATCAAATTAAAATTTTAATTTATATTTTCAGAAGGAAATATTTACAGGGAATTTCAAAAATCATCGTTTTTCATTCTAAACATTTCTTCTCAGTGTGTGAGCTACTTTCAATCTCCATTTAAAAACGTACCTTTTTATATTGACTTCAAAAAATAAAGTATAATTTAAAAAAATCGGTTGATTTAACAATTATTTTTCGGAGAATAGTAGTTACAAAGCACAATGAATATACCAAAATATCTCGAAATCAAATAATTCCTAAATATTAAAAAAATTATATTAGAGATCTACTTGAGTAGTAAACCAAATAGACCCATTAATATCTATAGGTAGCACCGAAGCGGCATGGCAAATAATAATAATAGTAATAATAATAATAATAATAATAATAATAATAATAATAATAATAATAATAATAATAATTGTCATCCATTCCTACCACAGGTTCTGCTTTCCGAGATTCACTCGAAGTAAATATAGTTTGGTATTAATATTATTATTAATCTTAAAAGTTGGAAAATTAATTCAACATACTAATATATTTGTCTTATATTAAAACTTAATAATTTTAATTATTATATTCATTGATAACTTTAAATTAAATTTATTTCTTTTTTAACTAAAACCTGTTTACTAAAAATTAGACATAAAGGGGTTCGTTTTTAAATGGACATTGGAAAACCATCTATAAATAAGACGTACAGGCAAGTTAAGATAACATTTTCCAGAACTATTAACTGACCAGTAGTTTTTAGCTACTTTCATACTAGTCATCACAAAAATATTCAAAATCAAGACAGCAGTTGATCAAATTTTAATTATTTTATAATATATATGTTTAGTTGCTATTTTGTACTTTTTGTCTATGCTGATGAATTCTTAAAGTTTTTCATTTTTCTAACACAATTGACGGTGGTATTAATAACATAATAAGTTTTAATAATAAAGCTACTTATAATTTGAATATTTTTTGACGCAATAGAAAGTACCGCTTGAACCTTCAAATTTATATTTTCTAATACACATTGTCCTAAAAATAAAGTAGATGCTCTTTTAGAAGAGATTAAATGCACAACTTTCGTTACGCGTTTTGAGAATAACCTTTAAATTATTTATTCTAAAAACTATTAAATTTTAATCTCAACGTATTGATTAAGAGAAAGGTTTGTCCTATTTTCTTTCTCATGATCATGTCTGTGCATTTCTGCTAGAAGTCTGGGATCAACAGGAAGAGGCGCTAGTTGAGGAATTGGGGTACATTCAGGCGGCATCTGAAAGACAAAAACAATAATAAAAATGTAACAAGCAACCATAATTACAATTCATTTATGTGATGCATAGACAGTTTACGTGGTAGTATTTTCTGATTATAACTAGATGTGAGAGCCCACACTATAGCTAATTAAAATATTGACCATAACCTGGTACTATGCAAAATACTGATAGAAACTCTAAATAAAATGAAAAAACCAACACTAATGATAGAAAAGTGTAACAACGAATCACTATTAGATGATAGCACAAGGATCAAACAATGTATATTAACGGTAACCGAAGAGGCCATTGGCAAGTGGAAGATAAGCATAAATGCAACAAACAATACAAAATCCTGGTTCTGCCAAGGAATCAAACACCTTTCACAACAAAAAGTTACATTAAATACAAAAGTGCATCATCAAAAGAAAACTGTCAAGAATATGTTACAGTTAGAAACAGAATAAACTCTAGAATCAAAACAATAAAACGAGAACATTGGAGTAAATTCACGAGCGATATGGAACACGACATGTATGGAGTACAAAGAAAGGTTCGTAAGATGCTCAAAAACAGAAAGAAACCCGTGAACGAATATGTACAAACAAAGGGAGTTGAAATGGAAACCTGACAAAAATACTTCACAGAAGAGATATTTACAACAATGAAGAAACTGAAGAACAGAAACTCGTCAGGAACAGACAACATTACTCCTGAAACACGGTGGTCTAGAACTAGTAAAATATCTTAAACTGTTATACAACAAGATCCTCGAAACGTCAGAAATCCCGCAAGAATGGCACAAAAGCGTCACAATTTCTATATTTTGCTAGGATAACTCTCCTCAATACAACCATGAAACTTTTCACTAATGGTTTAAAAGGAAAACTTGAGCAAATTACAAATAGGAGAAACAACGAGGTTCTAGACGAAATAGATCAACTATAGACGCATATGTCTGTTTTCTTTGGCTTGATCAAAGCATTCGTTAAAGTACGCCTCATCATAAATATATTGAAAAGTAAAGAAGTGCCTGATAATATTGCGAAAATCATCTGAAAGCTAAATATCGACAATCTAACACAAGACATACAAACACCATGGGGCATTAGACCTTTTAATGCATATCATTATAAAAAGGTGACATCGATGAATAAGGGTATCGAATAGGACATAAGAGAGTCAGCATGATGATGCAGCCATTATCGCGGAAACGGAGGACGATCTGTAGAGACAGCTGCCTAAGCTCTACCAAGTAAGCCGGGAATTAAGCATGATTATCTCCACAGAAAAAACTAAATGCGTAACTTTTGCCAAAGACCCGGTAAGATGTAACTGGTAGTAGAAAACAAAATCATTGAACAAGTATCACAATTTAGGTACCTAGAAATAGATATGTCATACTACCAAGACCCAGAGACGGACCTTAGAACCAGATAAATAGAGCGGCGGCCATATAAAGATACCTGAGACAAAGGGTCTGGACAAACCCCTTCATGCGAACAGACAGTAAAATTAAAACTTATGAGACCTGTATCAGACCACTAATGATACAGTGAACAGAAATCTGAGAGGAGACAAATAAAACCAAACGTATATTAAGAGTAGCTGAAATGAGGAACCTAAGAAGGGGATAACAAGGAGGTATCGAATTAGTAATAAAGATATCAGAACACAATGTGAAATACAGGACCTAATAAGATAGAGTAGACAAAAAAATGTTACGCGCACGTAAAACGTATGGAAGAAAACAGTGTAGCACACGTAGTTCTGGAAGGGAAGCCGGTGGGTAAAAGACAAGCTGGAAGACCTCCAAAAGATGTCCACCTCTCAACAACTTATACAGGCAACCTAAAATAAATATTTTCTGATGTTTTCAAATTGTAAATCCGTTTTTACATACCATTTGCTGTTGTGGTTGCTGCTGCGGTATAGCTCCTGGTGGAGGTATATTGGGGTAATAGTTCGTAGGTGACACCGGTGGACTGGGATAGGGCCAGTAGAAAATCTGCGGAGGCATAAACTGCCTTGGATCCAGCGCAGCTGCTGCAAGTTGTACAGGAGGATATCCTGGGAAATTTGGGCCGGGATGAAACGGCGTCGGCAAAATATTACCTCCTAAAACATATCCTTCATAATATCCAATGCAAAGGATATAACATTTGCCTATTTTTATTTCTAGTGAGAATTTGAAAGTACATGAAGTATAGATGGCTACTATTTAAAGAAAATGGGCTACATTGATTTAATTATGCTTTTTGAAATATACTGCATGGATAAATTTTTATTTCTATTGAAACATCAATAGTTTACTACATTTTTACTACCTTTTTATAACTTTTATAGTTGCAACAGAAATCGTTAAATTGGCTGATTGTTTATATATTTTACACTGTCCATTTTTTTAAGCTAATAAGTCGGAATGTATTATTAAAAAAATATAACAATACCCTTTTAAATATTGATCAGTTAAACTAGATGGATTAGTTAAATTTGAGTATTAATAAAGATTTATTGTCAAAATATTTTAATAGGTCTTCTACTTTTAACTGTTTTTTGTATACAGGGTCCAGAAAATTAAAAATAATAGGCTCATTTCAATAACAAATAGCCACCTTTAGAATTAGAATATTTTTTATAGAAAGCTAGAGGAAACACATTTTTGAATTACATACCCTTTCCAATACCTTTTAAGTCGTTATAAATACCGTTACGAGGTTAATTAAATTAAATGAGAAATTAATATGATGGGAAATACTTTTCATAGTATTACATAAATTAAACAAATATTTCTGCTTCATTTTTAACTGAATTCAATACTTAAACAAATATTTAACTTTGATACTAAAAAATTGTAGTTTAATATATTATTTATTATACCTTAAGCTAATTTATTTCAGGTTGCGGTGTTGGAAAAAATATTTTTTATTGGTATAATTTTAAAAACTTTGTATATGGTCTATGTATCTACCAGGTTCTTTTTTAATACAATTTATAACTATTACAAAAAAGAAGAATATTTTAAATTTTTAAATGTTACTTTATCCTTTACTTTATATTATATAATAATGTATAGGAAATGGAAGTATTATGAAATAGTTAAACATTTTAATTGGTAATTCGTATTTAAATAAATACTATGAACATAATATTTTAGATTTGAGTTTCCATATTTCTGTGATATTTAAAAAAAATCAATAATTTAGGGTTTTCTAATCACGTAATAGTTACTTTGTTGCTATAAATGAGTATTTACATATTTCGGCATTTTAATTAACAAAGAGCAATATTTACCTATTTTATGAGTGTTTATTATTTTTTTACAATTTCAGATTAAAAATGAGTGTCAGTGATAAATGAATTAAAAGCACTACTAAAGTTAATGTATATTTTTCAGCAAGTCTAGTAAGCGGACATTTTAAGAATTTTATTATGCTTTCCAAATACTTATACTTACACTAAACTAGATTTTTTCTATACGTGAATGCAGAAAAATTATAGTGCATAGCTTAGGTTGTAAACATTTTACAAGCTCATAAAATTACTGATACATTTCCACTTTATTCTAATTCTAACTAATTGTTTTAAAGTGACATAATAAATTCTATGAAGAAATGTTGAGCTAATTTTTGGTTAACTTTTTCAGCCTGCAACTTTGTAAATACTCATTATTTATAAATGAATTTTGTTTCCTTTATTCTGGGACACATTCTATAATGAAGTAACCAAGGTGAAAGTTGAACATTATAGTAAGAAAAAACACTTGCAATGGAGATGAGACATTTTGGACAAACAGTTGAAAAAAATGGAAGTCATAATGAAAGAATCAGAGATGAAATAAGATCCAACAATGAATAAATTAAAGATTAATTTGGTACGGTTGCGAACAAAAAATGAAGTCGAACAAAATGATAGAGAGAGTATTAGAACCAGAAAAAATAACTAAGAAAAAGTAAACCAAGAAAATTATGGTCAGAGAAAACAGAAGAGGGTATTTAAAAAGTCCGATCATTTGGAGAGATCAAGAAAGAACTAAAGAACTCGCCTTCGATTCTTCATGTCGCAAGTGTTTTTAGTCAATATATTTTTAATTCTTATTTCTAATAAATCTTCCAAATTGATTTTCAGTTTTGGTTTTGATTATCAAAAATTTGCAATATTTATAATACCTAATTACTCGTACCAATCTGTTTTTTTTTATTTTGATACATTGTGCTATCATGGAAAGTACTTTTTTCCACACTAGTTGTTTAATGTAATATTTAAGCGAATACATTGTATGCTGGTAGTAGATAAATAATCTAATCTAAGTTATTTTAAAGTTACATGATAAAAACCTACTTTAAGCTACTTGACAAAAGTAGTAAAATCTGAAATGATTATAAAAATACATTTGTTGCTGCCACCATTTACGTTTTATATACTGAAGAAATTTAAAATTCTGAAATTTTACCCTCTTGCTAAGGTTACATTATGAATTTTCAAGTATCCCAAACAGAAAACGCGCTAAGTACTTATTTAAAGGTTATTGCATGTGTTTAATAAAATATTTGTTTATAAATAGGTATTATAAACTCGATAAACATTAGTAAAAAATTACACAATTTTCTTATTGTGTCAATTTTTACATATACCAGACCATATACTACTTAATACTACATTAAATAATTCAAATGAAGTATGAAAAACCATCTACCCACCTCCATATATAGAAGCAACGTTGTATCCCACACTTAACTGCCATCTTCTCCAGGATCACCCAGTATATATCTATACGGGGTGGCTCAAAAATTTAAGAATATTTCCATCCAAAAAATATTAAAACCGAATAACTCCGAACATCCTGTGATTAACATTATACTTCTAGACCAAAGAACAAAAACCGAGTTTGTTCTTATCGTATTACACGCCGAACTTTGTTTTCTCCTGGAGTTAAGTATACTATTTTTATACCGATCCTATTTCTTCTAACGTACTGTATATACAGGGTGTTAAACTTAAAACTTTCAAATAAACGTAAAGGTTAAATAGGGATTTCCAAAAATCATACAATTCACTTTTGAATGTGTTTAAAAATTATTCTTCGTGTTTCTGAAAATCGTGAGTAGATCAACCAGGCGGATTCTGGAACGTATGTAATAAAATTGATCCCTTCAGAAATAATTCTTATTATCAGGTCTAATTTAATTAAGCTCAATTTTTAGTTATTTTTTTTCATAAAATTTTCCAACTCCAAAAATCATTACTGATTACAAAAGTATAAACATTCATATTAATTTAATTTTTCCATAAATATGTTTGACATTTTATAGATTTGGATACTGTCAAACCGACACTAGTTATTTCTGGAGAAAAATGTGTTAAATAAAACACCCTGTATACTATGTAAAAAACTTTAGACGGAAACGACAATATTATTTTTTTGATGCCACCCTATATACGAGAAATGTGTTATATATAGCGAGAGGAGACTGACAACAAACCCAAAGCATTATCGTGACAAAACATTTATTAATGTGTATATTAAAACATTTGTTGACGATAGAGCTGCATAAACGTTACAGAAAAATAAAGTGTTCACAGAAATTAATATTTGCCATTTTTTTAAGCACCAGGTATGGTTCACCTAAGTAGAAAGCGCAAAAATGAACAGGAACTCGAAACAAACATAATTTAATGGAGAGTATATTATTTAGATAATCAAGTTCCTCGGCACTTTCATGTACATTTTAATATCAAAGAAAAAGTGTTTGAATTTTTCCACAGTGGTAAACATATATTATTGAAAATTAAAAATAATTAAATTAAAAAGTATTCAGAAAACGATTTTTTAGTCATAAATTAAAGTTCAAATTTAATATTTGTGGTGCCATACCGACCTGGTACCAAAAAAATGAAAGGATAGAACCTTCGCTAGACAGTAAATAAGGGTTGATGAAAATATTTTCAACATTCAAAAAAATATTCACCAGTGAGTATTAGTACCTACTTCATGGAAAAAATTTGTTAGTATACACCCATACGAAACATTCCAATTATACACTTGCATCAACAATATTGAATTATAATAAAGTAAACCTGTAATATTTTATCGTGATACAGAACACATTTTTTTTAAATTAATTCTAGTAGCTGCCTAATAGATAATTTATATCTTAACCCCCCTGTAAAATATAGTTTAAGTTGGTTAAAAAAAAAAATTTCAAAAATTCCTTGCGTTTTAGGAGTTATATATGATAAAAAATATGAAATCAAAGCTATAAAAAATACCGATCTACACAGAAAACTATAAAAAACAGGAACTCATGGAATAATTTGTATGTGTCCATAACTTAATCATTTATGGTTAATCGACAATTAATAAAACTTATTAGTAGAGATGAATATTGTGAATCTTTTGATTGTGATAAAATAAGTGTATACATACAAAGTCTAATGGAAATCAACTAATATAAAAAATATGAAAGAAAATCTTAATAATGTTACTTCAAGGTAACGACAAAAAATAAAGAAAATTATGAATATATAAATGATGGAATTATCAGAGAATCAACAAAAGAAGAACTGATAATACCTACAAAAACAACGGATAAATTAGATACGTAATCAAAAAGATAAAATAAAAACAAGGATAGTTGGAAAAGAAAAAAAGAGGTATTAAAGACGCAATTTAATGTTGTAAATGAGAATAGTGATAAAACAGGACAAGAAAAGTAGATTCTAAAGTCCCAACATTGTGTAAAATTTTTAAATCGTTTATTTTCCTGTTGAAATAATTTACATGACAATAGAATGAACTAAATAAATTTAGTTGTGGAAAAAAACCTTTTACGAAATTATTTCTGATAATTAAAAAAAATAATAAGACGTAGGTACAAACTGTGTCTTAGGATCCAGTAATTTTAATTGACGATATATAAGTTAAGCTGGTGCACTTCATTGGTATATGTACGAAAATTTGTAATTTAAACACGTGTTTCAACACGTGTGTGGAAACGGTATATACTTATAGACTTATAGTATACAATTACTAGTTTAAATAACGCAGGCAATTCAAAATTGTACATTTTAGACCACCGTGTTTCATATTTTTTCAACAAACAAAATTTAAGACCTGTAAATCATTAATTTTCTGTTTTTAATGGAGTGCTGATGTGCAAGAGCAAATTTTATGGTTGATCATTAAAACATTAAACTGACTCAAAAAGTATGCTGTACACAGTTTAAAGCATTAAATTATTTTATTTGTGTATTAAAAATGAAAATGCAGACAGACCTTTTGTTCTATAACACGTGGACAGCGCAACGAGTTAATAATTCAAGCAACTGGATCACAATAATTCGAGAAAAGCGAAGAGTTGTTTTTAACGAATTGTAGTAATTATTTTTGTTAAAATGTACCAACAAAATAACACAAAATATCAGTAGTTATTGTTTTTTTTTTTGTTTAAATTTTTCATATATGTCTGGTCATGTTGTCATCTATTCATAATTATAGAGAAAGGTCTACCTTAAAAATTTTATTTTTATAGCTCTCGCAATATTTAAGTTAAAAAAGAAAACTTAAGACAAACGTTATTGTCTATTTGTGATTATAATAATAAATACATTTTTCCGTTTATCCAAATTATTCGTTCTAGAGCACAAAAGAATAGCACAATGTTTCAATCAATCAAATGAAGGAAACCCAGGAATGTAATAAATAATATTGTGATTATTCTACTAGAAAACTCAATTTTCGTACGATCTCTTATTTATTAACCGACCTGTATATTATTATTTAAAAAATATACATCATAACTCCTACAACTTTTTTTTGAAACATTTTTTATTAGCCTAGAAACTGATTTTTTACACATGACTGAGCCTTATTATTTTATTTATTCCACCCCATTATTCATGATGGCATTATATACGAGTATTTACCGAATTTTAAATAAATCTGTTTAAACTAAATAAACTATATGTAATGACATTTTAGTATTGAACATTTCTTTCATCATTGTCAGTCAATTTTGATGTTAATTTTAAATTAATTATGATGATTTGTTTTTGGAATAATTTATGTGTATAATGATCTTTGCAAAATATTTTGAAGAAGAAATGAATGAAATAGAATCCATAAAACTCAAAGATGCACTTATAATAAAACAAGATGTTCCATTATGCTTTCCAAATGATACTAATAAAGGTACTTGTAAAGATAACTAAAAATTGGTTAGGGGCCTGGAGTTTCTGAAAAGTTTGAGTGTAATTGAAGTACGAAACAGAATTAAAAATTTGTGGTAAAGTTTCTAATATTCTAAATATAGATACACTTATTAGATAACTGTTGCATTCCCTTTGATTTTTATAGCTCATGTTAGCAACTTATTTTAACAAAATTATACCACAAAACTGCAAATAAGAAATAATTTAAATTAAGTAGAAAAATCAACAAAAGCAAGGGAGACATCTGTGTAAGGAAAAATAATTATTATTTAATAAAATATTTAAAAAAATCAAAACTTATACTTTGTTTGTAAGATAATATATATCGTTCACTTCATAACAATTGTTATAGACAATCAGAATGTATTTCAAGATCAGAAATAAATTATCAAATCCAATTTTAAATTTATGTGAGTACGTGATTCGGAATTTACTAACATGGTCTGAATCTAAAACATAATATCAAAGATAACTTGCCAGTGATGTATGGATCATTCCACGCTATTGTTATGCAGACTGACTAAATAATTTCCGGACTTAATAAGTGTAATAAATTCAAGAATGGGAATTCATTGCCAAATGTTAACAGTCGAAAACATAAAATGGCTCTAAAATAGAGGGGAAGCTACGTTTAATAATTTTTCGAACTTAAAACTTCATGGAACCGAAACTAAATCATTTTAATATCGATTAAGGTAATTCTGAAACTCTTAAAATTGGACTAAATAACTCTCAGATGTCAATGCTGAAAATAATAAATATTTACTTTTCCTGTTACCTTTAGGTAGTACAGAACAAAATTCTTTTTGCAAGAAGTATGCTATACAAATTAAATTATTAGCATACGTAAATTTATATAAAATTCTTCATATATATATATATATATATATATTATGATTGCAAAAAAAATATTCTGTTATAAAAATGGACGTCAAAAATTTTATCCATTCACCAACACCATTCCAAAATAGTTAAAATTTATGAATGTGAAAAGCAAAACACCAAATCATATTCAAGTATCTAGCGAAAGCTATATGGAAGAGGCTTAAACTGAACCTACTAAACCGATACTATCCAATTTTCAACAACGTATTGAAATTGGATAGAATTGGCCACAAAATATTCTATTAACTAGTAAACTAAATCCCAATATATAATAAAAAATAAATGGATTAATTATACACCATGATTTTGTACAATGTCTCTTAGTCTACTTTCAAAAAAATCTAATCTTTGGGCTCCAAATTAAGCACAATTAAACCATCCGTTAATCAAGGCAACTTCTCTTTTGAGATAGAAATAATTTAAAGTTGGTATTGAACTGTGCTTAGTTTAAAGCTCTAAAAAAACCCTTCGCCATCTATTGACAACAGTGACAAAGACACAACCAAAGACAACCTCCAATTATATCATTTAATTAAACTCGATAAGAATTGAATATTTCGAACTATTCATATTAGATTTTGTCCAATTAAACCTTAATCTGATCACTGACACTTCAAGTATTCAATTGGCGGTAATTTCAAGAGAACCTGCATTTTTGCCGGCTAAATAAATTATCCTCATTTAGATGTAAATGTCATTGTTTGATAATTAAATGCCCGTTCGGACTGTAATTAATACGAGTTGAAATTCAAAGCATTGATCCAATTTAGCTTCAATAGTATTTCGATGTAGTGAAGGATTACTACCAAATTACGTCATGTGAATCTATAGCTTAGACCGAAATCATAAAAAAGATCTAACGTTATATAAAAAGAAGTAACAAATTATATACCAGGCATCTAAATTTCAATAGTATAAGTAATATTTTCTTAACTATGGAAGAGTTCATACAATGATTGTCTCTTATCTTTACAAGATATTGGATGATATTTTAAAGAATTTTTACATTCTAAAGGGAGTATTACCTTTCTACATTTAATTACGAACCACGAGTTTGCATAAATTTAAACTGTGCCAGAGTCACATTAATTAGTCTTTGACTCAAAGCCAATAAGTGTATTTCTTTAAAAAACCTCTAGGTAGAGCATATTTTAATTGAAAGAGCTGAAATAAGAAGTCTATTTGGGTGTTCTTTTTTCCACTCTTTCTTTTCCTTTTCCTCCTCTTTTCAAATCTAAAATATTAGTTCGAAATAGACAAAATTATTTATTTCCTGTGATTATTCAAATGTTTCTTGTGTAAGGAAACATCCGGACAGATGAATTACAAGAAATGGATCTAACAAAAATGGACGAAAAATTCAAGAACAGCAGTTCGGTATAAATTAAGCTACTCATATTATTTTAATAGTATGTGAATTAAAATAAATCAATTAGTAAATAAAAAAAATAGTTGCCTTTAGTTTCAACATGTTTCCTAAAACCATAGTTTTAAACAACAAATACCCATATCCAGAGGTCTATAAAATTAGTCGCAGACGTTTTTGTTATAACAAAAGCCTTAAACATGGAATAGAGGACCAAGTGAATTAGAAAAATATAATTATTTTAACTGTTGTATAAAGAATTAACGAGTAAACAAATGTCTCCAAAAAAATTGTCGGAAAATTTACAGATTACAATTCACCTAAATAGAACTTTTTTAAACCCATAACATACCAAATATATTTTAATATCATTAAACATGTTCTAGTGTAAAAAAAATTATCAAACAATTATTTGCACATGTAAAAGTAATTATTGGAAAAAATATACTTACCATCAATTATTTTGAGTCAAGTTCTGTAATTTTTTGACAATTCTTTTGGAAACTATCAAAAATATTTATTTAACAATAACTTAGGAACAAACAGAATTTTTAATTAGTTTTCATAGCTTGACGCCGAAACATTTTTAAATTTCTAAAATAATAACATTTAAAAATTCTGGTTCCAACCCAACAAGCAGAAATTCGGAATGTAATTTCATCACAATAAACGTAGTTTAGAGTCCCAGTCTTTTAATTATTATCAACAGTAAAAGAGGGCTCAATACCCTGTCTAAAAAAATCACTTGTCCCAGAGTTTGGTCATATAAAATCGACCACATCACGTTTAATGGTTATTTTAAGGCACCACAGATCACAATAGGATGTCAAGATTGGAAATCCATGTTGGAATGAGCTAATTACTAAACTTTACAGATTTTGTTAGGATTACTCCAATTAGATTTAAAATAAACAGTGCCCTGATTGTAAATCTTTTTATATGTTAAAAGTGGGTATCACCACCAATTATTAATAACTAGTCATATAGGGATTTCAAGAAGCGCTGTAAATTACAAAACATGTAATTATTATAAGGAACTTGACTATATTTTTTTAAACCTGATTTGTAATAAATCAATACAAATATTATATTTAATAAATTCCAATAAGGTATTTAGTAAAATTAAGTACAGCGATTGTCATAATTATTGTCTTAATTTGAGTAATTGTTTGGTTTGTTAAATATTATTAAACTATATTTAATTGTAGTATTAATTTCCTAATATCTATAAATTACTTTTATTTAATCTGCCGGAAAATTATATGAGCTGAATCCAATTCAATAAATTAAGAACTGGACATTACCATTACAGTATAATTACTATAATAATAACCTAATTGGGAATTTTTGTGTAAATAATATATCATAATTCATAATGTAAAAACATTAGCTTATTTATTTACATTATTGTACAAAATTTTAGGATACAAAAATAGTATCCAAAAAATAATAATCATAATATCGATTCTAGAATATATGTACTGTTTATAAGTAAAATATTTAAGTAAATTAATATTTAAAATTAATTAATATATTTTATCAAAAGTTTAAATGAAAAACTTAATAAGTAAGTTAGTAAATTTCAAACAAAATAATATAAATATATTTAACGAAAATTTAAAACATAATGAAAAAAAAACGATAGAGGATTAAGACAATTTCAACCTTATTATTTTAATTAATCGATCTGACTGTTGAACAATTTAATTTATTTGAGCAGAAATATATACACTTTTCTTCAAAGATGCAAATTTTACTTAACATTTAAATTGTTCTAAATACGACCCGTTTCTAAATTCTAAAGGAAAAATTAAATCAATAAAGCTCCTCTCCTCCATCTTCTAATCATCATCAACAAAAAATCATATCCGTTGGTACTTGAAAAACAATTCAAGATCATTCGATTAATTTCACAACCAGAGAGCTGCTTTACATATTAGGATAAAACTGAGGATAAACAGGCAACGTTGTTGGTGCAAACGGCCGTTTTGCAGGAGAACCCTGATCATTGAAGGCATCTCCGTAACTTCTCTTAACTGCCACGTGGGGCATAACAGGGACAACCCCAGAATTTTGCCCTTGCATCAAGTGAGGATACAAAACCGGAGGAGGCCTTTGTAGGGTAATGGGCATGCGTGGGGGTAAGTACATAAATGGATGAGTATGTATCATGGGCAACATTGGTACACCATGCTGAGAAGCTTTCAGGACGGAATTGACAGAAGTAGGGGTGGTAGAACCAGTAGGAGATAACTGCCCAACGTTCTGACCGAATAACAAATTCTGCTGGGCCAGCTGATTCATTAACAGCATTTCATTCTGAGCTTGTTGCGCTTGGTTTTGACGTGCCATTAAATTGTGCTGCGCAATAATCTGCGCTTGTTGTTGCGCGAATAACGCGGTACTATCCCACGTGAAATGCGCGTGTGGTGATGGCGTAACCAAACTCTGTGACATTGTGGTAGCCGTGGCTGTGTGCGGGGGAGGGGGCGGTGGTATATTAGTGGGGGGAAGTGGCGCAATTGGTGGTAACATACCGGGACTTAGAAGAGCTGGAGCTGCCTTTGCAGGTGAAACAGGCGCAGGCATGCCTCCTGTTAAGACGAGATTCATGTCGTTGCCGGAACATTGGAATACTTCGATGTAGCGCTGTTTTTTACCAAAAATCATATATCGATGGTGTTTTTGTTGGGCTGTCATGAAGGCAGATTCCTCGGTGTCCATTTGAATAAAGGCTTCACCACTGGGTTGGCCCTGCAGAATACAAAAAATAAATCACATGGAATTGATCTAGTGTAAATGTTGAATGCAAAAAGGAATTTTAACCAGGTATCATTTAGTTATGAGGATACGAGGGCTGTTCTCTGTCCGCTGAGCCTATCTAGTAGGCGATATTTTTTTTACAAGTTTAGTTAGCGATAGTTGTCAAATATACCTGATTGTTTGTAACTTTATTAGTTTAAAATAATCCTTTCGCAAACATGTGATGGAAATGAACAAGGAGCATTATCAGGCTGTGATTATTTTCAATTTCAAGCGTGGCCTAAACCGTAAATAACGTTTCGAGAAAATCAAGTCTTGTTCCTTCGCTACCGTAAAGCGGTTCTATAATGAATTTGAACTTGGTCGACTTTCCTTAAATGATCATTTTCAAGCTCCTAAACCAAAAACGGCAGTTACAGAAAAAAAATATTGATCTTATTCGGAACGTGATTAAAGGGGACCGGCAAATTACTGTCATAAATATTCAAACAACTTTAAGGATTGATGTGAAAGTAATTAACACTATTTTATACAAATATTTCAAAGTTCGTAAACCTTATTTACGGTGGATTCCCCACAACATGACTTCAGCTCAAAAAGAAGAACGTGTGAGATGGTACAAATGTAGACTAGATCGCTTTGACCGTGAATCGTCTAGTTTGGTGTACAACATGGGTATACTTCTATGTTCCCGAAAAAAGGCAACAATCATCAATTTTAGTCATTGAGATTGAGTCGGCTTCAACAAAAGATGTTCATGAAAAAGATGGTCGCCATTTTTTTAGAAAAAACTGTGCATGTTTCCACTATACACTAGAAGATAAAACGTACTATTAATTCAGAATGGTACACTACAGTTTATTTGCCTCAGGTTCTCTAAAAGATTTGTGAAAAACGTCTAAGAGGAAGGCTAATCTTGCATCCAGATAATACTCGGGCTCATACTGCTGGTCGAAAAATGGTTTTGGCGGATTCAAAAATGCATTAACTGTGGAGGAGAATAGTTTAAAAAATTATAAATAAATTTTAAATAAATTACTAGGTCCAACGGAAAGAGAACGGCTCTCGTAATATAGTTTTTACATAGAAGTGTATATTGTCCTTTCTACAGCTACAATAATATTTTATGGTTAGTCTATTTCGTGGTTTAAGGTTACAAATTGAGTTCTCTCTCCAATTAGATAATAACTAAATATAATCATTTTAATATATTAGACTCAATGTCAAGTGACAAATAATATTTATTTTTTCTTTTCTCACCTGGGCATTAATAACCATATGAACTCCTTGCAAAACGATACCCTGGGCATAGTCTCCTAAAAAGTCCAAAATATGTTCCACTTGGGCTTCATACGGCAGTCCTCTTAACCTAATACAGTCTTTTCTTGTCCCGGATGTGATAAATTGTTGTGGCAATAAAGGCACGTGTTGTGGAATTTGAGCAATAAGAGGTGCTTGTTGTTCATAAGTTTTGGGGTCCAAAGATCGATTCAAAACCTGAAATTTTAAAAATGCATTCCTCTAAATTTTAAAATCGATAAAATATTTTTAGTCTCGGTAAGGTTACTTGTTTTTGAACGATAAGTTAGTAAAATAAATCCTAAAGTAAAATGATGTTGAAAATTCGAATTATTAATTTTAGGATCTTACCTGTTGCACCTCTGCTGTCGTCGATCTAAACAATTCGATATATCGAGAGCCTATACATTCCCTATGCTTTGAGAGAGCTTTTGGTGAGTCAGATTCATTGGGGAAGAGGACGAACGCATCTCCAGTAGCTCTACCATCCGGTTTCCGGACGAAGAGAACACCATCTACGCCGTCTAGAACTTGACAAGAATTTTCCCCGCTGGCGAAAAAATCCAACTAAAAAATACAAAAACAAATAAATGAGTTTCAATTTTTTGGAACTGGACCATAACATAATATGATTCATGAAGAACGAAGATAGCAGACCATTTTAAATTTTCTAATAATTATTTCTTTACTTACGACTTGTTTAGCAGTACAATCGTAAGGCAATCCCCGCATTCTAACAATAACAGAGGCGCCTTTCGACAAAAACGCTTGGGCCTCGCAACTAGATCCTCCAGCCACCGAAAGAAAATCATTTCCAGTCGCTCTGTAGACTTCTATCCACCGACTGCCGATGTGGTGCTTATGTCTTTTTAAGGCCATGTCTCTGTGTTCTTGGCTTACAAATCTTACTAATGCTTCTCCGTTTCTTCGACCTTGGGATGAAAGACACAGAGCTACACCACCCCTAGAAATATAAAAAGAAAATGAATTGTAATAAATACAGGAACTATCTAATTTTGATAATAAAAATCATAAAAGTCATAGACCATAGGACACTACGGTATGATAAATTCAGTAGTTAGTGTCTTCCGAGTAACTTCTTTGAAATGCACATTTTATGTGCGACATTTATGAATCCCAATAAAATATAATTTTAATAAAATCATAGGTCCTCAGGTTTGTAATTCTCTCGGCCTCCATGAAAAGCGTTCACCAATGATTGTGGTGTATTTGAAATTTCATGTTTTATTAATTTATTGTTCAGCCGGCAAAGTTATAAATGAATTATTAAATTTGCCGTTAAAGTACCACAATAATGTTTCAGGTAACCAAAAAATTCCCTGTCTAAAACTATCACAGTGGTTTAGAATTTTGGTGAAACTGGTTATGTTTTATTAACTTTGGCAAAAATAAAAAGAAATTTGTTACGGTTTACTGCGAAATTCGAGGACTGCAGCGTTAAGTACAGATGAGATTAAAATTAGTTTATGAATTAAAACTAATTTTAGAATTTCCTAAATTTAGTGAAAGTAACAGCCATCTGGAATATTTTTATATTATAAAATATTTAGTTCTAGTTGGACTCAAATATATTGTAGATAGTTAAAAAGAAACTAAATGCAATTTTACGAAATAATCCGTGATTTGCAACTATGGCCTATATAAGATATTTTCAATAAACTTTAACACATAAATATTTGTGTTACGTACTTTTGAATCTACGAATGGATTTTTTCATAAAACTTTTATATGATATTAATTATTTATAGATTTATAATAAGAAATGATGACCGATGCAACATATAAATAATTGTTTCATAACTTATGTTTAAGATTTATAATCATTTATATTCTAAATGTTCCTTATGTATATCTTAATTTTTTTATGTTTAGTTGGTTTGTTGCATTATTCAATTCAATTATTTTATTGCAAAACACTAAATTATCACAAGAGGAACGATATCTAAATAACGACGTTGAAATAAAACGGAGGTCTAAAATTTTAACATAAAATATAAATAGTTTTGTAAGAAGCGACAGTCGACAAATGTTAAAGAAAGACAGGAAAATCCGCACAGATAAAAATGACATTTAAAGACGCGGCAATGGCTGACGTCCATAAAACATAGAAAAGCAATTGTGAAAAACACGGCATTCAAATATAAAACTGAATAAAATGACTAAAAATTTAAGTGAAATACCTTGACATCCACTTTTTTAGTTTCCTTTGTTTGCATTTTTTTGCAATTAACTACTAAAAAAAAATACTTGATAAACTTTAATCAGCTCTAAACCTACTATTATATTATATTTTTAATAGGAATTACTGGGTTGTAAGTTATTGTTAATAAAGGTAAATAATTGTTTTTTTAATCTATGATCAGTTAGTCAATATTTAAATATCCCCATATGTATTTAAATTGATCGAGAGATAAACTTTCGTTCATTTTTTATTCAATAACAATATATTATTTTGCAATCCATTAAAATTTAAAAGGTAAATAAATAATTCTAAATTTACTAATGTTTTCAGATGACAACTATGGAACTGTATTTTAGCATGAATGAATATTAACAAATAAATTTTAAAAAAATTCTAGGTTTCATATTAAAATTTATTAGAATTTAAGTTTTTATTCAGATTATCTGGTGAACTCCACACTAAATATCATTTTCTTATTCTTAACGCCTTATACAGTGTGACGCACTTAAAAGCGGAGCCCTTCTGTAATATACACATTTATTAACTGATCTCAATTTTTTTAAAACCATATGCCCCCAAAAATAGTGCCACCCTTAAAAAAAATATTTCATTGGTTATTAATATATTAAATTTATTATTATCTACGGAAAATCACCTAAAGCCGACAACGCCGCGCTGTATTTAAGGTAGTTACAACGTAAGCGTTTATTAACATAAGGTGCCTGGTTGCCAAATGTAATTTTGATAAAAAAACGTATACTTAATTTTTGAAAAAATGACTGGTTCATGATAAATATGTAAATATATAAATTTTTTATTGTTAATAGTGCATTTTACACGTACCTTTAAAGAAAGTACTATTTTCAAAAATAGAAGATATATGATCAAGACACACATAAAAAAATATTTTGTATATTATTGTTGTAAAATTCGCTTATTTTAAACAAGTTAAAACAATATTCAATTCTTTCCGTTACATCTCCGTATACATTCGAGAACTTTCTATGTCATGTTATTAACTTATTTGTTTATTAGATTTAAAGATTTTTACTTACAAAAATAATACTTTGATATTAAACTATCTCAAACACCTATTTTATATTTCACTTCGGTATTAAATGAACACAAGTTATTTTAAAAAGGATTCCAAAGAGCAAATCTGCCGAACAAAGTAAATCCATACATTTAACAGTTCAAACGCATTATTGACCCTCGCGCCGACCCTGTTTATCAAAACGTGCAATGATTCACTCTGTATAATAAGCACTGACTGTTAAAGATTATAAAAAGTAAAACTCGTAATTTGTACCAAATAACCTAAAGAAGAATATGAGCACCTAAACATAATCTTAATAACAACACGTAAAGCATGAAAATTCTAATATAATAAATACGAAAACAAATTGATTTTTCGCATATTCATAATTTTGAATTCAATATTTTATAGCTCACATAAATCGATATCGATTTAAATTATCCAGGAGGCGTAGCGAAACCAATAAATGTTTTTATTTAAAATAAAAAAATTGCTAATTAAAAATTTTAATAGGAAAAATATAAATAGTATACGTTGACTTTTAATTAAGGTTTACTTATACTATTTTTATTTTTTATTCCTAAATGTTAACAATAAAACTAATCTGCTCATTTTGCTTTCGAAGAGAACACAACTTTGAGAAAAAGTAGTAACTCAGAAATCACATTTATTAGTTTAGAAAAAAAAACATAATAAGATTTGTATAATACGCAATCACCGTATGTAGTTTACTTTTCTTTATAAAGTGTTTAAAATGTACGACGGCTAAATCCTTAATCATTAAAAACATGGAATGATTAATAATTTGTTTTATTAATTGTTACTTCATAGATTGTTTCAATTCAGATGTGCTAACATAGAAAATATTTTGCAAGTATTTCAATAATTTCGAAATCTCTCACAATCTTGCCTACAACTCTAATGTATAAACAAAACGGCAAAATATATTTAGTCATTATTTTCGTGCCAGTTACTAAATTAAAACACTTATTTAAGAATATTAGTAAGGGAGTTAAGCGTTTTATTTAGTTGGATAAGTTGAAAACAGAAATTTGTATATAAAAGTACCATTTTCACAAATAGAATTTCTTTCTTGCCTACGGCTCGTGCTCTTATTAGATAAATAAAAACTATAAAACTTACTTTGCGACATTTAATCCTCTAAAGAATTTCGCAATATCTTGATCGCTGCTCTGCCAGGGTAAACCTCGGGCTCTCACCACGCAGTTACTATCGATTTCATCGTCTTTTGAACTAAAAAATAAATAAAAAAAAAATAAATAAAATTATGCAAGGCAATAATTGTGCTATGATTCTTTATAAACACGCGCAAATTTTTAGTGATCTAAAGTCATTCCTTAAATTTTTATAATAATTAATTTTCTTCCTTTAGTGAAATATAAAATTTACATACTATATATAATATGTATCAAATTTACTGTAACTTTATCCATTTTCCTAGTAATAATTACAAAATAGTTGGACAAACTTGGATAGTTTCCGAGTTGTTGTTGAAAAGTACCATGACACGTTTAGACTCGGTTTTAAGGTATTAAAGCGAAAATAGATAGCATACGAAAACTTGAAGTAATTAGTTTAAACTAAGTCATATCAGTCTGGTTTTTTACACATTAACAACTTTATTGGTTAAAAAAATTGAAAATTAACGAAAATTATACAGTTTAACGATAAGAAAAACGGCCAACGCTGCGGAAAGGTAACGTCATTAAAACACTCGATAATATTTTTAATTTCATGGGTTCTGGCGTTTAATTACCGGTTATTTTAAAATAAAGAAATTTAACAGAACTGCAATTGTATTATTAAAAAAAAAATGTTGATATATTTACATAAATATTAGAAAACAGTAAACATCCATTTCTAACAAATAAACACACAAGCTAAATTAAGTTTCGAGAACTAGTTGACAACATAACAACAACCTGAAAGCACATGGCAATCTGCACCCAAAGCAACGAAAACTTATAAAACCCCAGAACTAAAAAGCAAACTACTCGAGACAATTCATCATTGAGTAGAGCTACAAAACATATAAACAATCTACTTGTTAAAAATTACAAAAGGAAAATATTGAGATAAGGTGCAAAAAAACAACAGCTAAACTATTTAAAGTCTTTCGTTTCTTCATCAAGGCTCTAGTTCAGCTTAAGTTATACAACTTGTTTACTACTAACTTCATGGAAGTATTTCCTCTTTAAAAGAAAAAATTTAGACATCTTAATCTGCTGTGAATGTTTATGACGTGTAGTATGTGTTTTCGTTTTTATTTTTATTTTTTTCGTATGACTCAAGCTGAACTACAGTAAAAGAGCCTTGATAAAGAAGTGAAAGGCTTCTAAACGTAGGCAAAATACAGCTGTTGTTTTTTGGTCCTCATCTCAATACTTTCTTTTTGTAAATACCAATAAGGACACTGCATCTAAGCTCATCAAAGATACTCCAAGAACTGTTCTAAAAAGCATGGAAAAGAAGTAAAAATGATCTAAATACAGAAACAAGATAATCACTTCAAGATGTTATTCTAGAGAACTACAAGTTTGCTACCCATATACAAAGTTCCTTGAAAAAATAATTATTGAATGATTGCAACTAATAGTTGAAGAAAAGCAGCTAATACCATCCATCAATTCGGATTCAGACTTGAAGACACGAATATAAAAACAATACACCATAAAGTCTTCAGAAGTAAATTATCAAAGAATATCAACTGTAAATTGATCTTCAACAAAAGGAAACAGCTATTTTATATAAAAATTTATATAAAATTTCCAAGTGGTTTCCTAGGGTACATAAAATTTATTGAAATATATGCCTAATATAAACATTTTTACAGATTGCAAATAAAGAGGAAAATTGTTATTTATATAAATAAACGGAGATATTTCAAATAAAATATCAAAACTTATATCTCGTACAACATCTTCTAGAATATCTTTTAAAGTAAGAAATAAAGTGGGTTCATTTGTATTAAATGTAAAACCTTAAATTAATACATTAATAAAATCAGTTATCTACAAACTAAATTTTCCGGACTGTAGCGCCATCTATCTCGGCCAGACATTAAGAATTTTAACATACGCTACTGTGAGCACTTACGAGCTTATAGATTAAAACAACCAGATAAATCACATTACGCAAAACACCTCATTGACACTTAACACAAACCTACACATAACAACACAATTGAAACAACAGTAGGAAGTACTTCGTATACCTAAGTGATAAGAAAGAAAAACTTTTTGGATGAATAATAATAACCAAATTTTTTTAGGAAATGAAGAATAAAATAGTAAGAAATCATACTGTACACATTGTTTGATATTGATTGGTTGCAATGTTTATGATATGAAGTAAAGTACGCTTTTAAGAAATTGTTAATCTTATGTAATTCTTTGAAAATACGATTTAGCGAAACCTGGTTGGAGAAAGATATTTAAAATAACTCTGTAAGACTGTGGAACTTCAAAATAAGTATAATTTATATTTTTATATTTATTATGAATTCCACAAAGTAAGGTTTGAAAAAAATTATTTTCACCTGTTATTAGTAAAGATTTCTGATAAATTGGAATTCCACCCTATGCGCATACAGAAATATAGGTATTTCATTTGACAAAGGAACAAAACTATTTTCACAAGGTAAACCACTCACTGTCTCCCAAGAATATTACGAAAGTGGTCGGGTAGTTAGTACTTGTTTTGCTCTTAAAAAGAGCACTAAATTAGAACACCCTTTTGTAAGGATCTGTCCTTTACCCAGGGAGAAATTATTTCATCACTACTGGTGAAACATGGTACATGGTTAAACATTGCAACAACTATTTTTCACTTTCTGTTACAAATTTAAAAAAAATCTGTAAATCAATAAAACTGAAAAGTGGCAAAGCAATTTAATATATTTTTTTTTATTATATCAGTTCTTTAATATTTTTTATTACAATGTTATACAACTAAACATGAAATGTAACAAATGTATTAGATTTAGTTATATTAAATATAATTTGAGGAAAAGGTTTGGCAATTTATACAGGGTGTTATTGAAATACACGTACATATTAAAATGAGGAATAGTATGTAATGACCAAAAACGATTGGCACCAATTTTAACTTCAAATTCTAAAATTTAAATATTGGGGAAGAGTCCCCTTTTCCGACCTACTAGTTTCCATATTTAAAGAAGTAAAATAAATCGAAATTGAACTTACCCATAGAAATTGCACTGTATAATGTAACAGAAAGTAGATACGTCGCTGCAACTGTGGTAAAAATTAAATAAAGTCTTGCAAGTTAATGAAAATAAAATTGGCAACTAAACTAAATCTACGCAGAAATGTCTGAATATAGAAAAATACATATTTAAATAGCGAAAGGGATGTTGAATTTCGGAATATTTTGTTGTGGAAATGTTGCATAAAGCGTATTTTTAAAAATGATTAAGTAAATTTTCAAAAATAAATCTTCTCTACTCTTAAATATGTGAAAAAAAAATAGTAAAAGCTAATTTTACGTTTATTTTACCACAAAGTAAATGATCATATCACGTCGTTAAAAACACCGAATCGGTACGTATAATATGCCAAAAAAAAGGAATTATAACTGGCTCTACCGGCATTTTTAGAATTTGCGTTAATCCATTATTAAAAACTGGAACATGTTTATTTCCGTTGGAATAAACACTTTTATAATTGGACTTACACAAAAGAGTTGCTTTTTTAGACCATAACTACTGCAATAATTTACAATTTATCTCCTTGACCAAAGGTATTTTAACGTTTAAATATGCAAACTTTTATTTCAACGAAAAAAAAAATAATAAAATATAATGAAAGCTTATAACTCGGTTACTAAACTTCTTAGTTTTAAATTTTTTGCAACTATTCTCCCATTTCTCCAATTTTGGAGTCCTCATTTTCTTCTATAAAGAAACCACAGTCTTCTCCTTCGTATAAACAGAGCTGAATTCATCTGTGGGTGTTTTAATTTTGAGTAATATGTTCAGGTGTTAAAAAATTACGAATAAAATTGCATTGGAATCATATGTTTCTATGAATAGATTTTGGTTCGTTTGAAATATAGTTTTAGAATTAAAAAATGTAATTTTTGTTTTAAAAGTTAGTTAACAATTAAATACCATATAAATAACAGCAATTTGGATGCAAAACTTTAAGGGGAAGCTGACATAGACCATTTAAAACAATTTTAGCTTTAGTTGTTTTAAACGAAGCCTGACAATTTTTTTTTATCTAATTTTTAATATGTTAAAAATATCAAAATGTAACATTTAAATATTCTCCCTCAATTTGGTTAGTAGGTCCTAATTTCAATAGTTTGTAAGAGATCCGCGTAAATCATACTTCAAAAAAAATAACAATAACCAAGCATGTTTTCAAAAAGGTTTGAAGGAAAAAAGCTTCCTCCGTTTGTTTAAAAAAATGCAGTCAAAAACGGTTTTCTTAAATTTCAAATGTTTGGAAAAAAAATGGATGTTAACACAGATGATTACTATGTGAAAGTTTGCATAATGAATGAAGTAAGTTCTGCAATCCGTACGAATTTTTTTCAAAATAATAAAGCTAAGAAAACTCCAGTTGTCCGGATATAATGCGGTGATTATGATAGTGAATATAAAAGTTAAATATTCATGGCACATATCAATCTTTTCTAGGACAGGGAAAGTCATTTGTTCCATATTTGTAAAAAAACATTTTAAAATTGTAAGTGAATAAAATCTAGTTACTGGACATATATAGGGACGTTCCGATACTATTGACATGATACTGGTATCGATCATTTTCTTTCGATTCCCGTCGATTTGGTATCGATACCATCCTTTCGATATATTACACATATTAGTAATCTTTACTAAGTATCGAATCGAATTAATGTATTAACTGTTATAAATATAAAATATAAGTATAATTTATCTTTTATATTTATAATGAAAAAATTCAACAAAGTAAGGGTAGAAAATATCATTGCTGTACTAATTATTGCTTAATAATCCAAATATTTTTGATTGTATACAGTCAAATTTTAGGCAACAAAATACACTTTCACCAAAATTTCTGTTCTGATTACCTATTCTCTAGAACTTTTTGTCTTTATCTGCACTTCGAGCAAATTGAATTCTATTTACCATTAGCATGCAACGATACTGTTTTAAAAATATACATTTTGTGAATCCATTGACAAGCTCTGGGAGTCGGAAAATTAAAAAAAGTACTAGAAACAGATTCGGTGGTCACAGGGACAGAAGAAAAAGAATCGGACCAGAAGCAAGCAAAACAAGAATCTGAAGATTATTCATCCAAGTTCTGGAAACATCAATAAGAAATGGCTCAGAAAAAGAAAAAATTTAAGATGGGGCACAGTTCTAGTACTAATATTGTAGAGCAGCGTTTCCCAACCTGGGGGGCGCCATGACTTTACGTGGAGGGCGCCTAGAGTCTAGATCCTAGATTATGGTCAAAATTTTCTACGAATAATATACGTCGTATTTTATTATTATATGAACAAGAAAGGTAGGGGGGACGCCATAAAAATTGTTATTGAAAATTGGGTCCCGAATACTGAAAGGTTGAGAAACGCTGCTGTAGAGGATGAACTGACCTTATTTGTGAGGAACCCTCTGGCACCTTTAAAGACGAATCCCATTGAAATATGGAATGACATGAAAAATGTGTTTCCAAATTTATGGACAATTTCAAGAAGGTACCTTTGTATAGTAGTTACCTCAGTACCTTCGGAACGTTTATTCTCCAAAGCTGGAGCTATTATCTCTAGGGACCGAAAAAGATTATTAGGGAAACGGCTTAATAAATTCCTATTCCTCGGAAGTTGTTCTAAATGTGATTGGGACGTTAAATAGGCTTCGTTCTTCTAAAGTTTTAATTTTATTTGTATTTATTTAGTTTTTTTGTAAATGTAAGCTTTATTTTATGTTAGAAAAAAGTTTGTTTCTTTAAAATTAATTTATCTTTTGCGAGTATTTACAAGAATTTAAGTTTTTGTATTTATCTTACATCTAATAGTATCGTTTATTTTATAACTTGACCTACATCAGTAAATTACAGCAGAACTGAATTTTGAGTAATTTATTTTTAATTGGTCAGAATAATCTGTGGTATCGATACTTTTCTCGGTTTCGCACGTCCCTCGATGACAAATGGATATTTAAAGAATGCCCATTAAATATCCACAAATATGTGCTTTAAGATTATGCATATAAATTAATGTGGTAAATGGTATTTACTGCTGAATATTTCCAAATGTTGAACGAGAGCAATGTCCAAAACAATGTTGGGTAAACACCGTATATTTATCTATTGCCAAAAAATAATATTCACAAAAAAACAACATTTTTTTCACGACCAACTATTTTAGAAGAAAATCAGTTAACTTTATGTTAAAAAGGAGATAAATTCTAGTTTTAAATATTTTATGTCACGCTTTCAGTTATTTAAAGATAAATTATTTTATTTTTGGCATTGACGGTTACACGAATTGCTTTTGGAACTACAGGGTCGTAAAATTTAATTCAGTGACAACTCTCTAAAATCTTAAATGATTTAGAAAATTTTCTTCTCGTAAGTGAAAGTTTTCACGTTTTGCCAACAAAAATAACCTGCGTGATAAATGAATTTTTTTAAATTCGATACCTAAACATCAATATGATTTATTTATTTAAATAACACGTACCAGGTAGCTTAGTAAATTTAATTCCTATATTAAATATAGTTATTGCCGCAATATTTTTAAAGTTTATAAAATTAAGACTTTTGGAAAGGAGGTATTAAATGAGAACAAAAATGTATAATGTATAACATTATAAAAGAATAAGTAGAAATGAGTAAAAAAATTATTCGCTTATGATTGATATGTTGAACATTTTGGAGATAGAACTTATCATTATTTATTAATATTTACTTAAATCAGACATTTTTAAAATGTTACAAAAGACATGTCATTGATTTAAACAATTCTTTCAATCAAATTATTTTTAAAAAGAAAATATTTTATAAATATTACATACAATAGCAAAATTATTAATACAAGTCTCTTATTTCGTTCCAAATTACCTATTTTTAAACAGTTACACTTATATAATCAAAATCAAAGCGATTATGAACTACAAATCTTAACAGAGTATTAAACATAAACTTTGTATTGTATTTATCATATCAATTTATAAACAAAACGAAAATAAACAAGAAAACTCTCGACATGAGGCTGATAATATAAAAAGAATGAACTACATAGAAGCGTAGTATAAAAAAAAACTATTTAAAAAAGTTGTATCAGTGTCGTATTCATACTTACTTAAATTTCGTCAATAGCAACCACGATATCAAATGTCTTATTATTATTAGAACTTAAGTACTAACTAAATGTAATAACTTATTTTAGAACACAATAATATCACAGCTCTTTACTTTTCTGTAGGAACTATAAAAATTTTGTAAACTCACGTAGAGTGCACGAAAAGGAAGCAAGAATGCTGATAAAGTCGAAAAAAACTTTAAATTTTCCGTCTTTGTCAGTACTGAAGAATTCTAAACACAAATAATACAGGAGCTGGTCAACGTGTAATAAATGCACAGAACCGTACTCCAATAAAAATAAATTTAGATCCTATTATGTGTGCAGTAAATAATTATTGTTTTAGACGAAGGTAATTTGTTTTGAAAATAAATGTAATTATTTCATATAAAATTTAAAATGTTTCTGTTCAATATTGTGTAAAATAAATGTTAAATTAACGTTAAAGTATTATTAGCTCAAAATGTTGTAATCGAGCTGTTTAATAAGTTTAACGGATGCTTGAAGCAGCAAATTACTCAATTTTAGATATAAGGGCCAAAGCCATAAGAAGTAGAAAAACTTGTTTGATAAACAACAACGTTGTAAAGTTTAAAAGATTTTTTAAAAATGGTAGTGCACTTCATTACAATGAAGTAGAGTAAAACTTTTAAACTTCTTCATCAAATTTTTTTTGTAAGAAAATTAATTGTTCTGTTTTAGTACTTACTGGTACTGTTATTGAGTCATCACTAGATATAGATTACTTAATGAGAGAGTTGCTATTAAAAATTGGTACCACTAAATTTTTTCTCTAATAATAAGTTATAGCTAAAGGCTAATACCCACTTTATATCCAATAATTTACTCCGCAAAAATGAAAGAATTATGATTATCTTAGAACTGAAATCGATGTACCTAATCCGGTCCAGTACTTCTTTATCAAGAAATAGTTCAAAGTGGGGTACGTCACGTCAAATTCGATTGGTTCAGTTCGATACTTGATAAGAACTGGCTGGGTGATAAGAAGTCCATGATTTAGGCAATCTGAGCTCTTTACTTAAAAATGGAACTAAATTGGATATCGGTTGATTTAATTAGATAGACCTAATTTGATAATTAATTTGTACCTCAGTTGAATCTATTAATATGAAGAGGACGTCTGATTAAAATGTAAACATTTTTTTGATTCACGAAAAATATGATCTCATTTTCTAAACACAATCGATCTAAACTATAATAGATAATTCTCAATTAATAAAAAATAATATGGATGTTACATATCAAAAACGGCGCTTCTTTTAGGTGGTGCTCACTAAGAAACATATCAAAATGATAAAAATATTTTTTTTCTTTAATATAAAGCTGGCCCATATACAAGATGTCCAGAAGAAAGTTCTTGTATGGGCTAATCTCTCGATTATTATCAAAGAAAAAAATGACATTTTGGAAATTCCATTATTTGTAAAAAAATATTGATATTTCTTGACATATTTAAACAGTTAGTCGCGTATTCTTATGTACAATGGAGATTTCTGTAAAAACTGGTAATAAATAACAATCAATTATTGGTTTAAATTCGGACAAAAACTTTTCTTAATTAAATAATAAAATAAGAATCGAGATATTTCCGCTCATGACAACTTTGCGAGCACACGGTCTAGAACTCTTTATTAGTGTTGCATCTATTTCAAACTGAGCAAAGGGCTAAGGAAATGAAGGAAATAGAAGTAGACTATACCAGGGATCGTTTTACTGTGGAAATTGAAGAATTATTTTTTAAAGATAAAAGACATAAAAGAAGAAAAGCTATTTGGGGTTAGTCAACCTGAAAAAAATTAATCTGTGGATCACACTAAGTAGTAATCCATTATATTTAGAGTTTCCTTAATCGTCGACAACTTTTGATTTATTTAGCTTTTTGGCTAACTTCAAGTTTATTTTTCTATTGTACCATTACTAAGGGTTTTTGTGCGTTTCGGTATTTTTTTAAAATGTGTTCCAAAAAAGTTATTATACTCTGTTTTTCAGTAACCAATTCAAAAAAAACCTTGAATCAGCTATCTAAGAGGAAAAAGCTTTAAGTCTAAAAAACCACCCGCAAAAAGGAGATGTTTAAACGAATATTAAAAATGCCTGTGTTTTAATAAATATAAGTTTCGTCAGGGAGTAGCTGAAATAAATACATTTTTGAATTCACAGAAATAGTACACGAGTCTAACCGTAATATTATGATAAAAAAGTAAGTATTACATGTATCTGCACGTGTGTTTATTTGGTTTTTTTCATAAAGCACAGATTGACAACTTATCGGTATCGAAATCAAAATTACAGATAAGAAGTTGAAAATAATACGGAAAACAAATAGACCCAGTAATAAGATAATCAAAATAGAATATATCGTATATGAAATGCAGATTTTTTACGATGATCCAAATAAAATGATTAGACATAATAATGGTACTTCTCTTATGGAAAATTGTTGTGGGGAAAACAAAGGCAAACACTGCGTTAACCCATTTAAATGTTCAGAACATATTTTTCTAGTACATTTGAGCCATTATCCGTTACGTTTGATAGAATACTCTAAAGAATAGTATTGAAAGTTGAGTAACTAAGTGAATTGAAATCAACTTTCAATATTACATATTTAGGTAAATATAAATATTGGTATTGTCAGTATTATCATTTATGTAATAAGTATTGCTTTTTTTAATTTGATGTGTCATAAACTCGACTACTGGAGTCGTAAGACACCTAAGTCAATCCATTTATTAGAATATTGATCATCAAGTGTATTGAGAACAAAAATATCCACGTTTTTAGCTCTAATATTAAAATTCAAAGGTAAGTAGAATCAACAGGTTTTTATAGTGTTCAACAGCTATCATTTTTCAAGTACTAACAGGTAAAATTAATAAGTGATAATATTGAATACTTACCAAATGCCAGGTTCCAACGTGAGATGAATTGTTTCAGGAACTTCAAATCTATGTCCTGAAAAAAAAAATGTATATTAATTCAATTTTAATTTGGACTCACTCTCCTCTTAAAATATATATATATATATTTTTAATAAATGTAGAGTATACAGAGTGGTGAACGACATGCTCTACACTAAACTGAAAATAAATATATAAACAAAAATCATTTTTTCAAAAATGTTATTTCCCTGACTCAAATAATTATTTTTATTCTCTTTATTTCATTCAATCTATTTAAAAAAATTTATTAAATCTATCCGTAAAAACCTTCCTTTAGTAAATACGAACTTTTAATAATAATATATCTTATTGCAAGTTTATACAAATTTAATTAACCAAGTTTCTTATTATTTGAAATCAGAAACTTGAAACCAAATTCAAAACATATTAAAAATCATAGTTTTAACTTTTAAGTTATTACGTTTTTTATATGTATTATTGGCCCATGTATTATATGGAATACGCATATTAATTATAATTTATAATTACATAATCGACAATTAATTTTTTTACAACGATTTTAATCACTGTTTGCACGAATATACGAAACAATAGGTACATACCTCTCAAAGGAATTTTTGTTTATTTTCCTTCTTCTGTTACGGGTCTAATAAACATTTTATGGTAGAATTTTATAGCCTATTACACTTTGCGCAAACTTTATGTTAGGGTCGTGTCGGCCATTTCTAATATTTAATGAGGAATTCACGAGCAAAATAATTGTCAAGTGATACTCGAAGAATCACAATTTAGATCATAAACACCTGGAATTTTCGTACATATTTGAATATTGAAGAAACAATTACTTAGAGTTTTACACTAACGAAGTTTTTTCCATTAAAAGTTGTACTAGAATTAGCACTTAAAGAAATTTTGTAAAACTTCTAAGAAAAATTAAAATGGTATTTCAACAGTTCTAAATTATCTTAAAATGTTATATTATATAAATGAAAGAAATAGTCCCATTATCACCCAGTATACACTGACTAGAAAACGATTCAGAAAAATTAGTCTCTAACTTATATAATGCATCTGAAGGAAAATTACCCCATTCTCAAAAGCTTATTAAAGTTTTTCTTATCTGGTGAATATTGCCCTTAAATACAATTATCATTAAGAATGAAAGTATTCGACTAACAGCTGGTATAATGTACCAGTTAATCAGCGACACTGATAAGTTCATTACACCTGCTGACTAAGAAAAAAATGTACCGGAAAGTTATTAATACAATGAATCGAATTGAACTACAGAACTAGCAAATATATTTAAATCGCATATTGAAGTGAAATAAAGTTTAACTTTTGTCTAATGACGAAAAAAGGGGAAATACTAATATTTTTCAATTAAATTATATTTAAATGAATGCGGTTTTCCTCATGACCATCGGTCATCTATCTATAGCATGGCCGGGACCATGACAAATAATAATAATAATAATAATAATAATTACTATCTGTTCCACAAGATCTACCTGAGCTTCTGGACTTCATTCTTATTTTTTATACTATGGAAAAACATTTATCTGTAAAAGCGGCAAAAATAGGAAAAAAAACTAATACGGTCAACCTAAATGACTTTGAAAGATGCAAAATATAAGGTTTCAAAAGTGTTGTTTAATTTTGTGCTGAAATATAGTAACTGTTACACTGAAGCACAGGAAAAGACCCAGAAAATGGAAGATACCTTAATTTTTCTGCTGACATCTATGACAGTCTCCCAAATATTCTTGAAAACGTCAAGTATTATCTTGAATATTCGAAAAATGGAAAAGTCAAGAAGAGTATATAAATACTTGGAATTGACGTTAAAGAGGAGTAGCGAAGTGTTAAGTTTCACAGAGCAGAATCATAATCTGTAATTTAACTTTTATTAAAGATATTTATGAAGTTTTCTTGTAATTAAAGTTTATTAAACCCTCACAAGTGTCACTATGTTATGAAGAGGGGTCATGGAAAAGATCAGGTACAAATAATAAAGGGGACAATTTAGGCAACGGGTCGTCAGTGTCTTGCCTTTGATGATGACATGTTAAAATTGATAAAACAAAATGTAAGCTCATTGAAATAATAAAATTCAGAGCAATTTTGGTGGTCTAAATATTAATAGTCGAAATAGAAAGTTTCAGATACTAAAAATCGGTGCCTAACGAAAACGGGTGAAATGCAGAGAGAAAAAGTAGGAAGGAACAAAACAAAAATAGTTTTTAGAACAACAGGAGAGGAAATTTATAAAGGATTATGTTAGATTAAGTTAAAGTTGACTAACTATAATTTTTATTAGTGAAATCTGGATAATGACTAAGTATATTGAGTGTAGATTAAAGATATAAGAATTTAAAGAGTTTATGGAATAAAAATAACAGGCAGAGAAGAAAACAGGAATAGTCGATAAAAAAATAGAAACGTTTAAAAATATACTTAAATGGTTAGGAATTAGTGGCAGGGCTGAAAATATAAGATCCCTACAGAAAAAGTCAAAACAAATTTTTCTAATAAGTCTTGCAGCTAATTAAATATAAGTATATATTAATAAAATTATTGTTCCTACAGGAAATAGTCACACGATTCCCAATGATTTTTTATTTCAACATAACTGACTAATATTGAGATCTTAAATTATATATATTACAAATTTGATTTCACCCAAAACGTAAAAGCTGCAATTCCAGCTTTCTATATTTTTAATAATGAAGGTATTTATAACTTACTTGAAATCTTAATTTTAATTAATGGCCTTTTATTTTACCAAAAGACAATTCTGATCCGCTGACACGTTTAATTTGCAACATACTAATAAAAGCTGATTGTGAAAAATGTATTTAGGCATTTTTTTGATTATTTTTAATTTTCTGACGAATGAACATTCCACAAAAATGTATTTGTGAATACACACACACATAATCTTCATTACTATTCAATTGAGAATCCACATTTTATCATATGAATTGCCAAAATCTTTGAAAAACAAACGTTTGTGGATTTGTAACAGCGCATTTTTGAAACATCATTATTGTAAAAAATCATTGAATATTTTTAAATCATATAATTTGTTTTTTTTTTGTTGTCACATACATTTAAATTACTTAAAGTTGTCTATTTTCATCAACTGGGTAGTTTCTCTAGGACGATGCACTGAAGAATAAGAAATACCTTTTGATCTTGAAATTCTCGATAGACCAAAAATTCATCCGGCAGTTTCTGAAATTTTCAAGATATCTCGACAATACATGACATAGGTTTTTAAGCCTCGTCTTGTTTTTATTTTGTGTTGAAATTACACAACATATCCTGTTTTGAAATCCTTGAACTCAAAACGAGATAAGACAAGCCCTCCAGAATTTCAAGAAATAATGAGTAACCTTCGAAATATTTTAGAAGACTTATACTTGGGAAAGAAGGGACTTAATTAATTTTATATTGTTTGGGCATTTTATATTCCGTATTATTAGTAAAATTCATTTTAGATGGTTGTAGGTAATTTTTAGAATTGGGATAGTCTTTACTGATTGAAATGTTTACTGCTACCAAAATAAATCACAATTAAGTAAGTAAAGTAGTTTAACGTATGTGAATTAGATCTTTAAAATTGATTATACTTGGCGGAAATTTATTGTGTACAATTAAAAAAAAACACCTTGATTTTAAATAACTTTTGATAATTTCTGAAATTTTTCATATTTTCCACAGATGTATAGAAAATTACAAACTACTTTAGAAATGTTTTTAATGTAAAGTTTTCTTGCAATTAAACAACTAACAGTGCTCTTTGGCGAGAAAAGGACTCTTATCTTAAATTTAAGTAAAAAGAGCTAAAAACGAAGATTTTAATGTATTTTGAATTTTTAAATAATACAACTTTGAATATCCGTTATTTTAATACTGCAAATAAAAAGTATTATTAATATAAATGAAATGCATCTCTAAGCGCCACATTCTAAAAGTATAACTATAAAACCAAATAAGGTGATGACTGGGGAAAAGGAAATACATGCTATGTTAGCATTTAATGATAATCCAGATACTAGTATGCGAATTAATGCCAGAGAACTAAAGCTTTCCAGAACATCAGTAAACAGAACACCGTAGGAAAATAAAATGCTTCCAGTTAAGATCCAGTTACACCGGAAGTTATATTTCATTTTTATTTCAACATAGGGTAACATTTTGTGAGTGATCTCAGCAAAAAATTAATGAGCAAACATATTTTTTTTAATTCGTACTCTTTCATAAAAATGGTTGCTTAAACCCACACATAGTGAAAGTTCTTCTACAAACTCGTACCTTATAATAATTACGCATAGTTAAATACGAGGACATTAAATGTTTGGAATGGTACCAAAGAAAATTATGTCGCTGGTCCATTTTTTTCAAGAAACTGTAACCACTAAAGTTCATATGTATTTTCTTGGAAATCAGTGTCCAGTGTTATTAGAAATTATTATCTTTATATACTAGAAGGATGTGGTACTTGCAGGACGGCGTTCCTGTTTATTAAAGAAGGTGGATCGAAAAGGAGAGAACCGATAAAGTAGCCAACAAGGTATCCAGACTTTACTAAAATAGATTATTATTTGTTAAAGATGAATTTTATTAGATGCATCCTGCAAGTGTTGATGGTTCCTTATACAATTGTAATATTGTTTACAGGAATAAATAAATTTTGAATTTTGCAAATTAGAGTAAGAAAATTTCCCTACAAACTGCTTCGAAATGTTAGCATATCTTTTGAAGAACCATTATAGGGTTGCATAAATTTTAAACTAGTTAGTTTGGTAGATTTATTCAATAATTTTGTAAAGGTACATTGTATTTAAAATAAAATTGGGATAAAAAAAATTATGGAGACAAAATGCCAAAAATAAATGAAATTCTAAATCGTATTGGTAAATAGTAACTTCAGGTACAGGGTGATCCACTTAAGAAATTTAAGATAATGATGTAACCGAGTCCTTTCCACCCAGTATACAACATAAAGCAATATCATAAATTTATCATTTTGAAAAAACTACAGCAAATTAGAAAACTTCAATATTCTAAAAATAATAATAAAAATGAAACTTTGTAATGTCTCTACTTAAAAAGACATCTTCAAAATAATTCTAAAATGTGAACTTAAAGGTACATTTAATTTATATTAATATCTGTTTATTGTGACTGTTAAGATGACAAATATTTTGAACTTTGTTAGATATTTGGGACACTCTATATGTAGAAATCAAACTCAATAACTTACCAGATAAAATAAGCCTTTGTACAATATTAACCATATCTTTAGCTTCCTTTTTGTAAAATTCATTTTCAGGTTCTGGTTTTATTTCTAAATCTGTAGTAAAGAGTTAAGGAAAAATAACGAATAGTCGATATATAATATACATAATTTATTTTTTACTGACAGCAAGGATGGATATTAGCATAGGCACAATACGCAGTTATTGTATCCCAGTATTCCATAGAAAAAGAAGCGATGATTTATCTCAAAAGAGGAATAAGTAGGAGTAACTGTCGACTGCACAGTACAATATAAAAATTTTTTGTACTACTACAAATATTCATAAAAAAAACATTATTTCAATTATTCTATCAATTATTTTATAATTTGCAGGTATATATTTTTCTAAATAGTCAAATTAGAGACACTAAAAATATATTGGTCAGATCTCCGCCTATGTGTTTCTTAGTATAAATATGAACATCGACTTACCCCGTTGTTTTATGTCAAAAATTCACTAATTTCATTGCTTTATTCGCGTACATTACGAGTTCATTTCGCAAAGCGACGCAAAAGACTAATAGTGCAAAATAAAATTTAATATTTTGTCAGCAAAATACCAAGTCGTATAGTTCTTGATATGCTTATTTACGTTCACGAGTTTTAAAGATTACAACTTGTACATATCGAAGGTAGCTTGTGTATTTGCATGTGTTTTGTTTATTAGTCATGGGCGTGTAAAGAGTAGCAATGCATATTCCAAATAGTTTATAGAATTATAAAATACAAAAAGTTTTTTTTTTAAATGTAGCTTATTCACTATTGTTCAAAACAAAATTCACTAAATTTTCAATAGAAAAATTATGATTTAATAAAATTTCCTATTTGTTCAATTTATTAACACTTTTACAACATCGCAACCAATTTACTAGCACTATTGGCAACATCGCAAATTCTTAAGAAAAAATTCTACCTTATACTTCTCACTTTTCTATTAATTCATCCCTGTCATAAAACGTGAAAAGCGTTAGTGTGGAGCTTACAAACTTACATTTCGGTCCCTCTATTTTCATTAGCGAATACGTATACCGTATCTAAGCTACATAATCAGAAATTTGTTTTTTCAATAAGTAAAACATTTCTCGGTGAAGCTACATAGTTTCAATTTTTATTGTGTAACTAAAATAAGCTATATTCACGAACATCATCAGTAAAATCATTAAACTGGCAACAAATATAAACACATGTAAATTATATATCATAACTACGTATCTATGTAGATATTACATTTCTGTGACAGTATGGAATTTGCAAGATTTACACTATAAATCAACATTGATGTGGAAATATTGGTTTTCATTTCCTTCCCAAGGGCCTGCAATCAAAACGAACTATAATCTAAAGCATTCCATTTCACCAAACAAATCTGGAAACCCTCCATTTAAGTTCGGTTATTGGTATGTATATCTGTTTTATATTTTCTATACTACTGTAGGTTCTCACTATAAGCATTTTCTATAGTGCGTAAAGTAAAAATACTAAAAAATCGCTTGTTTAAGGATTAAAATAATATTTCCTAAAAATGACTTCTTCTTTTTTACAAATATGGTAAGTCCTCTATTTATTAATGTTATTAAATAAATTATCTTTACTATTTTTACAATTTAATTTAATTTTAATGTATAAAGATCTAACATTTACTCAAGGTAAAGTTGAATATTGGTGAACTACTATTTGGCACGATTGAACCAAGGAATGTCACTATCTAATGTAAAAGTATGGGATTTACTTGTTTAAAATAAATTGTTTTCAAAAAATGCTATTTCAATAGTTCAACCGTAAAAATATGGTAGGGTCACCCAAATACGACTTAAAAATTGGATATTTTCCTGTTTTAACTCTTCGTGTTTCGCATGTTTTACAAGATTTTTAGGAAATGTTATTCTCTATCAGTCCTTCAACAAATCTGTAGTTTTACTAATTGGTAATACTTTTCCTAACGATGTTCCCACCTCGATTATCCCTACTTCAAGACATTAGTAATAAGTTCTCTCTCTTTCATAACGCTTTCTTTATCACTCGCATGGATTCGTATATGGTTGAAAATATTCATGCCGAATCTGTATAATTCAAATACAATAAAATGTGTAATATATGTATATAACTTTATGTTCAAAAAATGAAATATTTATAATTATATTATGCTGTTTTTTTAATTAATAGATTACAAAATTATTAATTATATTACTTTCATAGTGGACAACATATGATTGTTCTGTCAGAAATCTGTAATATAAAAATGTAAATTATTTTTTTTTCGTCTTTTCCTAATTTCTAACTTTAATACAGCATCGGTTTTTTAAATATAGATTAAAATGTATTAGTATTTTTTATTATTTACCTAATACTTATAAAATATCAAAAATATAGCAACAAATTTTTATTTTACCTTGATTTTAATTAAAATTTACTTTGATCCATTTATCTCAAAAATGGTTTTAAGATAAATATTTGTTTGTTGACCATTGAGAGCTTAAAGAAGGACACAACAAAACTAAATTCAGAAGCAACCATTTTCTTTTACCGGTGGGGGGCCGAAACAGGAAAAAAATCTTTGGAGGGCCGAATCAGGAAGTAGTGAAACAGAATTAAATCTAAGAAATAAGACATCAATTTTTAAATTGTTTATCTGAGTTGTCAAGTGAAGATGGGCGAAGAGATAATGTTAGATTCCCAAAGAAAATTTTATTAGAAATTTTTCGTATAATCTAATACTAAAATAAAATACTAATAATAAAATAAAGTTCCTACTCTTTTTTATAATTTATTACTTTATTTTAGACACTGGGTAAAGTAAATATAATGTATGCCTTTAATCAATACTAAAGTTTAAGAATTACTGTTATGGTAATTTAATTTTAAACGCTTGCTATAAATTTTGTTGAATTTTTAAAAATACATCGATTCTTTTTTCTATAATAATAGTAAAATTAAGATAAAGAGGGGTTAATACTACAATGAAATGAAAAACGCTGTACAAATTATTCATTGGCGAAACTATCTTATTTTGTAGAAACCAAACTGATGTATTTATTGTATTTTCTATTCATTTCATATATATTTTACTTCCACGAACTACATTTTTTTAATTCCATAAATATTTGTTTTATTTTAAATTTTTAATGTATTTTGAACAAAAAATATATTTTACACAATTACAAAGCGCATTTTAAATATTCAATTATTTTTATTTTATTTTGTAGTATAAAAAATATCCAAAATACAAAAGTCACTTCATTAATAATAATTTAATTAACAGCTTTTATTTGGCATATTCGAATATTACCATAGAATTTACACTTAAAGACTCGTCTTGTAAAATTTCCACAATTTATATTAATTTTTATAAATTTTTTTGGATGTTTTTCAAATATTTCCACATACAAATAGTTGATTGAACATGAAACCTAACCAGAAAATTGTCAGCAAATAGGTAATAAAACTACTTCATTTTCGTGAATTTATAAACGTTTTAAAATAATGAATATTTTGACGACCTCTAGTTTTGTAGAGCGACAATTATTTGCAACATTAACACATGGGCTTCTATAAAGTTGGTTAGTTTCACAAATAATTTGTAGGCGGCGATACGAAGATTACTAAATATTTCGGCAACCAACATTACATAGACTTGTAATCAGTGCTACCTACAATGGGCAATGAAAGAAAAAAAATGGGTATTTCTAATAATAGTAGAATAGGAGCCTCATTTTTTTAAACCTAAAATTGGATCAAGAGGTTTGGTTTAAAATCTACCTAAAATGACATTTAGGCCAAAGGCCTGGATTTTTGACAAAAAAAGCGCTCTGTATCACAAGTTCATTATTGCAATGGCTAAAATTACTGCTCCATGCAGTCTAGGGCTCTTTGAACTTCAGTTTATTCTCAAACTCAAAAAAATTTCACTCTGGCAAACAATATATGTTCCATTTGAAAGTTATTGCCAGCATTAAAGTCTATTTTGAATAGAAGAGAAAAGAAAAGAAGAAAGAGAGAATGTAATTAAAAGTCGAACCAAAAAATATATAATTTCTTTAGCAAAAATCAAACGGGGTTTACTAATTTTTGAAAATGCTTTAAAATACTTTAACCTGAGTACTGTATTTTTTATTTATTTCTCTGTATTTCTGAATAGTTTGAAGCCTGAATACCTATATGGCTCTATATGGAATGTGTAAATAAAAGTATTAAATTCACTTTTGAATAAATAGGAAGAGATAATTTATACTCATATTAAGGTGGTGTTATTCTGTTGTTCGTTTGCCCAGTTTGAATAAGGTCAAAAATATATTTTATTTAAACTAATCCATTTGTACTAATAATAATTATACAATTGTGTACGTTGTTTGTACATATCTAAAGAAATATCGCATAATCTGACAACTGTGCTCGATTGGATCTTGCCAAACAGGGATAACAGCGCAAACGGAAAAAGCTTGAACTAAAAGAACGCGGGGCATATGCTAATTACGTCCAGTAATTTTAAAATTACTAATTTCAGAAATTTTAATACAACCTCATTATTTCGAATTTTTTTTGAAAAAATACAAATCACAAAAATATGTTCTTATTTCTTAAAGCACTCTCAAATTAGCTTTAAATTAAATAGTGTTGTCGATAGGGGATTTCTTATTTTAAACCTCGTTATACTTCAAGCTTTCGTTTATTGATTTTTAATTGTTACTTCATTGATTGTGTCTTCTTCACTAACCTGATCAGTTGCGGCACCTAGTTGTATTTTTAATAATATTTCTTTTATACTGTCACGTTCCTTTTGAAATAAAAATCAATTTTACTGGTGTATCATTTTGCCAAATTCTTTTTGGTTTATATATTGATTCGAATACTTTGTAAGTTACATTTACTTGGTTGTATACTTTATTCCAACCCCGTATATTATTCTAGTCTGTTATGTCCCTGGTTGTATATATATTTTGTTTATTCAAACGTACGTTTCCAGAAATAACGTTGATAAGATATATTATTTATCTAAACAAATTTTCCATAAATGAATTATTTTCACATTATTTACACAAAAGATCTTACCTTAACCACAAAACTACCAGGCTATAAATATTTATTAACATTTTTATCTGGAGTATCTTGAGAATTTTAATAAAAAAATATTCAAATTTAAAGATTAAATGATGGATGATACTTTTTAATTCTACGAAAATAAACATTATGTATAGTTATGTTTCTAATTTGTTTCTTTAGTAATTGCGTATTTATTTGGGCGACACTTGCTAATCTTTGTACCATAACAGAAGAATTAAATAAATATTTTATCATCAACTCCAGAGAAGATTTTGTAGTTAAACTTATTTGTTTATATATAAAAAAGGATACATTCTAACATAGATGCGACTGATTGGGGAGGATCATCGTTTCTCCCCGTAAATTTGGCTACGTCTTTCCTAAGGTCATGGAAAATGCTATAATAAGTGGGCAGCTCCAGATCTTTTCTAAACGCTTCTGGATACAGACACTGCCGCAATGGCAGCTGCCCGTCTGTGACTAGCCTAAATCCCGAATGATGAGGATCTGAAACAAAAAAATTTATCAAAATCCTATATCCTAAAACAATCTTATATCTTTATTATTAGTTTACATTTATTACATAGTTTAAATTAGAAAGACATGAACAACTGAGATAAAAAAATGTATTTTATTAAGGGAATGTTTAAAACCTAACTTTTCTCTGCTGATGATGCTAACATAATTAGGGAAACGTGTATCTAATGCAGTATTTTGATTTGGTGTTCAAGACTTAGGCAATGACAAAAAGCCAATAGTTCCACTCCTCAACTTAGTTATATTTTATGTTAAATTATATTGGAAATTGAACTGCAGGTAATAAGTACTTTGGGAAATCGGAGAAAATCTATAGGATGACATTGCGATAAGAAGAAATATTTCTAGTGTGGGAAGAAAACAATACATAGAACAGATTAATATAGCAACATCAACAAAAAAAAACGTCTATACAAGAATGCTTAAGAAACCTCATAGGAATGAAATATCTGTTGGAACGATTAAGAGAAAAAATTAAGTAAAACAGTTTAAATAATGACAATATTAGAGAATTAGCAAATGAAGAGGATATCAAAATAAAAAGTAGAGAGAAACAATTCACTTAGTCTCTGGCAACGTTCATACAAATCACTCATGAAAGGTTTTAGATGCAGGAAAAAATAAATAGAGGAGGAGGAATATCAAGGAAAGATAAACGCTTAAAAATATAAATCCGCAAGCAAAAAAGTTAATGAAAAGGAAATATACATACACATAAATAATGGGTAAATACGTCAAAAGATGTATTTTAATAATTATAAAACGTTTCGGATTTTTGAAAAGAAAACCTATAAGACCTATAAGAAGATAAATTTTTAAGAGAATATTGGCACAAGCAAGTGTAGGAATTTTAGAACCAAAACCAAAAAGTTGGTATATAATCTCATAATAGGTAAGTACTGGAGTGCTAAGGGATAGGGTTAAATATTGGTTGCAGAAAGGGAAACGTAATTAAGAAAAACAATAAATATATCAGATGGGAAGAGACAACGAAAGATAAATGAGATCTTTCGAGAGTTATTATAAATTATTTATTTGGTTCCGGTTTTTAATAAATTATTATTTTATTTTGGAACTTACCGATGTGTAAATTACTACAATAAATATCAAAATCGTTAAGGGCATCTTCGAGTTGCCTGCCGGTTGTTTTGATAATATCATCTGTCAAAATTGATTCAGATGTCACTTCAGTGGATAATATGTTTTCATTTATATCGGCTAATTGAGGTCGTATTGTATATTGTTGGATGCCCACAATCTGCAAGAAAAAAATAACATTAATTATCACAATGAAAAGTAAGTTTTGTCGCAATGGGGCTGTATCTGTGTATTATTATAAACTTTTTAAATTTTTGACTTTGAACTGGATCAATAAAACATACAATAGTAAATATTCACAAAACCGAGTAAATAGAAGGTCCCATTTGCAAGCAAATTATAATAAATATATCATAGACACAAATCGATTTTGAACAATATTAGAGAAGACAAAGTTGTGTATTCGACAAACTGTTCATCGATATTTTTGAGATACGAAATCACCCGAGTTAAAAAATTTTGAACGAGGTCAATAATGTAATTTCATTAATGAAAATCATTATTTGTACAAATTTATTTAATTTTCTGTAAGTCTTCTGAATTTCGTAAAATCAACGTTACTTAATTTGTAAAAGGAACTGAATTTTCGTAAATATATAATATTAGTATAGATGGATTGGTGGAAAATGGATTACTCATTTTCGAATCTAAAAAAAGAGGAAATTATCACTCTAATATGTATTCAGAAATTTTTGAGGAATTTTTTTACAACATTTGGAGAAAAAAGAAATTAAAGAATGGCATAGGAAAGCTAATGTTTTATATGGCGAAGATATAGTGAAAGCGGAATAATTAACACAAGTTAATGGAAATAAATCAGATGATAAATATGCAGTTGATGAAATAGCGTTAATTTATAAAAGAAGAGTTTTTGGGTTGTCATTGCGAATTCCATCTCTTTAAGTTGATATGTACATAAATTAAACGTAGGACATGTAGGGAAGAAGAAGAGAAAATATGGAAAATTGATAGGTTTATGGAAATTGTTAGGGAGCTTTTCATCATTCATTTTAGAAAGAAAATCTGACATCAAGGACTCCGATTAAAAGATGGCTCAAAACTTAAAAGTAGTTTAAATTATATATCATGGATATTAAATAAATGTTCAAGTAATGAAGTTGTTACTTAATACTAATTTTGCCCAATTTGCTACAATTTTAAAATTAGTGTTGATATTTGCCCAGTTTTTAAAATTTTTTTATGGATTTATTCACAGTTACGTATTTATAAGAAATTGAATTTATGAATTGAAAAAGACATTTTTTAAGGACCATTATCGCATTAATTATTATATTAATTCATTGCTGTAGCGGTTTCAAGTTTTTCAAGGAACTTTGAAAAATTTTATTGATTCAATGTAGATTAATACATGTACATTTAAAATACGAGTTAAACAAAATTAAGGATTGGACCACAATTATTTTACCATCTTGTTTTATTTTATCTTTAGCTTAAAACAGATTTATTTTACAATGTGAACTAATATTAACTCGCGGATATTAACTGTGTTAATTGTAATTAATAAGATATAGGAAGCCTACAGTGCGGGTTTCCGTACAAAAAAGAAAATATTTTAGTAAAAGATATGGGGAAAAGGCAATAAAAAAGTAACGGAGCACCACTCAGATGTGATCTCTTTTGTTAAAAACTATTTTTTAATGTAAGCTTAAATTCAGTTATGCGCAATTCAGAATTAGATATATACTCTATCGAAAACAAAGTGCGTAGGAGATTTTGGAGTTTAAGTGGTATTTAATTAAGATGGTTTTAAAATTATATTTCTACATGCGTAAGTAAAAATATCTTTTTTAAATGACGTAATAAAATTATTGCAACTAGTCAACTACAACACCAATAACAAGTAATAATTGCAATTTTATAAATAATTATTATTGACAAATACACAGAGAGTCCTCCTTGACCAATGACCATTTTCTATTATAACATAATTGCGACACATTAATTAATAAAAAAAAAATAGTAAGCGTCTCAGGCAAATTATGCATATCATTGGTTACGTACGGCTTCAGTGGCGTCACAGAAGGAACCACAAAAAATGTCACTATACGACTTAAATTATTAACTAAAAAATTTAAATGAAAAAATAACTCAAAAATATAGAAGTAAAAAATTTGGCCACAAAGGCATTAAAAATCAACAACATTCGCATATATATAAACACATTTGACTTTTAGAGAACTATTTATTGTTTTATCTCTAAAATCAATAATTTTGTTGACTTTCTCTGCGTTCTCCGTAATTATTCCGTTTAAAAATGAACTCATTAATAAATCGAAAATTCTTTGACATGAAGTTTTATTTATAAACCAACATACATTGATACTAACATATCAAATTAAAAAAATAGAAAGATAGTTTATAGCAATCAACTATCGAAACACATAGTAAGGCCTCAGAGATACAAATATTTAATATAGATATCTTAGATAGCTCCTAAAAATGTTACCTAAATAGATACGATAAAACAATAATAATAATAATAATAATAATGCTGTCCCTTCAATAGAAATAGGGATATGTGGTAGTTTTAGTGGTATCCTGTCTAAGACGCTGAATTGTAAATGCTCCATTAAACTCATCACACACAAAATTGTATTCAAATATTTAATTACATCAAGCTAAAATGTATTATTTTCCAATATTGTAAGACTACGAGAAATTTTGGTTTATTTGCATTGGACGGTATTTAAGACCAAGTGAAAACTATATTTAAACAAAAATCATTATATTCTCCCCTATTGATGTAGTTAGCACTAAAATAAAATACTGACGAGTCGCCTTTGTCTCCATTTGAAAAATACGAAGTGTTAGTGGCTACGTCAAAAGGTGCAAACCTTGGACTGCAAAAAAAATAAAGTAAAACGGCTCCATTAATTACCGTAATTTTTATCAAAAGACGATTGCATGTTAATTAGTAATTAGTTATCAATGTACAAAATAAATGCTTTAGTACAACGCTGAAAAAACTTCCATAATGTTCCTAATACATTTATTATGTAACCTATTATAGAAAACTACTGTAAGTGCATTTATTTCGCGAAAATGCAGTAACTATTAATTTATGATGGGCAATGATGATAGTTTTGATGGACGATAAAGTTATAGCTATATCACCATAGAAAAGAAAAAAGTTAAGAAACGATCAAATATCATTTAAAGTGTAGGTTCACATCAGAATTTTAAGAATAATCTAAAATAAAGTATAACAAGATGACAAAAATATTGAATTCAATGATTTCCAAAAATCTTTCAACCCTAAACCATAAAGGAAACTATAAAAATTTTAGATTTTATTTAGACAATTTCATTGTATACATTTGCATTTCCACCTCGACACGATAATAGTTATTAAAGAAAATTATTTTAAAATTAACTAAAATTAATAGTAAAAAGCCTACAATATTTTATAAAACTTTCTTTGACTTACAAGATAAGAAAAGTTACTACTAACAATCTTTGTCTTTTTCTATAATATTTCTTATCTTTTCCGTTAAAGTATAATCTGGAATAAAAGATAACATAATGTACTCAATATTTATTTATTTACACTATAATGAGTACATTCGGGATAAATCCTAATTGCATAACACCATAATCAAGGCAATTGTAGAACTACACGATCACAATTATTTAACATTGCAAAGAAAAAGTTTGAGTTAATTACACATTAGCAGATTAGTATTAACACGTAGTATATCATTATCTAATTTGTTTGTAAAGGCTTGTTTTTTATTGGTCATCTTGCGAGAAATACTATTCTACGGACCTAACCCATAATTACTAGCTACACAAATCTGTGTAATCATGATTTTTGGAAAAGCTTGGAGCTTTTCCTCGCAAAGACAAAGGTCAAAAACTATAATTTAGCCATAGGATAGTGGGATATATTAAATACATTTTACAGGGGCTTTCTTATCTCATAATGAATGCAATGCAAGACAAACAGCGGGACGCAAAGAAGACATTTTAACACTTTTATTAGCGGTAAGTCTATCAGTGATTTCAAGAACTTGAAATAGGTTCTAGTAGATTGAAGACTTAATAAAAATGCAATTCAAAATTTGAACTCAAACAAATATGTAACAGAGCCGTCTCTGTAAAGCACAATCAAAGCTAGTATTTTTTACTTTTCTAGGAATATTTCAATAAAAGTACTTAAATTTATTTCCAAATTAACAAAATCCACAGTTAAAAAACATGTTAGCCTGAATATTATAACTGTTTTAAATACAAGGTTTCTCTCGGGAAAAATATACAAACAAATTCAAAACCAAGTAACAGATGTTAAATATCATTTTAAAAGAATTATACTAAAAACATAAGTTGATGCTTCAAATGACATCCACAGATGAGTTTTACGATTGTAATTTAAAAATAAGGGACATAGTTCAAGAAGCCTGAAAGGTTTTAGAGATTTTTTCCTTTCGTAAAGAAAGTTGTTTTTCAGAATTGTTATCCCTTTAATAATCTTTAGATCTGAGGATCATGGTTAGTTTTGCAAAGCCTAGTTTCTTTAAAAAAGCGCTAAAAGTTCAGTTTAGAAAACTGGACAAATTCGGAGGTCAATTGTAGTTTAACAACTAATTAATCCAGCCTGTTTCATTAACAAGAGGAATGGCTGAGTTTTATTTTAAGAGTTTTGTTTTCGATTGTGTGATCCTGATGGACGAATCCGAGTTTATAGAAGACGAGGTGAAAGATTCTGCGAGTAGACGGTATTCACCATTTTGGAGAAGGAACAGTAATAGTATGAGGAGGCATCATTTTCACTACAAACTCAGCTCGTTGTCCTTCAGGGTAGGAATTTAACAAGATATCAATACACTATTAACATTTTACAACCCTATTTATGTCTAAGATTTGTGCAAAGAACAGGTTAATGCCTGATTTATGGCGCCAAAGAAGTTGTAACCATTTTTTATTATTGTGGATTGGCCAACCAACAGTTCGGATCTAATTCCCATAGAAGACATCTGGGATCAATTAGGAAGCTGCATTACTCAAAAAGAGATGCTAAACAACTTACATCAATTTACAGCTATTTTAGAAAAAAGCGGAGCTGATACCATAACAAAGAATTCGGCATTTAATCAATACTACGTCATGGTGATGAAACTTTTTTAGAGTATTCGCAAAAAAGAATGTTTTTGTTTAAAACGATTTTCTAAAAAGAATTTATTTATAAGAGCATAGGGCAGTTTATTTGTTTATTTAGTTCATTGCATAGAAATATTGTATTTTAATTTGAAGTAAAAATACCCTCAATATTTTTCTATTAATTTTTTATAGTCTTTAAGACTTTAAGAACTTTAAGAATTATTTAAGACAATCATATTTAATTAACTCATTAAAACCATAAGCCATTTTAGGACTAAATTGTTGCTACTACACCATTTGTAGAGAAGCCAAGGTAAATTATCCACAGAACAGAATCTTTGTTTAATGTATTTTAAAGCTTTTTACAAAGCTAAGTAATTTTTAATTTCAAGTCACTGTATGTGATTAATAGTTAAAAATTTCACCAATTATTTCTAACGTGCTAAACGGTCTTCCTGTGTCTCCACATTAAGCAGTTTCCCAATCACTAGTTTCAACTGAGTAAATGAATCACACAGTGAAGTGTGATCCATAAGAAAGAAGAAATAAATAAATAATGGAAGAAAGTAATCACTACATATCGATTTGACTAAAACTTTTATTTCACATGTATATACTTCCAAGTGTCTCCATAGATGAATGTGAAATTCTCTTTTTGCTCTTGGATCTCTGAGGTACCATGGGAACTCAGCTCTAATATTTTGATCATGTGCTATTTTAATATTTCTCGTACTTGACGTATGTAATAAGATAATTGATCGCGGAAACCGTCAAACTAATGTTCTATGCTATATTTAACTTGCAACAATTTAATCCACTAGTGGATAATAATAACAATAATCTCGAATTACTTCTACATTACAGGAATTATAGTATTCAGAAAACTGAGGATTATTTGGTAAAAGAAGATATTCATGAAGCAGCCTTATTAATAACTCTACAATTGACTAGTGTGAGATCATGTCTGTCAAATAATTATAATACTTCTTATCATTTTTGGCAAAACATTTTCATCAAATTTACCAGATGATTTCATGCACTGATCTGACAAATCTTGATGCACTTCAAGATGTGGAAAAGTCAAGTTATCACTTTAATTGCAATCTTAACAATACATTTGACAAATTCATTCCAATGGGTTTATATAAAAATTGGAATGACTTAATAGACTAAGCTTAATTTCTTTTTGAACTAAAATAAAATAGGGTATACTAACGTAAAATATGACTTAGGTACTCAAAGGACATGATGCGGGTTTAAATCTTATTTATTTAGATTTTAATTATGTTGTTTATAAATATAACTGAATAGAATATAATTTGTTTCACGTATGACGCCAATATTCGCCTTTTAATAACAAATGAAAATTTGGTATTTAGACGATAAATTTTCAAACTCTACTAAGTATTATATCAGTTGTTCAAAATGAGCACTACGTACAATTAGTATATTGTTAATTATTAGATAAAAGTTACAAAAATATTTATTCCTTATTGAAATTAAAAATATTGGAAACATTGTTTCCAATGTTATTAGAACCTTTTAGGTAATTTCGAAAAAGCAATGCATAATGCAATTCGTCAGATTAGATCTAATGCAAAAATTATTGATTATCGATTTTATTTACACCAAGCTTGGTACAGAAAAATTCAATCTTTTGGATTAAATCAAGAATATACCAACATTCTGAAGTCGGTAGATACCTTTGGATTAACGAACTTAAGTCAAATGAAATTGAAGATTGTTTTGCGTTTGATTGAATGTCTTGTAAAGCAGAAAATGAACTTCTAGATAAATATGCAGTTATTTGTTATAAATTTATGCTAAGAAAACACTCAATTTCCTGTTAATATATGGGAAAATCTGTCAATAACTTGCAAGTACTTCAAATTTTATAAAAAAATATAGTATAAAAGTTTCGATTAGGTGAAAAAACCACGTTCTTATTCGTAACGAAACAAATTTGGAATATGAAGATAATTTTTGTAATAATAGTTTTTCTGCCCTGTTCTGTTTTGAAAATTAGTTACTTTTTAGTATTACATATTTAAACAAATAAATACTTTTAAAGTTTCTTTCGTATTTGCTATTCTTCTTAAAATATCAATTATGTCTACCGTTAACACAAACCCTTAGCTCCAGCGTCGAAATTACAAGTAGTATTAAGAAATCCACCTGTTTAGCAAATTACATCCACCAGGAGTTCTCACGCAGATTAAACCTGACATTACCTCAAGTCCTCATTATATTTCAGCGTTTGTTATTAGGAGGTTGTGAGATGTTGTTGTCAGCATGTTACCAACTTCAATAAACGTTTGTTTAAAATGTAAAACAATTCCATTTTTTTGCAAAACTTCTAGAGCCTGTCCTATTGATGGTGTAACTAACTTTAGGCCTATCCCGATTATTTGCAACTTCGGTAAAGTTTAAAAAAAAGTGTTTTAAAAAGTTACATTTACTCTCAAGTTTAAAATTTTTTTTATTAATCAATATGGTTTTATAAGTAGTAGGTTAACAGAATCGTACATACATATTGTGCCAAGAGCATTAATCGACATTAAGTACGTTTTAATTGTGGCGTTCTAAAGAGATGACGCGCCATTAAAATTTGACAGAATTTTTTAACCCGTTGGCTGACCTAAAAAGTAGTTATTTATTTTGTATGTAATTCTAAAACTTTTCTTACTCGTTATTTTTCAAAAAACAAAAAACGAATTACTAAAAACACGTATTGCACCTGTGTTATTCAAAATCATCGAAAATTCGAAAGTTGGCGATAAAATTAAATTAAATTAAATGTGAAACTCGACGATCAGAAAAAAATAATTTAATTTTAGTAATTGCTTACTGAGTGTTTTGAAAAAGGCCGGGAAAATTTAATTTAACGGACAAGTTGACATGGAAAAACTCGCCAGTTCAGATCTCCTTTTAACCAAGGAAACAAAAAGTCTGGAGAGCCACCTGGGGACTGAGGAAGCAATTGAGTGTTTGTTCTGGAAATTATTGACAAAAAGGTTCTGTGGGAATGACTTATACCATCGGAGAACTTGTGATCTGGGCAAACAATTATTCCAAAAGTTTGTTGAATTAACGGAAACGTTTCGATGGCGGATTTTCCAAGTTTGACGCAAAATTTTATTGTTTCATAAAATAATCAATTGCGCATATTACATAACCTCAAAACGAGCGCATTTATTGAAGCTAACACCCCCTTCCTGCTAGCCCAGCAGGTTAGAAAGCTCTGCGGTGTATCGTTGCGTCATGGAACGCACTTTGTAATATGTTCATTTTTAGTAAATATTCCGCATTTCTTAGTTTGATATTGGATTTATAATGTGTAAACTAAGTGAATAAATAAAATTAAGACAAAAATAAAAAAATACAGACATATATTTATGTTCAACTATAATTATAAAATACCATTATAACAATTTTAGCTTGTTAATATTTAGCTGTGTTTACAAACTGACTATTACTAGCGCTTTTTTTGTTTCAAACAAGAAATTATCTAACTGGTGTAATGCAGGAACCAAAAACATCGGTACCTTTTTCCTGTGACATAATTCTATGCATTTATTCATAAATAATTTATTTTTAATTATCGTGAATTACATGAAAATTTTGTAATCCCAGCAATTTTGATTACTAATGATATGGAACAGTAATGTTGATGAGTACCCTTCGTTGTTTAAGTACTACCTATTTCCTTATAAAATATGATTGTCGTTCTTGCTCATGCTCTTCTACATTTTTTATTTGTCATTTCACCATATCAAATGGGAATTAGACATGCAAACTAAGTTTAAAATACATATGTTGAAATGTGGATTATGTCACGATACTGTAATATGTGTACAAGTGAATAATGAGTTAATTTGTATTCTCGGGAATATCTTGGAAACATTTAATTTATCTCGTTTGTAAAATCTAGTTTTGGTAAATAAGTAATGGAATTGTATAGAAGGTTAAAAAAAATCCAGATTTTTCTAAAAATTACGTTTATAAAAGCTTACCTAAAACAAAATGAACCATTTTAAGTGACTTTCCTGTTTTTACTTATTTTTAAAAAACATGTTATCCAAGTTGAATTCATTTGGTTAACAAATGCTTAAAATTGAGAAATCGTCTGAAAAATCAACATACAATGTGAATTGTTTTCGTCACTCGTATAGAAAAAATGCATGGTAATTGTTCTTCATTAACCCTGGGCATACTTAAATAGTGAATTACACAAATATGGGTTGTAACTAACATTTCCCGACAATTGCGCAAAAATATTTGAAAACGGATCATGAATTAGTTTGTTTGATCAACATACAGCTAAATATGTATGTGTTTTCAAGTGGTATAAAAATTGAGATCTCAGAAACTGTAGACGAAATAGAAAGTTTCTTAAATGGCATCAAAATTAGATATTTTGGAGAAACATACGATGCTCTAAATTGAATATATTTGGAGGAATTTTAAATAAAAACTAAATAAGTCGTTTTCTGGCAGCTCTCGTTGAAACTTTCATTATTATTGAAAATTATTATAAAAAAATAAATAGTAAGTCATGTACGATTTACCCTGATGACTGTTCAACAGCGAAATAAATGCTTATAGGACTTTTTTCACTGTAATGATATATAATTATTAAATGAAAAAGAACCGGATGTATACGTTAGTTATGACCTTAAAAAATTGATAAAACTGGATCAGTCCGCGATTGTATGTGTCTTTTCACATAAGGTGCAATAGACTTCATTCACCCAAGTTAATATGGACTTCTAGGTCACCCGACCTAACTCCGTTAGATTATTTTACAGAGTTCTCTAAAGCAAAATGTGAATCAAACTAATCTAGATCACAAAACTAAATATGTTAAAAAAGCAGTTGTTAATTATCTAAATGGGCTAGATAAAGAATTTCGGCTTAAAGTAGAAAAATATCTGATGGTTACCACATTCCATTTTATTTCATTTTACATATTATTATTTTATTATTGTAGGATTTTTAGACCTAACGTGCAATAATATACGGGCTAAGAAAAAATATTATTCGAAAATGAAATAGATAAGTAAGAAAATGAAATTAGTCGCTCATTATGGGACTTTAAAACAAGCAGAATGCTATTATTGGTTAATATAGATTAAAATGAATTGTATCCTGTAGTAAACCCTTTTCTGGAACGTATTCAATAGAATTATTGCAATTTTCTCTCAAATCTGAAATATATAATATTATGTGATATGCGCAAAATTGAACTTCTAACATTTATTTCAATTGTCAAAATTAGAGAAAAAACAAAATTATTACTTTTGAATGAATATCTTTCAAGCCAGGTATCACTTTTTATGTCTATTTAGTTTAATGAAGTTAGGTATAATTTAAACGCCGTTTCTCTATTTAGAACCCTGTAACAATTTTCTAGCAAGACACTCCCTGTGTATAAAAAAACCTATTGACGTTTTGCAGTGTTGCAATTATAATTTATACTAACTCACCGTCCTCGAATTTACTAAATTTAATTAAGATATTTAAAAAAGAAGAATTATTTACATTTTATTTATGCTCCATGTGTCAGACAAACCGTAGTTCCTGAATCTTTAACCAGTTTTTAATGGTAATTTATTTCATATCTGGTTTCCTAAAATTCAAGCATGTTTGTTAAATCCAAAAAGTACAAGTATATACTTAGTTGCTAAGTGATGATTTTTTATACATATAATTTCGTCTTTTTTCTGTAAACGCAGTAATGGGATATTATGTAATCACATAATGAAACATACAAAATTGGAAATCAAGCTATTTCTGGCGAAGACTGTCATTAAAAAGAAATATATCCGAACATTTTTAAACAAGCACTATTTTTTAAATAAATGGGTCGGATTGTCTTCTAATGATGTTTTTGGAGTGTTTTGGGCATTATAATGAGAACTAACGTCCTATAATAAAGTGCTGGTCAAGGGAAAGAAGTACTTTGGAAAATAGTTTTACCCAGTCTGTGAATATGCAGACAAAATATCTCTAGTAATGAAATTACAAGGGGCGATTTGTCTTCTAATAACATTTTTATACGATCTTGAACATAATAAGAAGAAATGAAGTTCCTTGTTACTGGCAGTAACTTCTTAGAGAAAAAAGATAATGGAGTTTTCAAGAAAAATGTTTGCTCGATCTGGAAATATGAAGGCAAAATGCCTCCAGTAGTACTACTAAGTAAATAAAACTCATTCGTTCGGTGTATCAATCAGACATAAAATACATTCAGCATTAAAAGGCAATAAAATATCGTGCAAGCCATTCATTGATATTCAATGCACCTGGGAAGTTAGCATGAAAGAATCAGCGAACACGTTTTGCATCTGTACGTGCAGGGAACACCTCGACTATTTTCTTAGTTACTATTTTATAGCCGTTAGTTTGAAAATATTGGGTCGTTTAGTATTTGGAATACAATGCAATAAACCTTCTAGAGGGTCTCCGTCGTTCTCCAGCGATTACATTTTTTTTCGTTTGGCGATTTCAAGAAGCAGACATATGCTAGTGTTTTCTTTTATTTCCAAAAAATTAATGATTACCATTTACACAATAAACAAACTAAGAATTTAAGAATAAATGATGACTTTAGAAGTAAGAAAAACGCTACGAAGTAACTATTATCAATTATATCCAGTTTATCATATTTATTTTTGTCACTAGAGTAATTGCTGTTTTTTCATCAATAACTTTTCTAAAAAGAGCTAAAAGGTATACATTTTCAACTAATAATTCATTGTATGCATATACAGGATGCGGCATCAGTGCGTCGAAGTATGATTAGTCCGCTATTATTGAAGTTACGAAAAAAAAGTTTTTACAAAAAGTGTAGGCAGTCTTGAGATTCACATTTTAAAATGAATCCCAAATATACAGTGTCTAAATTCAAAAAAATGTGGTTTTCAGGTGGCTGTAGACCCTTTATTAAACATAATAGACATAAAGTGTGATACATCGTTGAAATTATCTCGGCAAGAAGTTTATAAAAATTTAAAAAAACAAAATGTTTGTCTGGCACTGCGTTCTGAATACACTGTATATTTGGGACTAATTTTAAAATATGAATCTCAAGACTGCCTAACCTTTTTGTAAAAACTTTTTTTTCGTAACTTCAATAATAACGGATATATCGTACTTCGACGCGCTAATGCCGCACCCTGTATATATAGTTTGTAAAATTGGTAGGTTGCATAAGTGATAACATTTTAAAATTCTCATAAAGGAAAACAAGAACCTTTTTGCAGGTTTTTACTTGACAAAATTGTAAATACGATGTTTACTGTATTTAGTATTAATAGGGCACTTACAAAATATAACTCCACTTTTTACAATATCGGTAAATAAATATACCTTTTCTGAATAATTACTGTAATAATGGGATTATAATAGAATTATTAAAGTATATTTTTGACATACTTATAATATTTACATTTAAATTATATTGCAAATATAGCTAATTTATTAGCTTTCAAAGCTTTTCATTTACGAACAATAATTAGCAATATTTTTCCATTAGTTTAAAATTGAAAATAAAAGTTCGTACATTCTTGTCCTATGGATAATGGGTTTTACGACAGTTAGACCAATAGTAAGTGTATTTTATGGTTTTTGCTATTTTTTTCAATAGTCCAAATAATTAAAATGTGAGCTAAAAGTAAAATACAGATCCAAATTAACATAAAACTATAAGGACGTTTTTCTTTCACTCTCTGCAGTGATGGTCCAAGATGACTGATTTTTCATATTTGATAGATTAATATTAGTTTTAATTATCTTCTGATGATGCTAACATAGTTAGCGAAAGGCGCGTCGAGTCTAGTATTTTGATTTGCTGAAGTGGTTCATAAGAAACAATTGTGGCAAACCAAATAAAATATTTTTGGTTTTTATATGTTCCCAAAACATCCTATATATCAGAATTTGAAACACTCAAAAAATTAAGTAGAGTAGTTAGTGTCTATATTTTTTATGCCTAGCTTTTAAGACTTTTTCTTTTAGTTTTTACTATTGTGACTTTTTATTTCTTTATTAGATATATTAGAGATATTATTATACTAAATATTTTTATTTCTTTGAAGTATTATTATACATACTGTGTAATTTTATCCAGTGCATAAAATTTAGCTACTTAGCATATGAATGCACAATAAATGAGTATCACCTTTGAAATAAAGTTCGAGTTTCATATCTCTTGGCAGGTAAAGATGTTGCAATGTAGACAAATCGTAGGATTATGAGTATAAAATTTTGATTTTTAAATTAACTACGCCCGGAATAAAATTACACAGGCTGTACAAGGTACTTTTTTTACATTGGCAACATTGTCGGCTAAAGGTGTTTTACTATTTGGCGCCCCCTTTAAAAATCTTTTAGATTTTTATTCACTACTATTTTTAAATATTTCCTCACAAATATTTTTATTAGAGGACAAAAAACGACTTTCCCTACAAATAAATCAATTATGGAAAATTAACGTATATTCAGTATACATCCAACGCCATTTACAGGGTGTTCGTTTAGACAAAGAAAGATTGATTATTTATTAAAAAATTAATAATTGCTTGAGTGAAAAGAAGAACATACTCGTACATTGGCTATTGATGCAAGAGCAAAAAAGCGGTCAAAAATTGTATGATTAGGTTACAACATTTAACTTCCATCCATAGTCGAGTACATTGGGGCCTGCGAATCTTCTCTGTCATTTCCATCTAGAGCTTAACTCCTTTAAATAAATAATTTCATTGGTTTTACCTTAAATTGCATTTTTTTGTTAAAAGAGCTTTACATTTATGGTATATTTCAGGTAAGGCCTGTGTGATGCTAATTATTGTGTTTATGTTTGTTCCTTATAAAATAAAAATCTACTTAAATAAAACTTCATTAATAATGTTAATGAATGTATTACTTAATCACATTTTTGTAATTGCCATTTTATTTTACATTTTCTTAAACATAAAATAGGTGTTCATTATTATTGTATACAGCTTGAATTCCAAAATAACCAGTTTTGATAATGTTTATTATTTATGTGGGTATCGATCATGAAAAACAATATGGGTATGTTTTAAAATAAACGAATTAACGAAAGTACCTCCATCATGATAGGCACAATTGTTTAAAGGTCATGACCCTTTGCCTGACTTATACAAATGAATAATACATATTTGCTACCATATAAATTTTAAAAATGAAAAATATTTTGCCATATATTTCTGGATTATGCTAACTAGTACAAAAAAAATTGTTCAAGAAACATGATTTCACATACTTGAACACATAATACGATACGCCAATTGACAACTGTATCTAATTTACAATATTATTCTATTTAATTTGAAATTGGACCATATTTCAAAATGAATAAAAAAAATATTTATTTTCTTCATGTATAACCTGCAGTACTTTTGTATACTGCACTACACTTTAATTAGGTTATAACAACTTGTGGAGTTTATTCGTAATAAATATAAAAGATAAATTTTACTTATCTTGAATTTCCACAGTATTTCAAAGCTATTTTATTAATATGTCATACTCGAGTTTCGCTAAATCGCATTTTCAAAGCGTGACAAAAGATTGACAGATAAAGAAGACAGATCATACAGAACTATTACATATTTTGCAGTTATTTCAAACAAAATATAAAAAATTATATCTCGTACAGCATCTTCTAATATATGTTTTAAAGTAAGAAATAATGTAGATTCATTTTTATTAAGAAAAGCCTAAAATTAATAAATTAAAAAACCGGTATTTAAAAACTAAATTGTTCGGATTGTAATGCCATCTATCTTAGAAATTTTAAAATAAGGTAAAGTGAACATTTACGATCTATAGATTAAAACAACCAGATAAATTACATTAAGCACAACACCTCATTCACACTAAATACAAACCTACACTTAATAACACAATGGTAACAACAGTGGAGATACTTCATATAAGTGATAAAAAAGAAAAACTTCTTTTTTTGAAGTCAAGTACGGTTATAAGAAATCTGTAAATCTTCTGTAACTCTTTGAAAGAGAAACTCGGATAAGAAAAATATATTGATAAAATAGAATTGAAATACTGTGGAAATTTAAAATAAGTAAAAATTTATCTTTTATATTTATTAATTACTGAATCGTTTATATTGTACAATTTGGATCCCTACTAATCATTCTTTTCCGCAAGAGCTTCATACAGTGTAACCACTAACCAGTTGCTTATTACTACAGTTAGAATTACCATCTAATCAAATCTAAAATTCCTTTCACGATTTCCAGATAAATTAACCCAAAACAGTACAACCTTTGTCTTTTTAGCATTTTCTTCTTTAGCACCTTTTTGTTTAGATTCATCATCCTCATGTTTTATCGTGTAAGCAGACCAATTAGTTTATCTATTTCAGAATCTAGACTTTTGCGCTTAGAAGGTCTGGAAATAACCAACACCGAATGAAGCAAATAAATAAATTATCTCATTATTTGAGCGTTCTCTTCAGTTCATAATTCATTGGTCTGCGAAAGAATGGTTCAATTCTAACAAGTGTTGCAAAAAATCTTCTTTTTACCAATCTCCTCTCTAGTACCCACATCAGTGTCATTTTGTTGCTATCAGTGAAACATGAATGTAGTTCCAAACCCGTTTATAGTCATTCGATTGGAGTTTTAAGATCAACCTGACTATTTGATAAAATATATATGTGTTTTAAGTAAGTCAACAGTACTTTAAAAAGAAAAAGAAAAGGAAATAACTGGTTTTTGTGACGTGGATGGAAACAAAAGCGTCCTCATACAAAAGCAGATGTGTAGTATTTATGGCGTTCCTCAAGGAAGCGAAATGGGTCCGCTTTAGTTCCTTTATTTACCAATATGACTTATAGAGATAATAACAAAATAAGTTGCTGCTGATATTAATATCTAAATATCTAATATCTAAAAGCTGAACTGGAAATATTTTACGAATACCTAGGTTTCTGGATATTAAGGTTAAATAGCACAAAAATTGTGATAATTGATAATATTTAAGTGTTTAATCATCTCGAGTTCGTTAACCAATGATTTTGACCGTTTTATACTGTAAAACAGACGAAATATCTGTTTATAATAAATTGAAAATATACATTTTATATTTGTTTGTAATAGCTAATATTTGTAATATTGTAGATGTGAAAGACGCATTTCCAAAATCATGAAAAAAATATGTCAAATCCAGTAGCGGAGATATTCTTAATACATTAATCAGCATCGATAACATAATATTTAAGTGCCTTGTTATACATTAATATGATAAACATAGATTTAATACTTGAAAAATAATTCTGTGCCATTATGTTGGAAATCACCTATGGCTACTTCACTGTTCAAGGAAGAAAAATAATTTACAGGGAAATTACACCCAAATTAGAGAGTGGCGACATAATTATAGGATTTATATTTTTTTATTGAAAATTAACTTATTTAAACCTAATGATTATGGTAATGATTATTAGGGAGTGGTAATTAATATTAATAAACTCTCTAAATATGGTTTACGTGTACTTTCAACCTCTAATACCCAAAATTTCAGCCCATAAATTTGGAATTTGTTGCAATAAAATGTTTACTACTCAAATTTTGCGTATAAAAACAAACAGGGGCGTTCGGAAATAAAAAATACACCGCCTACTTTAAGTATCATATTGCTCTTGTACCAGCAAATTTTTCATTGGCCGAGATATTTATTACTAAGAGCTTTTAAGAGACCTTTAAATTAATAGTGTTAACGCCCGACGGTGTCGTTGTCACACCCAAAATATACAGAATCGTTATTTGAAAGTTATGAACCATAATTACATTTTTACATAAGTGAAGGTTTTTGTTTATCCGATTTTTAGTGTAATCATTGTACTCAATAATGAAATATTTAATATATTTTTTTGAACCAAAAGCATTCCTGGAAAATCTACATAAACTGTTAAAGTACCCTTACGATTTTTTAGATCGAAATGCTCTCTCAAGTTGATACTAATTATTACAAAAACAAAATGTATGTCCAGAAAGTTTAAGAAATTACTACTGTTCTAATCCAACCTCTTATGGACCAAAGGAACTAAACTAAGCTTGGTATGTTTCATATTCACTTAAACTACCTAAAGATTCTCTCTGAAGATCAGATCAACGAGCCTATATATTCTTAACTAGCCTAAAACCACCATTTTCCAGAAAATAATAACCAAAATAAATATGTTTTTTTTATGATTAAAACTGCAAATGGTAAAATTGAGACCAACCAATCCGAGGTTTTCTGATTATTAACTACTCCAACGATGGAAATAGAAAGCACGTTTAACCTCTCCCTATTTTTAAGAAGGATATTTGAATGGGACCATACCAACTGAAGACAAACAAAAATGGAAACCTTCTAAATAATTTGATATACAAATAATGACTACAAACACAAACGTAAAAAATGGAAAGCCTTTCAAAGTTGCCAAAATTATCCTATAACAAATCCTTCACCGTTCAATAGGAAAATGTCTAGTTTAGGAAGGAAATACCATCCAGTATAATATAGTTTCAGTCTCTGTAGGTTATGGTGAATCTCTCAGCTAACACACTATTAATTATTAATATATATATTTTAATCAGTACTAGGCCAAAACCAGATGCTCAAATTTGAAAATTCCCAAGATCTCCGTTAACAATATGTCATTAACAATAATAAGAATCTTAGGCTCATTATAGTCACATACTTTTCTAATTTACAGGACTATTATTCTTATGGTAAATTAACTTTACAATACTTAAGCATGAAAATGTGCTCGAAATATCTTCTTTAAATTACACTTAGGTACATAATAATTATACAAGGTGGTTAAAAAAGAATCCTTTTAGAAGATTCAAATAATAAATAGGACAGAGTATGATATTATCTTTTAATAAGTTTAAACTGAAATATTTTTTTTGACAATATTTTAAGCAATAAACTATCTAGATTATCTCGAGTACTTAGTACTTCAGTTTCTATTAACCAAAAATGTTTTTTTTACACCAATAAGTACTCTGTAGCAAGTTTAAATTTATATATTTATGAATTTCTAAATGTAATAAATTTTCCATTAAAAACAATTTCATTATGGTACCACAGTTTTCTCATTTATAATTATTATATTCAGTTGTAAGGAAAATAAAGTTAAACTAATGTAAAATAGCAGAATCAAAGATATTTGTGTTAATATCAACAAATTAAACAACATTAATTCCGAGGTAAATGCTATTGTGCTTTTTCCATGACTTCAATAAGTTTATTTTTGTAATTTCTGTTTCTTTTAAAAGTTTCGGTCTATTGGCATATTGTTCTACTTTGTACCTACTAAATTTAAAAGCAGATAAAGAAATCTGATTTTATGAATAACCATTTTAGATCTTTTTTTGTTCGTTGTAGAGAGATAACCTATATTTTTCAACGCAATAGATATTTTAGTAAAAAATACAATTCAAATGCTAAAAATTTTAATTAGTCGTTAAGTAGATCGGTATTTAACTTTTTATGGTTGCAAATTTGGAATTAGGCTAATACGATAGGTTTTTTCCATCATTATTAGTCAATTTAAAAACGTCTGATACAAAAACCGTAAATAATAAACAAATAAATAATAGAAATAATAGTTATTTATGCAACAAATTATGTCAAGTGTTACTATGGGGCCAAATTGGAATTTTGTCATATTGGACACATGCGTGAAAAGAAAAAATCTAAAAATGTAGTAATGGAAACATAAACAATTTATTTTAAGTAGTAGTGCGTATGACTTATATACGGATGTTACTAAAACATGGATCAATTTATTTTAGGCTTTACAATTTGGCTTACTTTAAGCAGTCTAAAGAACTTAAATTAATTGTTTCAACCCTTACTTTGCGGAATTTATCCATAATAAATATAAAAGATAAATTATATCTTGAATTTCAACTGTATTCCAAAACTGTTTTTTAAATATCTTTCTCTAACCAGGTTTCGGTAAATCGCAATTTCAAAGAGTGACACAAAATTGACAGATTTCTTATAATCGTACTTGAATTCATACCATAAATATTTAAACCACTTTTATGTCACTCTTTGAAAATTCGATTTTGCGAAACCAGGTTAGAGAAAGATATTGAAAAAACATCTTTGAGATACAGAGGAAATTCAAGATAAGTACATACTTTATCTTTTATATCTACTAAGGAATTTAATGTTTCCTTTTATTTCTGCTACAGATGCGGTCACGCAAATATTAATTAATTTGTAACGGCAAAAAACCTAACAAACAACAGTTTTTCAACGTATTTAAGGAAGCAATATTTTTCGCTAAAATTTTCTTAAGAATGATTCGTTTTTAACTTTTAAATGAATACCGTACTACACCAAAGTGCATAAAAATTTAAGTACCTATTATTAGAAAATTATTCTCACACAATAGACGTAAAAATAACGACCATAACGCTTCGTTCATCAAAATAATCACTCAAATACTTATTTGAGATCTTATATCGTGACGATCTAAGACTATAATACAGTTATACCAGAAAACTAACAATAATTCAAAAAAAATGTTTTATATATGAGTACATTAATCAATAACAACAATATTAGAAGAAAACGTCCAGCGTGTTCTAGAAATTAACTACGTTAATAACAATATTTTCCATTAAATTTAAGAACAGATAAATACATAAACATATTTTTTTTAATTAGGTTAAGATATGGATTATAATGAACCATGTTTTTCGTCTAGTTCATTTATTTATACAAAAAATAATTTTTTAAACAACAAATTATCCAGATAATTTTAAAAAACTAATAAACCATCTTTAAAAATATAAGAAATAATAAAGAACATAAATATTTATTAAATTTAGCCTATTAATAATTTAATTTCTGCATCAATTAATAAGGAAATTTTAGAAAACTAGAGCAATTGAGATTTACATAAATTATAAAAACTTTTAGAACAAATTTATAGTCTTTTTCAAAAACCGAGTGTGTCAGAAGGACACTCAAGTTCACTTCTTCAGATATATGAAATTAAAAGCAATTTGTTTATAAATTCTAATAAATAAGTTGACATGTGAAGATTTAAAAGTAAAAAATAAATTCTTACATAAGAATATTTTAAAATTTTAGATAAGTATATAATTTGTCATCCACATTTATAATGGATAGATACTACAAAATTAGAGTAAAAAAAAATATTATGGTGTTATGTTTCAGAATATGGTATAATTGCACTAATTAGTGCTTAATTAAACTTAGAATTTAAGTATTAAGTCTAGCATCATATGAGCTTATTAATTTCAAATTGTACATTATTTTTCATTGTAAATAATTTGGAAACAAATTTGATATTAAAAAAGGGTTGGTTAAGTAATTTGCACAATACTAATTCTAATGTAATTATAATTAATAGCAAATTTTATAGAAAATAGTAAAAATCACAACATAAGTTATGGATAAAATTCAGGAATTCTTAGTCAATTTAAAATATGAATGAATGAATGATGAATTCCAAATTAAAGAATAAAATATACAGATTTATCTAATATACCCGTAATTATATGAAGGTAAAAACATGTTTTATATAAAAATTCAGGGTGTCTTTGCATTTAAATTAAGTTTAAAAAATGTCACATAATAAATTATAGTTTTAGAAGGTTATAATTTCCAAATCTTATAAAAAGATGTCATAATTTTGACTCGCTCTCTTCCATTTTGAACATCGTACAGTCTCATCGTTTTCGTTTTACTAAATTAATTTGTGTAATACAACATAACCCCAATTTTCATCAATTAGTAAAAGTGTTATAAAAATTCTGTATTTATTTATGGGTTTTGATTTGATGATATGTTTGTTTTTTTTTGGGGGGAACAACAATAAATGTGGATTTTCCAAATCTCTTCATCCAGCATCAGGCCGTATAAAACACTAATTAGGCCTAAGTCTCGATCAAAAAAGAACTATTTACCTGATTTGTATTTTGTATATAGTCATACTCATTCAAACAGACAGTTGGTTTAAAACTTAAATACGAGCGTTTGTTTACTAAACTGATAATTATTTAGTGAGAGTTTGGTGAAGGACTTTATTAAATTTAATTGCGATAACATAAATTTAGAATGAATACATTGTTATTAGTTTTTTATTCAGTCGTTTGTAATTTTAAATGATATAAAATACAATTTTAAGTTAATTTAATACCCTAAACTCACACTGGGATCTACTAATTTATTTATTTTTTAGGAGTGTATTTATTATATTTGTTTTGTTTCAAATTTATGTTTTTATTATTTTTAATTTTACCGCTCAATTTAAATTTAAATTTCATTTAATTAGTTAAGTTTAATATTAATTTTAATATGAATTTTCATTTTAATAACAAAATCCCAAAATATTATCGAACTCAATCAATCAATTAATCAATCAATCAATCAATTTATTGACTATTTTTAAGTACATTGTGTTTGTTTACAAGTATTTTGAAACCTCACACATAGGGCACAATGCGATGTATGTATGTACATCTGATTTTTAAAGCAATTATGTATACAATAAATAATAAATAAACTCTAAAAAAAACGTAACTTTTTTTTCTAATTTTAAATTTCAAATTTATTTCAGTGATGGGTAATTGTGGCTTTTAGAAGTTTATTGTTTAACACAATTATATTCATACGATAAGTTTTAAATTATCTCTGAAAATCTTACTGAAAATTTAAAATTTCAATTATTAATTTTATTAATAAGATTTTTTATTATAAATGATAAAATTTCTCCATGAAATGAATCATTATAAACAAGAAATAAGCTAAATCATAAATTTGGTTTAAATCAACAATCGCAAGAAATTTTTCAAAATTCAAGGTATTTCATTCATCAAATATAGCAGAAAATTACAAATTGACAGGGTTAAAGAAAAATTTTTGAAATTATTTATAATTTATATATAATAATTATAATTTAGGTATATAGATTTATAACATAGCATTTAAAATTCTTTATAACTAGAAACTAGATTATGGAAATCGAATAGTTAATGAAAGGAGATTGGGAGAAATAACTCTTTAGACTAATAGAAAAAAAAAAGAAGAGAACTACCGGTTTCGTGGCAAAATGGGTCACATTTTCAAGTTCAAAATTCTAAATTCGATGTAAAATTGACTAATTTGTCAATTCGTAAAAATAATTGTACTAAGATGGTCAGCTAGCATGTTTTAGAGTTTTATATTTTATCTTAAATTTTTATCTAGTTTTAATATGTTTGTGTTCGTCTCTCGCGACTGCTCTAATTCATGTTATTTTATCAGTCAATTTAATCTTTTCTGCATGTATTTTTGTGATTATACCAAATAGTTTGGTATATTACGAAATAATTTTAAAATGTGAAGCTTGACTCTAACTATAACTTTTATTTAAAACATTATTTCCTATTTCTCCAGATAATGGAGATATCAAACTTCGGAGTATAAGTTGGCCACCCTGTATAAAATATATAGGCTGATCCCGAATATCAAAATGTAAAATCCAACTACAGAATTTTGCTTTTCTTTGGATATACGTATGTCAGTTCATTGCTCAAAAATCTCATAAAACTTATAACTGTAAAAATACTTTTATATAGATAAAAAATAAATGCAGTAATAAAATCCAATGAAATAAATAACCAGAAAATTAAAATATGATGATTAACGAATAGAATAAAATATAGTTGGGCTATTCCTAACATTGTTAATATTAAAATGGCCAAAATTATTATGTAGATAATGTTTTCCTATAATTGCTTGAGAGTTTCTACCAAATTTTGTTACACAGTGAATTAAAATATAATTAGGTACGTGTTCGCAGTCATGACATCCTTAATAATATTTCCCATAATATTTTATCAAAATAATTAGTTATTTAGTCAGGGACAACCGCAATAGTATTATTATTGTTTCTTTTTTTAGAAACATATGTAATTAATTGTTCATTAAGACAAATATGCTATTGTACAACCTTTTAAAACCTATTTTATATTTTCTTCTTTCAGTTTCATTTATTTCTGTTTAAACTAAGTAATTACTAAATATACTAAAAACAATTATTTTTTGAGGGTTTGCACTCATGTTTGTCTCATGTTTGTTAATAACAATAAATAAATCTAAACATTCTGTATTCCTTTTATTACAAAATCAGTACAACCTTTTCTCGTATATTGTAATAAAATTGATATTTTAAAGTACTTTTGTGTCTAACGTACCTGAATGTCATTTTGGCAGTTTTTAAGTTTATTAAAATGGTGCACGGAAATAAAAAGTAAATTAATTTTATTAAAAACATGTCAAAAATAAACATAATTCATATACAATCCTGTTTCTAAACTAGGGTATGAGAATTATTATATTTTGAAAGTAGTTAAGATAAGTAAAAAAGAAAATGTTTTGATTACATTTTATAACGATTTCTATAAAATCCGAGTAAAACTAAGTTTTTATTTCAACGGATAGCGGATATAATATAACCGGTAAAAAATGTTTATGATTTCATTGGCACGAAATAATAGGGGATGTTTCAACTTTTTGCAGAATCGAAACCTATTTCAATTTTTAGCGGATTTGATGTGATTTATTTGGCAAATCTCAAACTATCAAAAAAAGTTACGTCAACATCAAATAAAAACAAAATATTACTGTAAATTAATAAAAAGTCATTTGCTTTAATATAACATTCATGATTTTATACAGTGAGGTCCATATGTATGTAATACATTCATTGTTAACACTATTATGAACTTTTGGGAAAAAACCTTAAACGATTTTTATTCTTAATTTTACAAATTATGGTATAAAAATATTAGCCCCTCCTTTCACCCCCTCTGAATTATAACAACTCCCCTGAAACTTTTTAATTCGAAAAGGGGTCGTGTGATACCTCTTATGAAATGGATTTTAATTCTCTGTTCAGAAATATACAGGTTTTTAAGTTTGGTGCATTCATAACTGAGAAAATTAAGCCCTAATGTTATATAAAATGTTCTACGAGAATTCCAAGATCGCATTATTGTCATAAAGTAAATGGATGTCACTTTAAACATTACATTGTAAAAAAAATTAGAAAATATTTTTCAAATTATGAGAGGTTTCATTCTTCATTCTATGTAAACTTTTGAAGTTATTACCAAATTTTACATTTTTAATATAAATTTTCCCAGTTATGAATGCACCTAATTTAAAAACCTGTATATTTCTAAACAGAGAATTAAAATCCTTTTCAAAAAAGTTATCACACGGCCCCTTTTTTCATTAAAAATTTTCAGAGGGGTTGTCATAAAAGGAGGGGATAATATGTATAACATAACTTGTAAAATTAAGAATAAATTACGACCTTTTCAATACCATCTTTTCAAATTAATAAACTTGAGAAATGTATTAGAAACGACTGGAAAATATATCTATACAGATTTGGCAGAACATTAAATAACACGGATATCGAACCTTTAATTACAATATATATGACAACCTACGGATAAGAAAGTAGTTATTAACAGTTTGAAATAACTTTGAATAATATCTAATTAATTTTTATTCAGAGCAGTAATAAATAATAACACCTTCTTTCCTAACTGGTTTTTATAATACGAAGAGAAGTTTAATAATCGTAGTAATTATTATGAAAATATGTCTTGAGGATGTTAATTACAAAAATATGATACATCCGAAATGTATACGAGTCGCCCATAAATGGAACTGTTTTCTCATAAAAAACGTTTCTAATAAAAACTAACATTTCTCTTGTTGTTACTAGTATTTAGTTGAATTCTTAAACAAAACAAAATAAATAACATAAAAACATTGCATCTCACGCAATATGTAGCTATTGTAGCGTAAATAACAAGAAATTATCTAGAATGAAGCTATAAATACCTCTAGTTCTATATAAACAGTACCGTACTTAAACAAAACCCCCCTTGCAAAGTTTCACAACAAAAAGTAATGAAAAAAATAGTGGATTTCACAAGAGTACGGAGAAATTGTATAAGCGGGACAGATTCCCGATGACCCTATATTTGTAATGGGAAAAAAATATATTTAAACTTGGCATTTTAAAACTATTTTATGTCTCGGGAAACTCAACTTCATTATCTTAAATTAATTGAATTGTCATTTAAAATTTAGTAGAACTAACACAAATTGGAAAATAATAAAACTATTTTTTTTCAAATAACGAGTATAATTTAAACAAAATAATTTACAATGATTTTAGGAAAAAGTACCCTTAAACAATCGTCAGATAACTTAGATTTTTCACGATAAAGTTTGAGTACATCACAATTGATTAATAATTTCTCTGAATGATGTATAGGGAGAGAAAACCATTTTTATGCCCAATTCGATCGCTAGTTTTAACATTTTTTATTCGTGTAAACTTGGGGATTTAAAATAATATTTATATATTTGTTGCTACGGCAAATCAAATTTACATTTTCTTGGAAGGAGCGCCCTAAAACCTGAATTATAATTTCAAATTTAGCCGAACTAAAACAAATTGAAAGATAATTGAAACTCATTTTTTCGAAGAAGTTAAGCTTACTTAAGATTTATTCAAAATTGTTAAAAGAAAAATTACGCTTAAACAAATAATCTATTTTTTGCATGATGGAGTTTGGGTACATCACAATTGATTAATAATTCCCCTGAATGATTAATAGGGAAAAAGGGAATTTTATGGCCGATTCGAACACCAGATTTAAGCAAAATTAATGTATTCATGTGAAGGTATATAAAAACCTTCTCTATTAAATAAATAAATTAATGTAAAAAGTTAGAGCATCGATCTTTGAAAAACTGCTGCAATCATTTAAAATTCGTTATAGTGAAAAAAATTAGGTTGTTAGTAATTCTAAATGTTATCAATTTTTAGTTGTGTAGAACTGATGACAAGTATACAAATTTTTTTGAGTTACCTCTTTGGGAGATTATGATTCGAAAACGAACAAAAATAGGGGAAAATTTTATATTACAGACCCCTTATTTCATTTGCCTAAAAATAATTATAATATTTTTTGTATTTTATTTCCGAATTCCCGCTATAATAAAATTAAACCTAAGCATCAATTTAATTATTAGGGCGGTAGTGATATTTTAGATTAAATTTTTTTGAACTTTACATACAAAATCTAAAAAGATATTATAAAAATGCATTCATTTATTATCAAAAGATATCAAACCATCCTAATCTAATTTATCAATTTTAAACTATGATAAGTGGGCATCATAGCATTTAATTTTTTTAATATTTAAATATTTCACGATTATTTATTTACTTCTTGTATAATGTAAAACACTCAGAAAGAGAAGAAAGCGTTTTTATTAAAACATTAAAAATACAATTAAAAATGTTTTTTCCGGTGATTAAAGTTGGTGAAAATAATAATTTATTTTAAATTGAAACGTTATATGTATGAGTTCTGAACATAATTTAATAATTACAAGGAAAAAAATTGGTAAAATATTAACATAAGCCTAGCCTTTTTGTATGAAAGAAAATTATTCATAGAGATATTCAGAAGAAGTAGAAAATAATCGTCTAAAATTTAATATTTGTGCAGAGTAGTTACAAAAAAAACAGGAATCGGTAGTGATATCCTCAGAATATTCCAATTATCATTCTAAACATATTTTTAGGATCTAAACGCGTTCTGAAAATATCGTAGAAGCTAAAATAAAAACAAATATCTCATTACAGCTAGAAAAGAGTTAAATCCGTGACAAGTATCAATATTTTAAAAAAGAAAATGTCGTGCACTTCGTAGTTGTCGAAGAAATGTGAAAATATTAGGAAAACTGTTTGCTGAAAGTTGTCCTCTTGATTATCTAAATAATCACAGTACCGGTTTATTTCCTTCTTTCTATTTAGTTAATAAAATGTAAGGAAAACCCTCCAAACCAGCTGGTGCACGATTTGACCAACATTAAACATCTCAAAGAGACCGACAGAAAAATGTGCAAAGAATGAACATAAATGCTTTCTAACTAAAAAAAAATATTAGTAACCAGAGAAAATATCTATATACAAATATACAAAGTGATGGTCTAATCAGTAATGAAATGTAAAATTAATTTAATATTCGGTAATTTATTTTAAAACTATTTAGAAGTACTTTTTTATTAAAGATTTTGCTGAAGGGGTTCTTAAAAAACTTTTATATAATTAATAATTTTTAATAAAGATGTTGGAGTTCATGTTTCCAATTTTTCAACATATAGTTCATATGGCTGCAGTATTTTTTTACTTTCACCTATATTCATTTTGTCTAACTAGGAGAAAGTATTAATTATGAGTAAAAAAAATAAACAAATCAAGTTAATGTTGATACAAAGTTTTAAATATAGTGATATAACACGTCCGTTTATTTAAAATTTATTTTTATTTGCATATTTCATAAATTTACTCAAATAATTTACTACTAATATTATTATTAGAAAAAATAAAAGAATATTCTGTAACACGCATATAATGTAGGTAATATTATATCAGGCTTATTAAAAACACTAGCGGTGTTTTAATCTGTCTCGTGTAATATTTCATTGTTGGTATCAATAAAGTACTACTAAAATATCACAGGTTAATTGCCCAGGTTTTGTTACGTTTGTGTATTGTATTATTTTAGATCTTATTTCAAGAGTATTGGCTTTTTTAGTGGATATTAATAAACACGATAATAGGGACTTTTATTTTATTTATTTACTTTCACACGCATTATTCGTCTATTATTAAATAGTAATAAATAATTATTCCTTATTTTTAGTGTATACAAACTATTCGAAGTCAAAATCAAAATAATTACAATTTTTGTTACATGGAGAAAACAATTAAGTATTTTGGCTAAGAATGAGTATCAAATTTTTTTGAAAATATATTTAATAAATTATTACTTTATATTTATATAATTCTTCAAAGTAAAGAGAATAATTATACAACTGCTGCTAATAGTGGTATTATTATCATAAAACTATAAAAATTTGGTTTGTCCTAATCTAGTAATAATATTTCCTGTGGTATTTCAAACAAATTATTTTATAATTTTTATATCGGGTAATACGGTATGAAAGAAAAGTAATTATTGTTTTATCTTTTAAAAAATATAATTTTCGCAGGAGTGATTTTTAGCCGCGAGTGTGGAAATCTATCAAATATTATATACAACTTTTTCCTATGGCAATAATATAATTTTACCAAACAAATGTAGAACCAAGAATATCTGATAATTATAAAAATGTCTAACGTTTAGTTTTTCAAAATTAAAATATTGCTATTCTGTTTTTTAAAAATATGATGAATTATTGTAATGACTTTTCTATCTATGTTATACAGTGTGACACATTTAAATTAAAAACACAAGTTATGGGCTGATAGATTTCAATAATATACCATGTAAAATTTTACAAAATGATAACGAGCGATTTTTTTATGAAAAAAACGCGTATATCACTGGATTTAAATTCCACCCATTAAATGTACTGTGATTTTTATCAAAATATTTTTATTACTAAAAAGGTTAAATTTAAGTTGAAATTTTGTAAACTATTACTCGATGTATTCTGAAAATTTAACTATCCATAACTATTTTTATTAATGAATATATTCTAATAAAAGTTGCGTCACACTTATTGGGTTGTAATGTAAATACAGTGACGTACTATTTCTTTTTGTAAAAAAATCGATGGTTGACCTTTTGTAAACTTTTACCTAGTATATTTTTAAAATTTACCATCCCAAAACTTTTTTATTAATAAGCACATAAACATTTTAATAAAAGTTGAGTCATCTAAATTCAGTACCGTATTCATTTATTTTTTTTGATAAAAAAAGTCCCTAATAAGAATCTGGATTTTTGATTATGAAAAAATATCGTAATGTCCTTTGAAACCTTGTCTCCTATTTAGAGTTTTTGATGCACAATGTTTCAAAAAAAAATTTGAAATCGGTTAATAACTTCAAATACTATTGTGATATTTCCAATTTAAATAGGTTACACTGTATATCTTTATCTATCATAATATCAAATGTCACATTTCATTGCCTATTTGAACTTTCCACTCTGTAAAATATTATTTTCCTAATAAGTGTGGAAAAATATTTTTTCGCACGATTTTTAGTTTTCCGCCGTAGTGTCGAAAAATGCCTTTTTCAAAACTATAATACTTGCGAAAAAGTTGCACTTCACTCATGATCGCAAAAAAAAATATGTATAGTTACATACAAATAAATATTTTGCTAACAAATGCGGAAATTAGTTGTACTTTTTCCCCACGTTTTAGGACTATTTTTTTTACGAGGCTTTGAATTCGAATTCTATTTCTTTTTTATTAAAAAGTCTTAAACCAAAAAATGTGATAAAATGTTGAAATATTTTAGGTTGTACGTTAAGAACTAGTTCAAAAGGCTTGATTTATATAAAAATTGCGTTATTTTCAATAATAATTAGAAATTAATAATGTTAAATTCATTTTTGAATGTAAAAGAAAAAGTTGCCGATTATTAAGCGAAAAATTCTTAAATTCAATAAAAGCTCTTTGTGAAAATGTAAATAAAAAATTATTTCTCTTTTTGGTGCGAAAATACATCTTTTTAAAGTAAAATGTGCGCAGAAAAGTAGCTATTAGATAAAACGGGTTTTAATGTCATTACTTGAAAAAACAAAGTGAATATAAAAATAATAACATATAGGTTTTAAAGAAGAGATAGTATAGAAATATATTTTCTTATTTTTTTCAGTCTATTAGTGAACATAGGAATAATAAGAATAATTTTTGGGATGAATTTGATATTGTCCACTTCGTAATATACTACAGATATATTTTAAACATTATTTGATTTGAAAAATATTAAATTATTATAGAAAATTAGATATTGTAATATTGCATCCTTTAAACCTTTTGATATATATAAAGTATATATAAATTTTTTTGCAAATTAAAAATTAAAAATTATTATAGATACTATCTGTGTTCTAGTTAAATAATTATTTTAAAGTTATAGATTACAAAAAATCAAAAATGAACTTTTGTTGAACATTTTAATTTTTTTTATTTATTAATATATTCTGTATAGTTTCAAATAACCGCCGGATACTAGCTTCTTGCAAACTTTTACAGTTCTAATAAATTCAATAATTTAAATATTTTTTAAATTTTTTACTCACTCGACCTCCTAAATCGTTCTAGAAACTGCTCTAGGTCTTAAGCGGTATTTTGGTAAGATAGAAAGCGTATGTGTATACCAAACTAGCAACCATCAGACAGTCACTTAACTTAATCTATGTCATGTTATTGGGCAAGATCCCGAACAAGATACGCTGAAAAAACAGCATTTGTATGTCTCTAAAACCTGTATACCGTTGTTAAAATCTTGCACTTGTTTCTAGGACTACATTTTAATAATCAAGTCCTCAAAATTTAATAATTTATTTTTGCTACTGCGCCTCTAGTTGGAGTTTGGACCACTTGCCTAAAGTAAAATAGTGAAGGAAATAAAAGGAGCTTATTTCTCATAATAATTTATTTACATAGACTGATAACACTGTGAGAACGGAGTGGTATTATATTTATTATTAAATTAGAGAAATTAAAGAATTTGCTTCTTTTTAAATATCAATTTCCTTGATCTTACTTTAATATGGAGAGACAATATTTGAAATACATATTTCAACAAAGAGAAGAGAACAAATTGGCAGCAAAGTGGCCGGCTCGGTGGCCGGATTTGTTACCACTGGAATTTTTTTTAGAGAGTCATTTGGAATTGGTAGTTTACATGAATCTACCTAAACCTTTAAAAATAATAAATTGAATTAGCATTTCCTTTCAAGAAACAATTCTGGAGTTATTAAAAATTAAAATAATTGGTTGACAAATTAGAAAGTTTTTAAGCAGCCGGTAGCTTTTAAATTAAACTATATATGCTTTAAATAATTTCGTAATTTATATTATATTTTCCTCAATTGTAATGTACATAACGTTAATAAATTTGTAATTAAAAAATGTTTAACTTTGCTTTTGACTATTTTCTGATCGAAAATCTATAAAACGATGTATTGATAAATACAGAAAAACTAATTTATAAAAAGAGGGTGATATTAAATTAATAATTGGCAATAACGTTGTAACTTTAAAAATAATATAATAATCCAGCTCTGTATATATTTTTTATAAATAATAATACATAATGTACATGTAATTTTAAAAAATGACTAGAAACTTAAAATGGAATGCAAATTTTTAACAAAAGGGGATGATAATTAAGGGATGAGAAATACATGAGACACAACTTGCTAAGAACGGTTATAAAACTAAAATCTTTAATTTTTCACATTTATTTCTTTGGAACAAAAGAATAATATACAGATATATTAATTTTTTTTAGACAGATAACTTAAAAACCTACTTTTCAACTTTCTACCTAATAAAATTAAACCCACTTTGAAAATCCAATTGCAGTTACATTTTCGGGCATTTGAATGTATGCCAGAGAAGTACACACATGAATATAATAAAATAATATAATACGAGTATTTTGTAATATCACATTTTTCAGAATTGTTATCTTAATGTAACCGTATACTGAATATTCGATAAAAAATTGTGCCACCTGGATTTACAGTATGTAAATTGCTTTGATAAAGTCACACACGTAAAATGTATAACTTTTTTAAAGAATTAATAAAATTATTCTTTCGAAACACATTAATTATATCCTCTATTTTTTTATTTGCAGCTGTTACAAAATTGTAGGTGATATAATATTTTATTATATATTTAAAAATTACTATTTTTTGCTAGTCTAAAACTTAGTCTAGCCAAAGGATTATTAATTCTGTATTAAATTAACTGATAAAAAAATATAGCAAAAAATCACTTTAGTTCGTTTTTGTACTTTTCGAATCAGATCATGTTGAAAAAAGGGAAACTATTTCCGAATAAAGTAAATATGGGCGAGTATCTATAGAAACTATTTTTTCACAACTGGGAGAAAAATTATTTATTTTTTATTTGAAAATGTCATCAAATGGAAATATAGCATAAATATGTGGTTTTTATAATGTACAGCTGGTGTAAATTTAAAAATATACATTAGATATTTTTTGGATGTAGTATTATTATTAATATTTTCAAATAATTCAAACGATTTTTAAAATACAATTACATATATTATATATATATAACAAACTTAAATTTTAACAAGATTATTTATGTTAAAAGTATTCTTAATGTATATTTTCAATAAATGAATAAAAATATGCTGTATTAATATAGAAACGAATAATTGGCCTGGATCATCATATATAGCTAAAATTATTTTTATAGAAGTGTGTTAATAAACAATCAGGTAAGAATTTAATTAGAAACCAGGAAAAGCTGCAAATGGCCGTTCTGTGAAAGTTCCTGTACAAGTTTCTTTTTCTAAACCAATGTGGAGACCTGACAATGTGGAAAAAGGATTTTTCATAAAATATATCATGCATTAGTATATTTTTATAGTTTCTTGCATTATATATGATTATATGTATTTTTTTCATTATTTGTGTATATTTTAAAGAAATTAAAGATATTAACAATAAAATACACATGACTGTTTAATTTATTTTAATCTTAATCAAGTGAATGAATAAACGATCTAAATAGTAGATATTTTAAATGAAATAACGGAGGTAAAAACGAAGTACCTCCATAGCATATCCAAATATATATTTCCTTACCTTGTTGTGGACAACGTCCACAATAACATAGATGAGAAGAACAATTTCCTGTTCATCAGACCCCATTAGAGGTCCCTGGAGACCAGCCGTGGTTACATACAAGACACATATGTAATGGGGCCCTATCATATTTAATCCTTTGATACTCATGAGTTTCCAAATATCCAAAAAACCGCATTAACATCGCATGTTTATTGATATGAGTCGGACATGTTGCCACGTGACACCTGTTTGATTCAGGTAAGAAGTTGGTTCCGTTAAAATAAAAAAAGGCCCGTTTGCGAATTTTTACACGATTTGTAGATTTCAAAATTGAATGTTGTCGGTTAGAAGTTCTAGTATATTAAATAGATCACAGATTTTATTTTTGAATTTCAGTTTTCAGTCCAGCTTAACCTTTCTAAATGTCAATTACACTCTGATGCACACTTAAAAAGTTGTTAATAAACATATCACAAAATTATTAAAATAAAATGTACCTATTTGCTAGGAAACTTGGAAAGTGGAGTATTGAAGTATTAATTTGTCTTCGGTTTTTGAGGAATTACGTTCGTCTTGCTTCTTGTTGGTGAAATTATGTACGTTCACTTCTCGGACATATACACATTTAAAACACTAAAAAAGGTACAACAGGTGGTTTTCTTGATAAAAACGTGCCCGTTCACGGAAAAACTACGTATAAAAACGTTCGAAACACTTTTCTAAAACATCACAGCCTAACAAGTTGTTTCATTTTGTGTATTTTCCAGTACAGGTATCTGTCTATAGGCTGGTTACCGTGTGTTCGGCAAGAGACAGCTTATACATTTACCTGAGCGCTGTGACCAATCAGAGATAGGTACAGTCTCTGCAAGGTAACTAACTGTACCTTCGTACCTCGTATTCTATAGTTATATAATTAGATATCGGCTCGGATACCGCATGGTACACAGCTTTTTTTATTTACAAACTATTGAAGAACCATTCATGAAGAAGATAGTACCTTATTGCGACCATTAATCCAGGCTTTTTAAAGATGTTTTATTTATTTTTTAGCTAGCTAACTATGTATTTGTATTTTGTTCGTTTAGCGCTTTGAAAATGTGGTAATGTTATTTGAGTTCGCGCTGTTAGCTTTTCACTGTTAAGTATCAGCTTTTTGATTTCTTACCCATTTGTTTCCGACTAGCTAATGGAGCTTTGAAGAGATTAGAAGTTGAATGTGTATCTATTAGAATTTGGGATTTTTATTATTTCCTCACAGCTTTGTCTGCCACCTGTTGATGTAACCACTTTGTGTGTTCTACACCGATATCAATTTAAAAAAATTATCGTTTAATTAAGAAAGATTTAGTATAGCAAAGAAGAAAATTAAGAATATAGCGAAAAGTAATGGTTACCATATAAAAATAATTGATAAATTAATTAACGAACACATACTGTTACGATAATATAAAATGTATTATTTTTTTTATTTTTCCTTTCAAACTGACAATCTTGACAATCTAATCAACAACTTCCTATTCCCAAATAAAAAATTCAACAACTAATTTATACCACAAATTACATAGCCAAATTATATAATATGACACTCAATATTATTTAAAAATTAAATTTTACATAACTTTATAAAATTTTAAACATGTAAACAATAAACAGAAATTGTAAATAAAAAAAAATCATGAAATATAATGAATACAAAAAATTTATTTAGGAAACTTAAGTACAAATTAAAAAATTAATAATATAAAACATAAGATTTTCTTTTCCATAACTACAGTAAAGTTTCTCCCCAGAAATAACCTAAAAATTGTTCACAATTTTGAATTTCTAATATAGTACCAAGTATTGTAACATAATAAAACCTCTCCTTATAAATTAACATGAATCAATTCTCTCACTACACTCATATTCTGAATGGATTCAGCTCTATTATCTATTATCTTTGTAAAAATATTTTAGGATGTATTTTACTAATATAACCTTCAAATTTCCTCACCTCCGTATTCATTAGAATGTTACTACACCATTATTTTGAATTTGCCTTTTAATAATCTGTATTTCTTCTTGTACTTTATCTTTGTTCTCTTTCACAACATTTTCTATCTTCTTTATTTGACTTCTGTTACTGGCTACATCATCAGTGTCCTTTTCCAATTCCTGTAAGATTCTATTGCTATTTTGTATCACTGTTTCTTTAATTTTTTCTATGTCTTTTACACTTTGTTCTATTTTCTTATTCTTTTCTATTAATTTTTCTTTTACTTAGATATCATTTTCTTCCAACTTCTTCTCTATTCCTGTAAACATTGACTTTATTACTGCAAAATTGATCTTTGACCTATCTTCGACCTCACTATACTTTTCTTCTATCTTTTTATCCATGTTCCTTATTATTTCTTCTAATTTTGTCCATATTTTCTTTTCCTCGTCTATTGGTAAGTTATTAATTCTTTTCTCAATTTTTTTGTATTCTTTCTGTTTTCTTCCATTAAAGTTTTCTCCAATTTTTTCTTGGAATTTATTATTGAAATTTTCTTCCATTTTATTATATTCTTGGATATGATTCAAATTTTCTTCCATTTTATTATTGTTTTCTAATAGGCTTACCAACATAGGTGTTATATTCTCAATATTATTTTCTTGTTGATATCTATGTCTTTCCCGTATCCGTTTTTCTATATTTTGTTGATATGCCCTGCCACAGCTCTATGAATTCGTCTAATTTGGGTCTTCCATAGTCACCATTGTTAGATTCTCTTCTTCATCGCTTAAATCCATCACCCATACTTTGTCTTGTTGTTTTGGTTTTCTTTGTTCATCCATCACCAGCTTCTTGTCTTCTATGAGACTTTCTTAGATTCATATGATGCGACATTATTAATTGTAAATCTTGTTTCTGGGTTCTATATTCGTTTTGTCGTTGTGGTTCACGTTGGGCGCCAAATTATTATGATAATATAAAATATATTAAGTTTTTTTAAATCTTTTTATTCTACATTTCAAATCTGAAAATCCTGACGATTTAATCAATAACTTCCTACTCCTAAACAAAAAATTCAACAACTACTTGATACCAAAATTTATATAACCAAATTATTACATTACAATACATAAGATAAACTAGTAATTCTAATTTATTTAGGATTGAGGATAGTCATAAATACCTATATTTAAATTCTGTACATCCACATTATTGAAAATTATAAATCATCAAATTATTTAAAAATATTATTTGAAAATCCAAAAGACACCTTTGGAAAAAATTAGTTCTACAAATTTCGATAACAATTATGTTGGGCAAACAAGGAGATCAATATATCTAGATTTAAAGAACATTTAGCTCATATAAGATATGGAAGAACTAAAAAATTCTACTAGCCCATCTTGCTCTCAACAACTGTCATTGATCATCTTAAGTTAATTGAAAGTGTTAATAATAGAAATATAAAACTTTTGATAAATGTTTGAAAAGTATTTAAGCTCTTCTTTGCATATCCCTGCCGAAATTATTAATAACTAACAACTTCAAAATAAAAATCATTACTTTATGGCTAAATTTAAGAACAGGACTAAATATTTAAAATATTTTACTAGAACTCGATGTTTCTCTATACCTACAGTTGTAAAAATCCAACTGAGATAAAAATGGTCATTATAATTATTAGTGAAACATATGGTTTTATAAAAAAATGTTTGTGGTTTTTGCCAGTTTTGATTTAGCAGTGTCTTTACAAAAATCATAAAAATTTCATCAAACTTTTATATTAAAACTAACATGATTTCGCATTTTACAATACAAAGAAGTAGTTACCAGGAATGTATAATATACTGTAAATGACTTTTTTACGTGTTTAAGCAAAATATAGATTGTTGAAAAAGCAGTAATCATTATTCAAATTCTTCACACTTTTACGATCTTAAAGAAATAATAGAATTGTAAAATAATCATTATATTCGGTACAAACTTTAAACTGACGAGAAGATTCTTTCAACCTCCAACGAATTAACAATTTCACACCCGACAAGTCTAAGAATATATTCCGAATACAAGGTGAACCAAAATTATCAATTATCGTACCAAATCGGTTTGACAAAAAAATTAAAAAACAAAAATCTACGTTTGCTTCATAAGAGAGCTATAACTTTTGTAAGGGGGTTAATTTAATTTAAAAATTGCTTTAAATCGGGTTGAGACATCAAATTCAAATTATACATATGGATCTACAACGAGTACTAAAACACATTTTTAAATGATTTTTAATTTTAGAACAACCTTCGAATAAAATGTTTATATATAATATTTAGATTTTATTCTCGTAAAAAACTATTTAAATTGTACTTTGCTCTTACATGCCTAACTCTTTACTGAAATTACTCAAACAGGTTTAAAATTTCAAAATCATGCTTTAATAATAAAAAACTGCCGAAAATATTATTACATGCGCCAAAAAAGGACAAACATACCCATATAAAATCGGAGAAAATACCCTACAGTAATATTAACCTTTGAATATTACATTTGTATAATGTATTTTAGAAGCTCCTCCAAAAAAAATATTTTCATTAACTTTCCGTATTAGGAGCTGCAACTCCCTATTAAATGTCTTCGAGCAAACTATAGTTATTTTTTGACGTTCTTTTAAAAGCCCTAGAAGTATATTTAGAAGGTTGTGGTTCTTTTCGGTTAACTTCCTCTGCTAAATATTAATTATAATTCTAAAAACTGTTTTTAAATACCTGTTTTGGGTTTTAAATGGTATAGGAAATTGCTTCTTTAATTATTTTTAATGCTATCCATAGTAATACATTGTTTTAAAATAAAAGAATATTTTTAGATATTGCGTTTTTACTCTGACAAGAGATTCATTTAATATTTCAAAATTTTTACAAATTAGTTCAGTGTTATGGGATAAATAATTTCCGGCCTGACCTACGGTGGGATGTGATTTTGATGATTTGTCCATTGTTTTAATTATTCTCAAATGCCATTACTTTTTATCGAAATATTGTAAGTGGTTTGTATTTGACATCCCGGTATACTAATCATGTCGTAAGTTTTTTGAATAATGGAGAAACTCGAAATACAAGCTGTTACAATATTTTCACATTAAGGGTTTAAGTTCTAAGAAATTAAAGGTAAACTGGATTCTACTTTAGGTGAGTCTTCTCTATCATTTTCAATAATCAAAACCTAGATTGTAGTTTTGAAGAGTGTTCGTACAAGCATTAAGAATGCAGAGAGTCCAGGTAGGCCAAAATCGGATACGACTGAATACATGTTCCTAAAAGTCCATAAAATTGTTTCAAACCGTGAAATCGAGTTAATAGATATAACTAAGGCTGTAGGTATTTCAAAATAGTAATCACATGGCACATTACACGAAATTTTAGACATAAGAACGATTCAGAAGATATTTGTTGGTATTTAAGCACAGTCCAAAAGATTGCGCATATTTATACCTATCGTCGAGGTTTGGGTTCATCATTACACACCATAAACCAACCATCAAAAAACATACCAGTCCCAAAAAAAAATTTATCGACCGGAAAAGTTATGTAATCGGTATTTTGGGAAGTAAAAGGCTTTGATTACCTTGAAAAGGCTGAAATGTCAATATTATGCTAACTTGTTTGAAGAGCTGCAACAAAATATTCTGAAGAAAAGGGGGTAAGGATTATCCAAAAAATTTGGTGTATTCCATCAGGATAATGCGTCTTGTCCTGCTCATACGTAACCATCTCACCTGGCTTGGCACATTTGGACTTCAATTTATTTCCAAACTAAAAAAAATCACACTGCCAAAAAATATGCTCCCGATTTGGAAATTATTGCCAGAACTAATGCCTATTTTGATGAGCGGGACGAATCAGCCTTTAGAAGCGACATACAAGGATTTAAATTTCATTGGACTAAATGTATTAGGCGACAAGGTAACTAAATATTTTGCTTTCTTCTCTCTTTGGCGGAAGATTACTCCTTCCATGCTCGTATTATCTTAATGCTTAAAATAATTGGCCTATTATATGAACTAGTTTCATATCATTCGCCAAATCAATCAAAGAGTCTACCAATAAAAAGTTTGCACTAATGATCATTTACACCGACATATTAGGCTAATTTTATACAGGGTTTTCCAAAATAAAAGCTACATACTTCACGGGTAGAATATTGACTTAATTTTAACATTTTTTAACATATTTTATAAAAGAATAAATATCAAGAAAGTTACGGCTGTTAAAGATAACAAAAAAAAATATTTTTTGTTAAAGATTCAACATGTTTGCTACAAAAATGGTTTGTGATATAAAATATTAATGGTTATTTAAATATCGCGTTTCAAAAAGTAACTAATCTAACTGAGACCATGGTGTATGAAAAAAATTGACTATCACTTTGGTACGGAAGTGAGGTGAAGACAATAAGCAAGTAAAAGACCTTCTATTAATAATTATAAAATGATTATTTCCGATTATGATCCTAATTCAATCCATTTTACTTCAAAAAAATTATATTTTACAACGAAATAAAATAACCACTGACCTCACTCTAAGTAGTTTTTATCTAAAACTAGCCATACATGTTCTTAAAATAATTTTTTGAAGTAGATCCTGCACTGTTTATTCACGTTAGATAAGATTATAAAATGAGTTTAAGATATTTTTAGGTAAAACGTTGTAGATTTGGTCTCATAGATCTTAACGAATATAATCGAAATAGCGTCTCTTTGTATTTGGATTGTCAAGTACAAAAAACATATAAATCTGTTATAAATATTGTGATAAGTACTATTTTCTTTTCAACATGCTTGCATGGATTAAATAATGGCGATGCACTGGAGAAAGAAGGAAAAACCATGCGTTCAAAATAAAAGTAAAAATGCAGTAAAGATCGACGAGTATACGGAGGGGATCAAAATACATTTATGAATCCATCAAAGAGGAGAAAATAAGAAAGAGCAAATAAAAATTTATTAGGGGAAATATGCACAAAATGTCATATGGTTTTATTTTTGGAATCATACTTTTAATTTGTTTTAATGGCACGCAAAGAACTAGGTACCAAAATCAATAATGATCCCAATTATAATAGATTTAAAAAATTATTATGCATTTTGCAGGATTCATTCCATGCTAGGTTAGATGATTTTTAAAAATAAAAAAATGCTGATCTTTTTACAAATTATTTTTCAATTTCTCTCTAAGATGTTGATTGTTATCCACCTGAAATCCAAATCGAAATTATTGACTAACAGCAATGCACAAGTTTGTAATTTTGTACCACAAACAATTTTCTAAATTTAATTAATATATATTTTCTATTATGAACATAATAAAATAAAATATCCTTCAAAATCAACTGATGTTTTGTTACCATCTTCAAGTACTAATCCTAATATAGATGAGTTCGTAAAAAAAAGTACGCATTCAAAAGCCACGTTAATTAAGTACTGATTTTTTAATAATTAATTTAAAATTAATAATTTGAAGTTATTCATTTTCATTTTATACATACATCTAATTGACTGGCCTTTCAAAAACGTTTATTGATTGATAATAAAAAGTTTGTACTTTTGTTATATTTATTATATTATTTTTTAAATAAGTCTCCGCTATTCAGACTTATATGACAAAATAATATGATATTTGCGTAAAAAAAATTCCACAATCAGCCTATAAATACTATTTTCACCTTTTATATTTTTAAGTGGCGTAGAAAAGTTGAGGTAGCACGCATTTTTTTTCAAATAGCGGCACTCTTCCCAAAAAGGTTAACCACCCTTGTTCTACACCAGTCATCTTATTTATAGAAACCAATACATCTATAGGAAAAGAAAGTATATTCTTAGTTTAAATGAGATCTGCCAAAGTCCATGAGCTATAGAAAAAATGCAATACTCTCAAAATTACAATTATTGACAAAGTTCACAAATGAAAATCTTTGTTCTTCTAGAAACTTGAAGAAACATAAGTCTAAACTTAGTTCTCTTCCTCATCTTGAGGATTAGGAAAATGTTATTTTTCACTGTCGTCTTCTTTTTTAATGGGTAGCTTTGGGCCATTTTTTCAATTTAATTTCCTTTATATTATAATTAGAAATTAAAACTAAAGAGCTCTACCGAGTCTTCGAATTAGCAGCAGATGGATGATTTTGATTTGAAAGAAGATTAATTTTCTGTAAATTATTATTCTCATTAGTCTAAAGTAAATAAATTTACTTATTCTACAACTAAAAGTGAGTTATTTCTCGTTTTTACAAATTATTTCCACTAAACCCAGTATACAAATTCGAGAAATAACAAGCTCTTTCAAACTCTACAAAAATATACAGGGTGTCCCATTTAAATTAAAAAAGTTGAGGGTATTTGTAAATAGATAATGATTTAAAAAAAAATTTATATTACAAATATTACTAACCTAAATAATTAACGTGATCCATGTTTAGTAATACATCATATCTAGAATTGTTTAACCTTGGCTTTCTGTTTGCAAGGATCCCAAATTACGCTTAGTCGTGTTAAATTAGTTTTAAAAATAGGTGCTTTTAACACTAATGCATCAGTTGCATTTAAGTAATTTCACTGATATGTCTTATCTATAAGTAATACATGCGTTACTTACTATAATTTATTTGTCATTACAAATTTTAAATTAAATGTACCTATGTGATAAAATACTTTTCCATATTAGTTTATTAATAAATAATAAAGTTTATAACAAATATAAAAAATAATTGAGCCTAAGTGTTATTTTCAATACTTCAATCATTAAAATAAAAAAGTTAATGGTCTTAACAGCATTAAGAACAGCCGGAAGTATATCTATAAAAGATATTTATGGAATAATTAATAAGCATTTTAAAACATGATCCTTACTAATATTTAACTAAATATATTAAAAAGGGCAAATACTCTAATATTATTTTCGTTCAATAATTTCTAAAATTCTTTTTTACATTGAGTTTAGAAAATTTACGGATTTACTTTTTAATATGACGTTAAACGTTAGTGATCTTTTTAGATTTGCAATTTTTATTGGATCTGAACCAAAAACAGAACTGGGTTTAGTTTAGTTTTAGAATATAATCGACGTTTTGACCTTTATAAAGTCATCTTCAGGATGAAATTTAGTTAACTCCGATTGTTGAAAGTGTTACCTTTTATTTTCAAACAGAGCAGTCACTTCAAAAGTATCGTATTTAACATTGTGAAGATATTCTTTAGTTATTCTAAATTTAATTTTGAATCATAAAGCAAGTGAAACTATTTAGAAAAATATTTATAAAAAACGCGCATTGATGATTAAAAAAATGCAAATGTCTGTCTAATACAAATAATTGTGTAAATTTTAAGTTAGCATCACAACACAAAGTAAATCTGAAAAGTACTTTTGCTGTAGAATTTAAAAGACGCGACAGGTAAATGTACATCCGATTTCTCTTTCGACAGGCGGTTAATAAGTACAAAGAGTACCTATAATTCCTATTTTAAAAATTCTGACGATCAGGCAATTAATTATATGGATTTTGGTCCTTAAGTAGTGAGACAGGTGTAATTGGCTTTTAAGAGGGTATTTATAAATGTATATATTTATTTTTATTATTCACAAATTGTACAAAACTTTTTTGTAAATCTATTAGAAAATATTTAATTTTTTTACCTGTGTCACTTTTGTTGCAAGGGTGTAATAATAACAACAAAATATTATATCTAAGTTTATTCTAAATAAATATGAAAAGATAAATTATACTTATCTTAATTTACACAGTATTACAAATGTTTCTAAGTTTTATTGAATCGACCTAAGTTTCGCTATTTATCTATAACATTCTCAAGATTGACAGATTTTTTCAATGAATGAACAATTACACCTGGGAAGTTCAGGTATCTTAGATTACCTTTTGGACTAAATACCCATATAGTAAGAACCAAAAATATTTTATTGTTGTACAAATTGCTTAATAATGATTGGTTAAAATGGTTATGATGTGAAGTTATTTTCGCTTATAAAAAAATCTGTCAATCTTATGTCATATCTTAAAATTGCTATAACCAAATAGCGAAACCTTGGTCGATTCAATATACCTTTAAAAATCTTTGCAACACTGTGGAAATTCAGATAAGTATCATTTATCTTTTTATATTTATATTATGGATAGTTTCCACGAAGTAAGAGTTGAAACAATTAATTTAAGTTTAGCCTATTCATCGACTTAATTATGCATTTAAAAGATCAAATATACTGTTGTACTGGAAGAAACGGATTTAAGTTACAAAATATTCATTAAATATAATAAACACAAGTGAATTGTAGTAGGGGATCTTTGAATCTGCAAATCTGAGATACATTCCCCTTAATGTTTGAAAGGCGATAATATTATATTTTATACCGGATTTACCCTAGTAAAACTGGTTTACAAAGGGATACTCTGGCATTTTAGGGTTCGAATTTATCGTTGGTACATCAAATAAGAAGTATCTTTAAAATTAATATACTTAAGGGTTTCATGGTTAAAGAGTGATGATGTAAAAAATAAATTCAATATTTTCTGTAGTAAAAGTAGTTTGGAAAAATTCTCGAAAAAGTCAATTTTAATTATATTTGCACATTCTTTTTTATCACTAAATTAAAGGTGACGACATTACTTTTTCTACATAACCCCATATTTATTTTTGAATACAATACCCCGTATTTACTTACATTTTTAAGTTTACTCATTAGGCTACACTTAACGATGTGCCACACCAGGGGTTTAAAATAACAAATTTAGTCACCCAGAAATAATGGAAAATCTAAAATTTACATATTAAACACTATTGGAATTTGAGAAAAACCATTCACATACCCTTATTTTACTTTTTCATATATTTTAAAGTTGAATACATTTTTGTAAAGCGTCTAAACTTTTCCTTTCCGAACGCAACTGTAGCTTATCATTGAAATTGGTTTAATGAGTAGATTTATAAAATATATAAAGTTATACATTGTGATCCATCTAAATTGGAAACACCATCCTAGTATTTGAAATTTTTAACCGATTTAAATATTTTTTTAAATATTGTGCATCAAAAACTCTATTTGGAGACGTTTCATAGAGTTGTTCCTATTTTTAAGTTACACTACGATATTTTTACATAGTCAAAAATCCAGAAATCTCATTTGTTTGTTAAAAAAATTCCTAATAAAATTTCTGTATTTTTGACTATGTAAAAATCTCGTAGTATGCCTTAAAAAACCTTTTCTCCAAATAATATTTTTGATGCACAATATTTAAAAAAATATTTAAATCGGTTAATAATTTCAAATACTACGGTGGTTTCCAATTTAGATGGGTCATACTGTATATAAAAAAGTGAAGATTTCTCCAGTATTTCTATTGTTACATATTACCCTAACTCGAAATAATCTGTAAAATATTTATATATTGTAAAATATTGAATGTAAGCAAACCTTTACTTCCTCACTATATATAATAACAGCACTTATATTCTTATATATACTTTTTTTTTGATTTGATCCAGTCGCATTTTCTAATCTTATATCCTGAACTACTATTAAAATAATATCCATAAATAATGGTGTGAGATGCCTTCAGCAATTTGCCATTAAAGAAAGAAGGATGCTAATGTACAATTCATTATTTTTCATTTTTATAAACATAAAATGTAATAAGTGGAGTACCCATGATTTTCAAATAAAAAATATATAATTTTTGCGATTCTCGGACATATGCCATTAAATGTGAATTTTACAAGATTCACAGTAACATTATTTTTTCTTCTAATCTTAGCAAATGATTTTGATACATTTTAATTAAACGATGAATATTTTTATACATTTTAATATTTCTTTTGTCTTAGAGGAATGATGGCATCAAGGTCTTATCCACCAATTGAATGCCGCCTACCCAAACAATTTAGAAAAATATTTAAATCATAAATAGCAAACTCGAGGTTACTTTCAAGATTCTAAGGATGGTGCAGACTCGAAATTCAAGAAGACAAAGGAGAAATAACCTTATGGCAACTCTGGCAACTATTGTATTTAAGATCCTCAAACAAATGTTCTAATGACAAAATCGTACTTTGAACGAGAGAGAAATCTTTGAAGAAATTAGTCTTCCGATCATCCCTAATGAGATCGTAAAGGTAATGCACCTAATTATATAAAGAAATAAAAAGTGCTTAGATATGAATCCTAATGCAAAAATATCAACTTGAAAAAATATTTGTTTAAATGATGGTTTTATTTTCACTATTAATTTAAAATTGGGACAATATGTTGACATTTTAGTGTTTGCTAGAAGATGTTGGGAACATAAACTTTTTTCTGCCAATGAGATTTCTTCCTCATGGGGAATTTTAATTTCGGTAGTTTATTAAGATAAAAACAAGATGAAGAAAAAAAGCAATAAAAAAATATACCCAAGTCGCATCTCATGAATGAAGTCTCTTCAATTAAGCATTCACCTTTTCAATTAAAATAGTCTAAAATAAAATATTATCAATTTCACAACCTTTCTTCGAGTAAACCTGTGAACACATCCAGAAAGTTCATTTAAGGACTTTTCTTTGAATTAATTTTGAATATGTTTTTCTTATTAAATATTTATACAGGATTTACTATTAATTAAATATTCTTGCCTCCTATAACATTTGAATGGTTAAAGTTTCTATTAAAATTTGGGGTCTTTATATTAGAAACAAATTACTACTTTTTGGCACAAAAATTATAGTCGAAAATTTCCAAATGAGAATTGGGTACCATTTTGAAAAACATTTTCTTAAGTAAAGGAGAGTCGAATGAGAAATTGTTTCATTTCTTAAATCAACTCCCATTCTCAAAAAATATGAACATAATTGACATTTTTGAAAATTTAACCAACACAATTTTTGATTGGTCGTACATTTTTTGGTCAAAAATAAAAATATAAACAATCGCATGGTAAAAGCGTTAAGTATTCAAAGCGAATAAGGAAGGGAGGCAACAGATTTTTTTGTCCCCACTATATATATTTAATTAAACAACAAATTGAGCTCAAAATTGTGAGGAAACATTTTATCAAATATATTATTTTGATATTATTTTTGTGTTGATTACTGATTCAACGTAAATATCGCTGATTTGAAAGCCAACAAATAATTTTATTTCACGTTTTCTTGCATTCCGGAACTACATGGCTGGTCTGATGAAATTGTGAGTTTGTCGGTTCAACGTTCTCTAAGAAACGGTCATTGCCTGGTATCTTGTCAGCCGACTCTTCGGAGCACCGGTACATTCAGTTACCTTGTTGGAAGACCTTGCCGTGGCCACCGAGAGTGCCACACTCTTAACCACCGAAGACATACCCCAAAACGACCTCCTTACATTTATCATAGCAATCAATGACTAAAAACAGCCATCAAACTAACAGGACCTAACTATACAGTGGTAAAAATGAATTCTCGAGTCGCAACCACTCTTTCTTATAACAAAAACACATTTTTGACAAGAATAAATTATTTGTTAAGAAATTTATAAATTTTAGTAACCGTATTCAGAAGTTTAATGCGTACCATATGTAGGTACAAGTTACCTGAGAAAAACAACTATTTGGGATTTTGGATTGAAACTATTAATTAACTTGCTTTAATGTTTGAACCATTTTTAGTAATAGACTTATACAGGATGGCTCGACGAAAATGCGACAATACCTTTATCAGAACCTGCGTAGTTTTATGGTACTTACTAAAGATTGGAGCAAAGAGCATAGCAACAATCAAAGTGTAACAATTTCAGAATTCTTCGCTTAGGTTGTGGTATTTGTTGCGACAAGAGATAGTGCTCATGAAATAAATATATCTAGGCTTATCCATAGTCAATTTCATCGTTTGTATCTAGAGAAGAGGGAAGACCTACAAAAATTTCTCAAAATAATGCATATTTTTAAACAGTATATAGAACGTGCCATTTTTCTAATATCATTAGTTTACCCAAAAATTTACTTTAAAGATTTACTCGAAAATTTATACAAAACAGCATCTCTCACTTAAAATTACAATATGTGTCATAACCAAGGAATATCTATCTGATGAATTAAAAAATTGTGTTATTTTGCAGAAAACTCAGATCGTTTAATTGATTTAAGTATATCGTTAAAGTAGTTTCAATAAGTCAGTGAAAATGGCATTTTATTCAAATCAAGAATATCACGATCACCACGTGTTAATTAATCTAATCCGTAATGTTTTGTGCCGTGTCCCGAAGATTGTTGGAAACCTGGAATATATTAACTAAAAAAGTAGAGCAGAAATCGTTCGGATGAGTAATAATTGCCGAGTATAAATTGTTGTTCACTCTTATACATCCCTTGCAATCAAACATTCTAAATATCTAGGGGTACTAAAATAGAAACTTAGCTACTAATATTTATTTCTTTGAAAACGGCTGAGTTTAGAAAAAAAATTACTGACACATTTTTATTCTGCGTACGTTTTTATACAATACAAGTTATTCAAAGAAATACGATGCAGTAGATAAAGGTACAGGAAAGTATAGCTGCCAATCAGATAATTGAGAAGAGTATGACTGTTCATGATGAGTTCAGTATGTTGGTTGCTGTGGACTCAGTGGTGTGAGGTTGTTTGCTACGCCGTATTCCTACATAGGAACCTATAAACCAAATCTCGCATTTTGATTCTGAGCAGAAGTTTATCCCTTAGAAAAAATATTATGACATACGGGGGCAGACTATTCAAAACAACTGACATCATCGTCACTGGATTTTTGAGTTTTAAATTGTTTTTTCATCAATATAACCTTATTTTCCTCGAGAAGAATTAAAGCTATCCCAATTTCAACCATTGATTATATTTGTTAGTATATTTTTCTTCTATATTTTAGTCTTGGTTATGCGGTGGTAAATTTCCTCCAGCTGTTTGTACAATAAACTGATCTATCAAGAATGAAAGGCTTTAAAAACATGGTCAAGATAGTTGCCAGTTGGCTTGAGGTCGACCATCTCCAGAACAAGTCACAGACATTTTGTTTACTTCTTTCCTGTACATATCATGTAGTGTCTTCCACATCGATCAAGTAGTGAATCTCTTTTGTTCCACAATATTTTTTTTTCAAAACCAAAGAGTGAAGAAAACAAACATACACTATAGCGACGTTCTGCTCCTTCTTCCACGCTCTGCTTCAACTCTACTCGGCGTTTCACTCTGAACAAATCAGTCTACTGCCACCAGTTTATTTACGTCGCTTTGCTCTCCTCTCTACTTTGTAAGCACCCTTTAGACAATTTTTGATTAAAGACAAATACGCATTTCCCATATTTTGACCTTTAAGCCTTAACTGATACCATTCCAAAAATAGAGAGAATAAAAATACGCAGCACTAACTATGGTACAAAAAAAGACTATATAAAGGATTGGAGTGTGTACATAGGTTAGTTCGACAGGCAAAATTGTATCAACAAATTAACCCGATAAAGTTAATAATCAGATCGTGGTAACCGCCGAATCGCCAATAGGACACGTTGAGCAGTTCTATTATGCTGTAGACAACGTCATAAGAGTTGACGAAAACAAAACTAGTAAAAACTAAAAAATGCATGACCAGAAAGAACACATTTATAAAAATTACCGATTAGTTCAAAATTTTACAAATTGGTATTAATTTTTATCACCAAGCCAATTAGTGTACTTATTGCATTTTAATAACGGTTGGTTTGAAACTTCAATTAATTTTGCAGTTCTAACGCTTTCTATATTAAGCGATAGTAAATCACAGTTGTTACAAAAGATAAATTTATTAATAAAAATTAAAATTAGGACGGAGGGTTTGTGTACTGATCGGTCTGATTGATTATAAACAAAAATGATTTTGTTTTCAAGAACCATTCATGATTATGATTAAATTTCTGTTACATATTACTCCATATCATTTATAAGAGTGTATTTACACAGTCCCGTGTTTCGAGGTGTTTCCTAAAGACTATCGCCCATAAAATTATATTTTTATTGAAACGCCATTCATATTATTGCATTTTTAAATTTTATTGAGTCGCGAATCTTTGTTCTAAAACGATAAAATATTCATCGACAATATCTTTAAAGGCTGCCCTGCTAATTTTTGCTTCAAAAGCATCAATATCAAAAAACATATAGTTTTTTGAAAATTGCATTCTCAACTCAATCATACTCTCTTAAATACCAGAAAGGGCAGAATTAATTTTGGTTAGATGGAGATTAAAGACAAAATAATTTTCTTTTTTCAGTGCCTTCTGATTTTGAAATGTTTATCTGTTTCCTTCTTTAAGTGTTGCGACTCTGTCCTGTTATAAATTTTTAAGTAACTGACAGGTGTAAGCAGTTATTTAAAACTAGCTGTACTTCTAAAATGCACTGTTATAAATTTTTGGTTAAAAAAATGCTAGGAAAGCATATTGATTTACCTATATTTATTTAATCACTGAACTGGATGCTATATATTTGTAATTATAAATAATCTTGATTTATATTTCATTTAGTTTCCTTAGTTTTAAACCACATATAGGATGCTAAATGTAGCAATTAAAGTTCAATTATGAAATACAATCAGATGTATACAAAAGGAAGAGTATTCGTAACATACTTCCCTAAAGAACACCAGCATTAACGGGATTAATATGTATAAACATATTAAAAAAAAACAATTCTAACAGATGCATGAAATAGACCAAATTTGCCAAGTAGAAGAGATGGGAACTCAAAGAAAAAACTGATTAAAAAAATAGAACTAGATGTCACAAGAATGATTATAAAGCAGTGGGAAAGAAATGCCAGAGACATTAAGAAATTGACAAAAATAGTTAAGAAATTCCTTTTGGCCCCGAATCCATAGGCCTCTTGGGCTCTATGAACAATGTGACTCAAAATTTGGGTTCTAAACTTATACAATTTATTTATTTCATGGAATTTAATTTCCCACATCCCTGCTCATGATTAAGAATTAAATACAAATACAAATTTTGGTAATTTAAGTTGGGAGTTGTTCCTAACATTAATTTTATTGTAAGAATTTTTATGGAGAAATTTTAAAATACACGTTTTCTACAATATGGTTGATCACCAATTAATCTTGATATATAGAACAGTTTAAAATGCAGACCCTAACTTTTACAAAATAATAAAAGTCATATATTAACGATAAAGATTTATTTATATTAATAAAATCATAATTTTATAAATAGTACACATATATATATATGTATTTTAAAAATGAAATTCTTTGGTTTAAATTAATAGGAATCAAATGATCTGTTGCAAAAATATTAGTCTTTGTATACTTACTAATTATAATAAAAAATCTATAAATTGTGCATGAACTGGAAAAATACTGATTAACAATATTTGGTAACACATATTGGAAATCTAATCAGACTTTGCTTTTAATGACTTATTAGAAGGAACATTCTTGCAACATATACTATTCAAATAGGTGGAATAAAATAAAAATAATAAAATTGTAAAATATGTTCTTTGGTTTCAAAATTCAAAATCTTCTGTAAATAAAAATCTTAAAAAGTTATATTTAAAAAGCCATTAGGAAACCAGTAAAGCTCTTTCTTAAATGTTTCGCTGTGCTTGATGATTTTAATTTATAATTAGTTTACCTTTTATTTGTAATTTAATGTTGTTATATATTGTTAGTGATTAAATAAAATTCTAATATATAATATTTATATAAAATTATGACCACATGTATTTAAAGTATTCAGTTTTTTTAATAACATAGAAACAAGAATAAGAATGTAAAAGACAAATAAAAGGTAACGATACCAATAAAAATACTGCAGATTATTCAGAGGCAATTACACATTCGGCTTCCAACTAACATAAAAATGGGCCTATAAATTCAAAAATACCCAACTTAAAATTGGCGGCAAAAATATTATACTTATTTGTTAAAATTATTTCAAATTTTTACCCTGAATAACGTATTCCCTGACATGCTGGGACTAAATTTTCGAATAAATAATGAATTTACGATAACATTATCTAAGATTTAACAAATCTATGTCAAAAGGTAACTAAAGTTATCGGACAAGATAATTAACTATAGATGTTATTTAATTGTTGCGTGCATCTTACGAAGGTTGCTCTTCGAGGCAATTCCTTTAGTTTCATTGCTCCTGTATAAGTACAAGCACTACGAAGGCCACCGAGTATATCCTGCACTGTTTCTTGGACATCTCCTCTGTAAGGAACTTCGACAGTTTTTCCCTCGGAAGCTCTATATTCAGCTACTCCACCTAAAATATTATATACGTTAATTTCAGATTCCAGAACAAGTTTTACAAAATCAGGCAAGTTTAAAATGTTTTTTCAAAAAACAAAATAAATGTAGACATACAATTTATGAAAACGGATACTGATTCAATCAATATACTTGAACACATTTAAGATAAAATAGTATAATTTCTGGATGAATTCTATAGGCAAGCAATTTTAAGAACCTTCGCAAAATGATACGACTAGTCAATCAAGTAAATAAAAGGAATATGACAAGAAAAACAGGGAATTTTTTTAAAATGTTAGTGAATAATAGAAAAATATACCTCGACAGCATAAAACTGTTTCAGGATTAAGTAAGTAATAGATTTAGTTTAGTATTCTTGGAGCATCAAGCAAACTTAGAACTGTATGGGCCTAAATCCTGATTTTTATGAATGATACAAATAAAAATTTACAAAATCAATCATTATGTTCGATATTATCGCTCAAATCACTACAGCCAAGTCCCGGTCAAATGAATTATTGTGAAAAAGCCACAAAGGGACTTCAATATGCAACGAACGTTTTATAACTTGGAGAGCATAATTTTTCATGATGTCCTTTTTTTGTGACGATCTGATAGCCATACAATTTTCATGCATATTTAATTTAGAATATAGCACGCTATTTTATGGAAATCAATATTCCTACAATTAAGGCGCAACTAGGTAAGTCTAACGGGATGGATTACCTATTAATTGAGCTAATAAAATTTTTTGCACATTGATCTTTGGATATAGATTATGAGCACAAACGTAATTTATGTTGTTTTACATGTAATTACATGTATTGTACAGACTTTATTTTGAACCAATATATTACCTGAGTGTTTCTGCATAGCAGTATTTGAAGACATTCCATAAAAGAGTTTAAATTTCTTCCCATTTTTTTCGATAACTTCTCCATCACACTGATCGTGACCAGCAAACATACCACCAGCCATTACAAAGTCTGCACCAGCTCCAAACGCCTTGGCCACATCTCCAGGACATGTGCATCCACCATCCTACACACAAAATACATTAGCTGCAAATGTGCTACTAATAGCATTACATCTATTTGTTAACTAGTTTTGTTGCAATATTTTTATAATATATATAATAATTGGTCTATAATATTATTATTATAAATAAGATGTAAAATAATTTGTAATAAAAGAAAATGAGCTGGTCAAAATATGAATTTTATTTGCGTAATCGATAAATATCTCATTATACTTTCTGATGTTAATTTTGTAACTTACAGAAATAATATGACCCTGAAGTCCATGAGCAGCATCGGCACATTCGATAACAGCTGAGAGTTGAGGATAACCTACACCTGTCTTCATGCGAGTTGTACAGACTGAACCGGGACCTATACCCACTTTTATGATATCAGCTCCAGATAAAATTAATTCTTCTACCATTTCTCCAGTTACAACATTGCCAGCCTTAAAAAAATATACATATGATTTTGAAAAACTTTTAATTGGTTCCTATATTTACTTACTATGATGGTATGGGTTGGAAAAGCGGCTCTAACTTTTCTAACATAATCAACAAAGTGTTGAGAATATCCATTGGCGACATCTAAACAAATAAAGGTAATGCCTGGTATGGCATGCAAAATGTCTGATAATCGCACAAAATCAGCATCTGACATTCCTGAACTGGCAGCGATATTCTTAAGACAATCTGGATTTTCAGTAGCGAACTTCTGCCATTCTTCTACACTATAGTATTTATGGACACAGGTAAATAAACCATTCTAAAATATAATATTTCCTATGTCTTTGTTTGTTTACTGTATTAATATAACGCATTTTAATCTCATATAGACAACTAAAAAGATAATTATTTAATGTTCCTTAACTTACCTTTGATAGAGCTTTTGCCACGTTAAAAGTGCCGACTGTGTCCATATTGGATGCCATAACAGGTATGCCATTATAAGTTTGTTTGGAATTTTTAAATGTAATATTTCTAAATAAATTTACCTAAAATAAGAAAACTGCTATTATAATTAGTAAAATAAATATTAGCTTAGAAATCAACTTATATTGACTATTTTTTAAAGATATATGTAATCATTCATTATTTTTTTTGTAGTTGGAAATTTTGTTAATAAGTTATTCAGCTGTTTATTTTATTTTGGAGAAATAATAAGAAGTATTTATTATAACTATATATAATAAAATGTAGAGCCGAACAAATACCAGTATAATCAAACGTGGTTAAAATAAAAACAAGACTCTTAACAGGGCACTGCAGATCGAACAAACAGATAAACACCATAGACCCAGCCAAAGAATAGATGCAGTTTCTGCCAGGAAGAAAAACAAACAAATGTAAATGTATTGGGCTACTGCTTTTCTAACACTAGACGAAGAGAAACTAAGAACAGTTAACTAGAGGAATTGTTGTTCACACTGTAGAATCAAGTTAAAAAGACACTGCGGGATAAGATACTTTAACGCAATAGGATATCCACATTAAATCTCTATGAAAAGAGGAAATTAAACCATCTCATTTCGTAATCTAAATCTAAATATAAAAAAATTACAAAACTGGATTCAAAATATCTTCAAAAATGACTGAAATAAATCATTATCTTCTTTGTTCAAAATAAAAAATATCAAGATCTGAAACCATTTAAGTACAATTTTATGTCCCCTTGGATTATTATAATAAAAGCATATATTTTGGTATTACAATCAAAAATTAAGAAACGAGTTTTGATTTTGGGTAAGAAAAGAAAGGGACTGACTCTATTTCTACTTAAAAAACATTTTTTATCTTTCTTGTTTACTAGATCTCAATATTACAAAGTTACAACTGAGTACTTCAAAATATTTCAAAACTAAGAAAACTATTGCAAATATCAATTTCATGAATATAGACTATTTATTATTAGTAAAAGCACAATTTACCGATATTTTCAAAAACTTTTTTATAAAAAAATGTTTATAAATCCTGGGTGAGAATGCTATTAAAGCTTTTCTCACTTTCACCTACAAAGCAAAAATCAAATACCATTTACAGAATTTACATCATACATCCATTATATTTCTAGATATCAACAGAAAAAAATTTATTTTAAGAAGCCTATACATAAAAAGAATGAATAACGTAGGTAAATTTCGCCACTTGAAAACAACAGCTAAAATAGTCATTATTTATGTTAAAAAATTATTATCAATACTTATTTAAAACTTATACTAGATAACTTTTTATTTAGTGTATAAATTTTAATTTTTTAAAGGATTATTATTAAAAATTATAGCAGTTTTTAGTAGAAAAAAACACAAAGTAGGCATAAAAAAATATACCTAGTAGGTACAACAAAAACCAAAATGTAAATAAAAGAATAATAAAATCGATATAAAATTCGCATATACTTACATCATTTCTGCTTTTTATTGTTGATCTTTTCGGTCGTAGTAGAACGTCTTTAAAATCTAATTTAATTTCATTAATTATATTGGGCATTTTTGAGTTAGTAGGTTTACTAGAACAAAAAACTAAAATAACTTTCAGCTGACTTTACTTACGTCAGCCCCCTCTTACATCGATGCGGAGCTGTTTTAAAATTAAGGATTTTTGGATGCCAGAGAGGGAATATCTCCAAGTTCACATGATATCGAATCCAATGTGCTTAAATATCCAAATGACGTGAATTTAATCAGGAATATTACGTTTCTCGTATTATTTTTTAGTTAATTTGCTTTAAATTATATTTCTACGGATAGGAATTTACCTTAAATACCGATTTTTTTTAAAATTGGTTTTGGTTCAATTTCTACTATAACTTTTGCAATTTGAAGAATTTATAAGTTAACATTGCCGCGGAAATTATTTAATACAAAGAAATAATTGATTTACTCTAACAGCTTCTATAATATGTTAACAAAATCTAATCATTTAGTTATTTATTTTTGTTTAATTAATTGGATTGTAATAAAATTATCAACACTTTTAAGATTTATAATTTACGAAAGTGGCACCGTAGACATAACTAAATATGAATTTTGATATAGGCAACTCATTATACACTTTTCTATATCTATTGCCTATCGTCTATTTCAATTCACGTGTTGTTTTTAGGTTAAATTTACATGGTTGTATGTTCGTCAAAAGTAAAAAAACATGGATAAAGTCAAAAAGTTTGATAACATTATCCGAACTATAGATGATGATGAAGAAATTGAAGATTTATCCGAAAATAGTGATGTTGAAATTGAGGTGGGTAATAAATATTTTAGTTTCATGATTTGTGACCATTTTGAACGTTTATTTTAGTTTCAACCCAGTAAACAAAAATCTAAAATCAGAGCAGATTTCGACAACGAATTTAGCTTTATAAGTTCGGTAGAAGAGTATAATAAAGATACTTGGAATGATTTAACCAAATATATTAAACGTAAGGCAAAACAAAAAACTGATGACAAAATTAAAAAATTTAGAGGGACCACTGACCAAGAATCCCAAGATGTTGAAGAGAAGGAAGATATAGAATCTGATATATCTTTATCAGACGATGAATTAAAACATGATAAAATTAAACTTAAAGAAAAGAAGAAGAAAACGAAAAAGGCATCCAACAAAAATGAAAATTTTTTTGAAGATGTTGATTTAGTTTCTGGAGAAAATGTTAGCTTTTATCAAATGAATTTGTCTAGACCTTTGCTGAAAGCAATTTCTGAAATGAAATTTATACATCCTACACCCATTCAATCTGCAACAATACCGGTAGCGTTATTAGGTAAGAATAATTACCACAGAATTATTAAATACAAACAAATTGCCCTTAAACTGTTAATTTTGAAACAATCTAACAGAAATAAGGAAATAAAGAATTCGTTGTAATATCCTTCATTCACTATATTTTTACATTTATTTTAACACAAGTAACACATTTAGTTATAAGAAATAAATAAAATAGTAATTAATTTAAAAAAAATATTCTTATGAAAAAAACGGAAGAAATTTTTAATAAATTTGTTTAAAACCAAGATAAAAATAGAGGTTAATACTATGGTAAGATCATTAAAATCATTATCAGTAAAGCCCAATTCTAGATTTGTAGAAAATCGATTCTTAATATAATGTGTATTCCTTAGTCAAAAAGCAATTCCAAATCCTATAGAATTTGAAAACACATCTTGTATGGGATAACTTTGATAAATTGCTGAATCGCACTAATAATATTTAAGGATTTTGTAGATATTTGTGACTTTGAATAATGGCAATAATTAAACAATTGTAAATGTTCCATGTGTCTGTTTTCAAAGTTGTGTATCTTTTTTGATAGAGGTTTATTCTATTATTTTTACCAGCCAATTTTTGTTTTTGTTTGCACAAAAATAGAAATCACATAAGGAAAAAAACAAAAAAAATTAATAATCTAAAATTAAAAAGTTCAATTATGTCATTATTTCCCCAACATTTTATTTATAATAAATTGTTTTTAGAAAAACATTTCTTAACTGAACCTGAATAGAATAGGCTTTATTAATTATTGTATTATTAATTTAGCTCTAAAATAAACATAGTAGATCCAAACAAAAACAACAAAGTCCAAGGAAAACTATCTACAAAACTATATTAGAAATAATTAAAAAAAACACACCCACTCATAATTAACTAAAGTGCATACTAATCAAAAGCTAAAATAAATCACATGTAAATATATTTTAAACATTTAAATGCCACTGTATTGAGGTCCTTTCTCTTTTAGGCAATGGTATTCTTAAATTATTAGATTCTGTGTTGACGTATTGTCACAGTAGTCGTTACTTCTTTTGAATTTTTCTTTGTTGTTGTACACATATACAGCGATATTATAATATATTTTAGCATAACTAAGTTAAAATCTAGTAAATACCTTCATACAGCTAGAGTTCGTTTCAAAATAGGTTATATCCGGTTTTACTTTATTGAATAAAACAAGCAAAAATGTTATTATTTTATCTGATACTTCTAATATTGAAATGTAGGATTTTACTTGCAATTTTTTTATTTACAACTTCTCTATGTAGTTCCACCTTATAAAAATTACGATTCCACCAGTGTCTTTGTTGAGAAAATTATTAGGTGGTGTAGTAATACAAGAATAAAATTACTGTATCAAAATTGTTTTTAGGTCGCGACATATGTGGTTGTGCTGCAACAGGTACTGGAAAAACAGCGGCTTACATGCTTCCCACCCTAGAAAGATTATTATATCGCCCCGCAGGTGATGTTGCAGTTATTAGAGTACTGGTGGTAGTCCCAACTCGAGAACTAGGCGTCCAAGTATATCAAGTGACCAAACAAATAGGTCAGTTTACAGATATTCAAGTGGGTTTAGCAGTTGGAGGTTTAGATTTAAAAACCCAAGAGAACATTTTAAGAAAAAATCCTGATATTGTTATAGCAACTCCAGGCAGATTAATAGATCATCTAAAGAGCACTCCTACTTTTAGTTTAGATTCCATAGAGGTTCTCATTCTAGATGAAGCTGACAGAATGCTTGATGAATATTTTGAGGAACAAATGAATGAAATTGTTAAACAGTGTTCTAGAAAAAGGCAAACAATGTTGTTTTCAGCTACTATGACGGACGAGGTAGAAAGTTTAGCTGCTGTTTCCCTTACAAAACCAGTTAGACTTTTTGTAGATAGTAACAGAGATGTTGCTTTTAACTTACGACAAGAATTTATAAGAATACGTTCAGATAATGAGGTAGATCGTGAACCTATACTTGCTGCATTGGTTTGTAGAACATTCCGCGAACATTGTATGGTTTTTGTACAAACTAAGAAACAAGCACATCGTCTACATATTCTGTTAGGTCTTTTAGGGCTTAAAGTTGCTGAATTGCATGGTAATCTGACGCAACCTCAACGTTTAGAAAATTTGGAAAGCTTTAAGACTAAGCAAGTTGATGTACTAATAGCTACTGACGTAGCGGCACGTGGTTTGGATATTTCTGGTGTACAAACAGTTATTAATTTTGTAATGCCCGCTACAGTAGAGCATTATATCCATAGAGTAGGTAGAACTGCTCGCGCTGGAAGAGCAGGTGTTTCGGTCAGTTTGGCAGGAGAAAAAGAAAGGAAAATCGTCAAAGATGTGATAAAACGTGCTAAAAATCCTGTAAAAAGTAGGGTAATTCCTCCAGATATTTTGGATAAATATAGAACTAAAATTCAAAATTTAGAAACTCAAATTACTACAATTCTTCAAGAAGAATATGAAGAAAGAATGCTGAGTAAAGCAGAAAATCAAGCTAACAGGGCAGAAAAATTACTAAAAGGAGAAAAGCCTGAAATTAGACCATGGTTCCAGACCAAACAGCAAAGAAAAGAAGAACAAACCAAATTAAGCCTAAAGAATTTATCAAAAAAAGATAAGCAAGCCAATAATAAAGTTGTTAAAAAGAAAAATAAAGGTAAAGAGGAAACAGAAGGCAGAATAAACAATGAATTAAATAAAGTAGCGTTAGTACAAGCTCGTTTAGCAAAGAGAAAACACAAACAGAAGAGAATTAACGCCGTTAGAGATGAAAGTTTTCAAAAATCGAGTATAGTAGGGAAGAAAAAGAAATCCTATTTTTCAGAATTGGTTGACACTTCCCAAAGAAAAGCTAAAAAACTTAGATATGAAAGTAATTTTAAGCAAAAAATGAAGAAAGATAAAGGAAAGACAGGTAATAAGAAAAATAAGGCTTTTGGGAAACCCCAATCTAAAAGAGGGAAATAAAATAATTAATTTTTAAATGGCGTTTTTTTATAATCCCACCAATTTTAAATAGATATAAAACTCATTTTCCAGCTTTTAGTTGTGACTGAGAAATTTAATAAATGGTGAATTCATATTTTGGGCTTTCAGTTGAGCATCAGTGAGATATGGACAATATTTTCAAAATCTTTTTAATTAAACTACTATTTTTAGCTCTTTGGTTGGCTTTAGGACAGCAAGATTTGGAATAAAAAAGACAATTTGAAACTAAATATATTGCTTATGGAATATCCCATCTGTTGACATGAATGAACTAATGTATATGTACAAATTATTAACGAATGATTTCTATAAACTAATGAATACAACAAAATACTGATTATGATAACACTGAGTATGTATTGAGTATTTCCATATTTATTTTACCTGATATGAATCGATTACAAACAATATCATTAGAAAAATGTTAGACAAGCTCTAGCACAATTTTAATAAATAAAACTATACTTAAAACAGGAAAAAAGTGAAATCTTAAATTTATACCAAAAATTGCAGTTTAAAATAATAAATCATTGTAAACAATTGTCAAAACTAAATTAATACATGTTATGTAGATTTATATATAATGCAAAATGTTTTTAAGAAAGTTAAATGAATTTGTTAAAAAAATTAATAAAGAGCCAGTCTAGCATTTGGTTTTAAAATAACTGCTAAATTTATACGAAAAAAATTCGCTTAATTTGAGCAGTATGAAAAAACAGATATGATTATCAAGATATTAAAGTTTTGATGTACAAATATATACAATTGTAATATTTACAAAGGTACTGGGTTATAATATGCGAAGTTTGATTTTAGAACGGTCATCATATTCCAAACTAATTTATTTAGGTTTTATTAAAAAACAACTAAAGACAAAAAATTTAAATAAGAGGATTACGGATTTCCGTTCATAAATGAGATTATTTAAATATAACAAAAACATCTACCAATATTAATAATTAATTTATCATAAAACCAACTACTATATTAAAGTCAAATATTCTAAAAACAACGTAAGATATGTAGAAACTGGTTAAATAATTTCTTAAACATAATAACATTATAACTGTAAGAAATTTAATTTAAGTCTTTAATCACTTAAATTGAAGTTAAAAAATTAACTTTTTTTGTAAAATTGATTTCATTTTTGGAAGTAACAAAGTTTTTAAACTCGTTATTAAATTTCAATTGTATTTTTAGTAAATCTATTAAATAACAAGTTATCATGAGTTAATGTTTGCAATTAATAAAATCTAATTACATTAATCCCCGTATTGTTGATTCTGTAACTAGATAACGCAATATATCATTTACAAAATATAATTAATTAATTTCTAAATACTTTTTACCAACCTTCATTTGGAAATAGTTTCTAAAAACAATTTTATTATGTAAATTATAGATACAGTCATCAAGCGGAAAACTGTACATTTAAAAATACTTTCAAGCACTTTGGAATGAAGGTTTTATTATAAGATATTTATTCTAAAGTTGTCAAAGTGTCTTGGAGATATTTCCAGTTGTCATCCCTAATGAATCGATAGATAAGATTATTGCATAAACAATGATTTATTGCAAAAAATATTTTTGTAACTTGTGTCTGACTTTATCGCTATCAAAAATGTAATCTTAATATCATTATCATGATAAAAAACAATACATGTTTTTTTAAGTTAAATTAAAAATGGCACTAACTTTCTAAAAGAATCTTAAAAATAATTATATAGATAAATATACTAAATTCGACATACAGTAATTATAAAAATTAATTTGGCACATTATTTATTTATTTATTTCAATATGTGGTGCGATAGATGAACAATATTAACAACAAAGCTGAGCAAATTATATAATCTATAAAATATTTTTAATGAGCCTTAAGGAACAAAAGAATAGTAGCGGACGTTACTAATTGTTATCTACCATAAATTCTTATTCCTTTAAAATTAATTTAGCCCCAGCTTTGTTCAAAAAAACTTAAGGGTGGCTTGATTGTCTATTGCCAATTTGATTTATACCACCCACTAACACAACCTTTGAGATTCAACAAAAAAATATACCTATTTATATAATTTTAGATGGCATTTGAATTTATCATTATCCAAATGCAGATATTGATGATATACCAATCAACAAAAAAAAAATAAGTAAAATGTTTTTAGTACATAATATTTCAGTCTTAAATTAGTGGGTACCACAATATGACAAGAATCACTACTCCTGTTCGTTTTTGGTGATGTTTTAATATAAAAAAGAATACTTTCAGTTGAATTATAAATGTAATCTAGAAATTATATTCTTAGTATACCATCAATAAAATGTATTTTCTCCCACTTTTAAATGTATATATTTACCAAACCACATGGTCACTGAATATTGTTTTTTAATTTTTAGTAAAATTTAAAAATTGTTAAGATTTTACTAATTTACGCAAATGTATGGATTTATGTTTATTCTAAATTTCAAACACAAATCTCCATGTCCTCCATTTTTATTATTGTATCAGAACTTGCTAACTTTAGGAGAGTCTTTTTTATTCTTAGTGCAGGTAATCTCACATTTGGGTTTTGATGCCAGCATTCTTTCATCAACTTTGACATGCCAGACAGAAGCTATAATTACGAATGAAAATTAATCAGAAATCAAAAACAGGTAAAACTTGTATTTAGCACTCGTGAGTTCACTATGGGCGAGAAATCCTTTATTTTTAATTTTATCTTAGATTTTCAATTTTGATAAAAAGTTTTGTTTTTTCTAATATAATAAGCAAAAAAATGTCATTCTCTTCATTTTATTTTGGATCTATAAGAGCAAAAATGCAATAATCAACAATGATACACACTGTTAGCTTTTGAAGGAATTTAAAATAAAGGATTTTTCAGGTACTGTCATATCTAACTAGATACCCACAGTATACAGACAAGATAAAAGTTTTACGCAAACCCTGCAATTCATTGTCAAGGGCAAAACGGCGCATGTACACATAACATGGATATTGTGACTAGAATGGTAACTAATATTTGTTAATTAATACTAGTTTTTCTTACCAAAGGACAGGAAAACTTTTAGTTCCATTTCCTTTTTAGTATATTTACAGATTTTTCTCAGAGATTGTATTTTCCATATTTGTCACTTACCGTATCACTTGCCCATCGGTTAGGCAAACTAGGCCTTTGCTGATCGACACAGACTACTTTTCTCATATCCTCAAAACTGGGATCGCTAGGCACTACATCATAAAAGGGGGGTTTATAATCTTCGGCGATACCATTACTAACAGTTCGTCTACACATTTCCCAAAATACGAGACCCAAAGCATATATATCGGCTCTGCGAAACGATTCAAAGTGTTCCATTCGGATACTAGAAATAATTTATTCAATTTACTACTTATTCTTTACATTTAATAATTACTTTTGAACAGTAACCTTGAGTCTCTATACATAAATTAAAATTATAAAATAAAGATTTGATTTCACTTAAAAATTTCAAACATTGATCAAAATTACGTCTAAAAAACATTGCATGCTTTTATTTTATACTCACGTCTCATCAAGGACCTCAGGACTCATATATCGTTTTGTACCAACTCTTGGGTTAGATCCTATATCTAATTCGTCAGTTGATTGAAAATGAGTTACAGCCAGCCCAAAATCGGCGATGCAACAGGTACCATTGTTTTTTACTAATATGTTTTTGCTTTTAATGTCTCTATGAGCTATTGCTGGTTTTCCCTAAAAACAATAAGTACTTTTAAATTTGATCAATTGTCTATTATGTAAAATAAAATTTTGAAGAGAAGCGTTTCCTCACCATGGAGAAAATATCAAATATCATTTGTCAAGATTAGAAATTTGTATCTGTTTACGATTAAGATAAAATGTAGCTACTATTTTTAGCCTGACAAAGTTTTATGCGATCAAAGAGGAAGATTTACCAATAGTTATAAGTTTTAATCTTTGCACAAAGACGTGATTCTAAAGACAGACTTAAATGTCAAAAACAGCGAGACATAATGCAATCCTTTTTCAAATAGTCTGGGCACTAATAGAGAAATCAAATACTCCATATTTCTGAGCAGAAGTTAAGATACCCTTCCAGTAAAGTGAATATTAATATATTTTTTAATACTAACCTGTGTTCCAAATATTTCTGTATGTAAATGGACTAGTCCATTTGCCAGTGAAAGACAAAGTCTCATTAACTGCTGATGAGACAAAGATGTGTAGTTTAAGTAATCATAAAGACTACCCAATGAATGATAATGAGTAATGAGCCACAACTGAGTACATGAATTTCGAGATGTCATGTCAGATCCTATGTAACCCAAAATATTTTCATGGCGTAGTAAAATTGTGCTGAAAATTAAATATATCATTTATAACAAATATGAGCAATGAGTTGTTAAGAATCATTCATATTTACCTATAAATCTCAGTTTCTCGAGACCAACTAGCTTCATCTCTTGAAAAGAAAATTTTAACAGCAATATTTTCTCCATGCCATATTCCTCTCCAAACTTCGCCGTATCTTCCCTTACCAATGCATTCCACTAAAGATATTTGCTTAGCAAGTGTCCTTTGAATTAAAAGTGGCAAGCCAGAACCGCTTCCAGATGTCATAGACTGTTCTAAATATTCTCTCAGGGTGCTGTCACCTGCAGCTGTGGCCCTGAGCAAATCATCGGAAGCATAGTATGTATCTGGATCTGCCCTGTTTTCGTTACATAGCCTAAAAAAGTTATGCCTGATTTAGTAATAGGGAAAACCGACTATTCTTATAATATCTAAGTTGTAACTTATCAAAATGGAGCAAAAATATGAGTGGTATTTTGTAAAATTTACAAAAAAAATTCATTAAACAAATATGTCTCCTAATTTAAAAATTTTAATAAAATTGAATATATGACTATATTTGTATAATTATTTTCCTTAAAAACAGTATTTCTTTTTTAAAATATAAAGTAATGGCGATTGTTTCCAAAATACTGAAAATGACAGTTTAAATTCCCTTGCAAAATTTTGACATTTTAGTTGTGGCAGTCCTCTATATATTTTTTTTAACGTCGGCCTATTTCTGCTACCGGGGCTAAACCCGAGGTAGGGATCTTTAACGAGCCCAACATCCATTGACTCGGGACCGACAGTTTAACGTCTCCTTCGAAAGACGGTATATCTCCACTATACCTCATGCTCATTGGTATAGTGCCTGCGAGCTGTGATATGCTACTAGTCGCTGCAGGCTGTACAGGCATGATAAATGTTAATTACAGCTATTAAAAAAATATAAGCGTCTTCATTTAGACAACATCTAATACACTGTTGTACACCTTTACATTGACTGTTATAAAATAGTATACCTGTTTCTATAATACCGCCTAATAAAATACAGTGCTATGATTCCAATTGTCCCAAAAACAACTAAAGGGCCCAAAATTGCAGCAAAGATTTTCAATCCGTATATAACAGAGTCTGCATATTGATTATTCGTTTCTTTATATATAGTTGGCAATTCAGGAAAATCTCCGTCGTTGCAATAATCCCCAACACAGCAATCAATTTGGAATTGTCCACTAGCATGTCTTTTATGCTGCACTGTAACTGCAGGGGTCCTAAAAATGGATTATATTTAAAGTTGAAACTGTATTAAGAAATATGTTTACAAAAAAAATGCCACAGTACATTTTCATGACAAAATTATGACCTTAACATTTTTTAAAGAAACCAAAAACACATTAATACCTGCAATAAAATGGAACTTGTTCCTGTTCGACGGTACACCCTTTTGAAACGCTTTCTTCTCCAGTAGTTTCTCGCACCCTGGACTTCCAACATTGCAAAGCATTTCTACAGATAGTTTTTTTAGAGCAATCAGGTGGGTCACAAGAATGGCAAGAGTATCTTTTTAAATCGTAATTTTGGATTGAATTTGGATTTCGTTGTCGAGATAACAAATCGGGCGGTGGTTCGCCCGGTTCATTTATATCATTTACAAAATCATAATCATCTTCAGGATCTTCTCTTAATTCTGGTCTTCTTTGAAGCTCACCTAAAATACATTAACTTTTTAACGTACAGAGTTCCTTGACTATTATATGTATTATTTTGCTTGGAATTTTTAAAATGTAATGTTTATTTGTTTTTTACCTTTTACTAAATTTGTTGCTAAAATAATAAACAAACAAATTGCTTTCCAGGTAGCCATGATCCATTTATTTTCGTAACACTTCTGACAACTGACAAGTGACATTAACTTCATTTTTATAAGATGCATTCCTATGTATCACCTTTAATGATAAATTTAATCCGAACGTAAGGATTAAGTGAAAATTAATATATTTGTTTTTATTATAAGATTTAAGTTATTTATAAAAAAAACTAGGTTTATTGAATGAACAAAAAAATTTGTAAATAACATTTACTGAATTTAGGCAACCTTTATTTCAAATGCTCCGACCTCATCTTTACCTTCTGAATATTTCCCCCAATTGTGCCCTTATTTTAGGTCATGAATAAAAATAAAAGCAGGGATTTGACATTTTTCTTACAAAAAATAGAGGACTCTGTTGCTCTGAAGGATGTGTCTATTCACCTGAGCGTTTCATCACGTCATAGTTTAGATTGAAATCGATTCAGCGGTGTTTTCAAAAATTTTTGTTAAATATATTCCAGGATATGTCGTAATATTGCATTGATTTGAGAAATATTCTGTGCAAAATTAATTAATACAAATTGAGTCGAAAGTTCAGGGCGCTCCGGTTAATAGACAGGATCTTCACATAAGTGTTGTAAAAATAAAGTCATGAATGGAGTTATAGTATTTCTATTCTAAATTGCTCATTAATTTTTGTAAGTTCTGAAATTCTCTTAATTATTTCATTGTCGGATATTACACTATCTTCTTTTTTTAAACACTCGAACATATTTAAAACAACTTGTATGTGTAATTCTTATTTTTAAGTACATAATTTTGTCATTACTTGCTTATGTAATTTTATAATTTTGTGATATTTCACTATTTAACTATGGTCTTAAAACAATGTATTTTTAAAGAAAAGAAAAATTAAAATTAAAAAAAAACAATCACACGTGCTACTGCCTGAGCACTTAGAAGGAGAATGATTTACGACCCTAGAAACTCAGTCAAATACTTATAAATGCGTGTACAGGTATTAAGACAACTTGACTTGGCCAACTGAACTTCACTACAAATAATATTTATATGCCCATTATTTATTAAGTTCTTAACATTAACAAGTACTTATATTGGATGAACCCTCGTAAATGGAGTTAAAATTTAAATTTTGCCATTTATAATAGAAATACTATAAACAAAATCTTTTTTCCCAAAGTGATAGGTTCCTGTAGGTCAACTCATCTAATCAGTTATCAGAGCAAAACTTTTTATATGCCCAATGAAAAGTTCGCTTAACTCCCAGGACGTGGTTTGAATTCTGGACAGGACAACTTTGGATTTAGTTTTAACCCTCTTTGCCACATTTCACAAAAATATCTTAAATAGGGAGGGAGGTTTCAAAATGTTGTTCCTAAAGGGATTAGCAAGTTGATAATACATATTTTAGACAAATACGTTTTATTTAGACATAAATTCTTAAAATTACAATATTATATAAAGAGTGTTCTTCAGATAAGTTTCAATTCGAAATATAGTGTGAATCATATCATGACAAAATTCTGAAAACAAAATTTAGCTTTTATTAAAAAATTTTAATTTCTATATATTAAACTTACTTCTGGATCAGCCTCGTAAAGACATTTTTCCATGCCGAATACTTTTTCTTGTACAGACAAATTCACTATAAGAAACATAATTAACTTAAATGTGCAGTCATAGGGATAATCATCGGTGAGGTAAAAATGTTCATATACGAGTGTTCAAAATAATACCACATAATATGTATAGCTACAGTTTTGAAACTTTAAGATTACTTCTAATTTCCGCTTTATGATAGACTCAAATGCATTTTTTATTATTAATTTATTGCATTTGTAGTATAATTTTCTTTGTCATTTTGTTGAAAATAATAAGAAGAGTAAAATTTACCTGGTTGTTTTTCGTGGCAGTCAATTATTCTTTTTGGCACTATATCTTTTAACGATTCGGGACAAAGGTCATACATCAAATCTATGTTTAGGTTACCAAATTCATCCATCTGCAACAATATCGTTTCTTATTGTAATTATATTTTATGTATCCTCTAATCAGCTCATCAATTAAAGAAAAGCACTCCCAATCATTTAATCAATAAACAGAAATTTAAGGAAGCCCTAGATTTCATCTTTGCTCATATTTGCCATGTTTAACCCATCCCTAATTCAAACCAATGACACCAGACAAACTATGCATTTTTGATCCTAAGGGTCAATTATTATAAATCGTTAGCCTTGTGGTTTAAATGGATGATTTATTTCGTTCTTAAAAATGATTGAAATAAAATATATCAATGATGGTTAAACCCAAGGATATAATATCTGTTGATTTGGTTACAAAGCTTCAATTATCATTTACTAATAGAGTAGAAGAGTAGAATTTAAAATTGGAAAAATATACAGGGCGCTTTATTAAAAAAATGCTATGTGTAAGGGTGTGAAATTAATAGCACATATAACTGCCTGAAATTTTGACTCCTTGTATTTATCTTTTGCCATATTTTACTGCTTTTTTTGAAAATCAGTTGGTTAAGACTCAGTAACTAACATATTGAGAATGGATAATTTTCATTTGGATACACTGTATTGTATGTATTTATTTAAAAGTGAAATTTTCCGTTATTACTATTATATGTATATTATAAAACTTTGTACTTTATTCGTAATTAGGTTTGAAGTGTTATGTTGAATAAAATTATTATTTATTGTATATCTAAAATATATAAAACGGAATACACGTTTACTTACCATTGTGGACTCTAGCCAAATACAAGCCATATATTCCTGAAAAATTAATAAATTATAAACAAAACAATTACTCAAATATATCGACTTTTCAGATATATTTTATTGGCTTATGAATAATATTTATAGCTGGTGAACAAGAAGATCACCTAATATGTAAGTGAAAGTGAAAATTGCTCTTTTTCTTTTCATTTGTTCTCCCAATGTAGTCTCCTAATTTCAAAATATTCGATTTTCAATTATCTTTGCTGAGCAAAGTATTCATTTTTAACACAAACTCTGACACATCGTAGAAATTAACAACGCGGAGAATTAAAATTGTATTTAAATCTAGGTTGCCCCCTTTAAAAATAAATATTGATTTTACATGCCCATTTATTTTTGTCGACCATGTATACCAACATTAGGAAAAACAGGTAAATAGAGTAAGAGTTAATAACCAAACATCGGATAGATTTACAGATTGAGTAAGACAGGGTGAACCACTTTAGTCAGTATTATTCAGTGTATGCTTAACAAAAAGACAATCAGGAAAGCTAAAGTAAAAGTTTAACAAAATAGTTATAAGGCACATTTTTACTAATGAGAGTAAGTTTAAACATTTAATAAGACAGAATAGAATAGACTAGCACTATGGGAGAAGAATATACCTACTTTGAAAAATACACGGAGGGAAAATAGCATCACCCGATGTAAAAAGAAGGCAGTAAATAAGAACATAGGGGAATAATCATATGTATAATTAAAAATAATTTTAAAGAGCTCTTCATCGAAATACATCTTTAAGACTTAAGAGAGTGATTTGATAGTGGGGATTTATCATCTATTTAAGTATACCTATATTTACCTTTGTTTTGAGATCGTCTTGTATATTTCCAGCTTGAATTTGTTTTATGGCATCTTCATTTATACCCGTTTGTTTTTTACAAGTGTGATGTATGGCCCTTATGATAAATCTGATATCTTCGCTGAGATCTTTATACTAAAATAAACAAACATATTTTTATTTTCAGAAATAGTTGATAAATGGTTTTTATAAATTGTGATCATTAATTAACATTCCAATGTTATTTATATTTATTTTAATTATAGGATAAATTTATAAAGAATATTCATAAACATCACTCTCCAAACTTTGAATGATTGGAAAATAAAAGTTTAAGGGTAACACAATAGCAATTTAAATTTTTGGGCAATATTACATCAGTAGAATAATTTATAGAATGAATATTATATGTAATATAATGATTATGTTAAAGAAATAACGATTAAACAGAATTAAATAAATTAGCAAATAAATAAAATTAGCATTGATATTTATTCTATTAAACTTTTCACATAGTCTCTAAATCTAGATGCATTTAAAATAATATTTTAATGTAATCCTAAACAGTTCTTTATATTACTTTATAACTTCTAATATTCACCTTTTAAATAATATTATTTTACTTTATAGATTTGTTATATTGTTAAAAATATGTATACCCTACCCAGGGTGGAAATAAGTATCTTTATCGCCTTTGGAAGCAGAAATTTATTTCTTGTAAACTGATTTTGTTATCTACAATTTAGCAAATTCTGAGTTTCCAAATATCTTTATACAAGTTGTTCAAAACATTCGAAATGTATTGAATGATTATGTCCTAAATACGGCCCTGCAGTCACATTTTCTAGTGGTCCGTATTTGTCAAAATACAAACTCAATTCAACCGAAAAATTAACAAAAATCTCTCAGACATATATTTCGTAACCCCCAAAACGCTCATAAATTATAGTTTGCATGTAAAATTTTGGTAGTACAATTGCCAGCGGAAAAATAAAAAGTGAATGAGTTGATTGAGTTTTTTCTGCTCTTTCGAATTTTATAAAAAGCAATTTAAAAAAAATTATATACAGGGTGTTGTTTTTCGGAAAGACTAATTTTTAAATTTTTTGTTAAACCGGTCCTGGATTTTTTTTGTAATATCAATATAATATACAGAGTAATTAGGAAGTCATGAGCTCCGAAAGAAAGAAGTCAAGTTGATAAAATATGTTAAAATAGTTAAAGTTAGGCACTTTCCCAATGAAACACTTTGTATAACATTAAAAGTACATATTTCTTAAATTATATGGTGAAAAAGATTTTAATTTATTTAAGAAACACTTACTCTGGACATTTCTTTTGCTGTTGCTGATACGACACTGTAAAATAGTAACGATGACACGACACTCAAGTTGATAATTAATTGCATCTTGTATCTAAGTCGCGTAAAAATGTAATTTAAAATATTTAATGTCTATGTTTTTATAATAGCAAATTGTTTTGTAATTCAATCTATATAAACAAACACTTGATGTTACCTATATTTTAAATATATTCAGCTGACTTTAGATGTTTTAATTATGTGAGTTCTAATGTATGTAATTATATAAATATATATAGTGTGAACGTAAACCGCTACCCTCCCCTCTAACTCCTTTATGACTAAATGTATGAGGAAATGTTTGAATAAGTTGATATTTATTACCGATGAAGCATATTTTAATTATAAAAATAGCATAATTGTATAATTTTAAATAATGACCTTTGAAGATTTCATTTGAAATTAACAAAATATTAGATATTTCACTATAACATATTACAAAACTGTAAGCTATTTTCCTATATGTTTTGTTACAGAATTCTTTTGTAAAAATGGTTGTATGATGATTTATGATTAACTTCGTATCTTATATTGCAATAATGTTTAGAGACATTAGGACAAATCCCAAAAAGATTTAGTAAAACTAATTAGACATCAATTATTACCCACATGTCCTGCTTTTTCTTATTTTTGATTGTTGTGTACATACAAAGTATATACCTACATGTATTTTTTGGTTGTTTAAGAGGCGAGGAAGGACTCTAAGCCTAGGGCCGAGCTGACTGTTAGTCCGCCTCTGTCTATTTCTACAAAATAATTCATGACTTAATACGATCCTCCAAAAATAAATTGAAAGTGCGATTTAAAAAAATAATTATAGCGTTTATTATTTATATTTATAGAAAATATAAATCTCCATTTATTTGTTGTTAGATGTATTTTTTAGTATGAAGAAATCAAATTTCCTAGGTTTTTAATTTTCAGGGGAATTTTTGTATTATATCTATTATTAGAATCTTTTTACACATAATCACTTTTTAGCTAGAACAATACTGGTTTTTTATTTTCTAGGAATATGGTGAAAAATTACTCAACATGATTGAAAAAATGCATATTTCTTGCAGAGATAAATCAGGAACCGATAAGGATCATATTAAAAGGCTTATTGAAGGCCATTTTGCTGATGATTTAGGGATTCATAAACAGGATTTAATATTATCTCCTAAAATAGTGAGTTATATTATGTTTTTGTTTTTCTAGTAATGTTTCTTTTACAAATATACCTATTTTGTATACATAATTTTTTTTCCAGAAATATTACTTGTGTCTCTTTCAAATTGTTAATGCGGTAAGTTATTTTTTTCGGTTATAAAAATATAATTTTTAGAAAATATATTTTTAGGTTACCCAAAATGTGTGTGAACTTAATTTCCAGGTAATTAATAATTTGATGCCTCCAACATTAAAGGATACAGCTCCGTCACTTTTCAACGACTGTTTTATTAAAAATCAAGGTAATTTAAAATGAACTTTTTTATAGATCAATTAATTTAAAAGACATTAGCATGTTTACATGCAATAGATAATTAATAGTTGAATTATACAGTATATAATTAAGTTCATAGTCGGTTAAAATAAAAAATTAAAAGGGTTTTATTATTCTCTGAGGGCATTTAAATGCCATGCATTTATTTAAATTATAGAGTGAAAAGAGTTTAATGATATAAGTTGTTAAAAACCTATTGTTTCAATAGGATAATTCTACGGAAATTTGACAAATAGTAAATACTTTTAACGTTTTTTACTTTTCTGTTATTTATGCTATTCTGTTTTAGTTCTCCATTTAACAGTATATTTATAAATCTGCTTTATTTGTTTTTGTACGAAAATATTCGAAATTAATCTGATAAAAATCCGCCACTAATACAGGAAAATTGTATCTAATTTTCACAAAAACTTAATGTTTGGACGGGAATAATTGACACACTATTAACTAAGACAGTAGAAAACAGATTAACAGAAAATCTACTTTTTTTGCTAAGAAAACACTGAGGGACATTTTCAACATTAAATGTTAATTTAAAATAATGTAATTCAATTGTTAATTTATGCTAAATTTAATTTATTCAAACCCCAATAAAGTACATTTACAATTGTCCCGTTTAATAGAAAAGAAAACACCCTTTCAAATGAGCTATCACTCGACTTCTACTGTTGTTTAAAAATTTTAAGGCGGCAGCTATTCGGCGCAGGGGTTAACATTTGAAACGATATATTTACAATCAAAATAAACTGCAATATAGAATTAAAAATCGAAATATTCGAGCATTTTTTCAAATATTTCGTAAACAATTATAAAGTTTCAGCTTTCAGTTGAAGTTGTAACAAAAATATTACGTATTTAAGTATAACATATTACGTATTTAAGTATAACATATTACATAAGTGTTCGCCATTTTGCTGCATAAATTTGATTGTATATTTTATAATTTATGATTTTCGCATCTTGAAAAATTTTAATAAAACTGTACATAAAGCATTAAAGTAAAATTAAATTTTTTGCCTGATCTTAGATTTCATTGTTGAGACTGTTAATCCGCCAAGACTAAATACGGTCCTGTAAAAATAGAATATTGAAAATTGATTTAATTAATAGTATACTTTTTAGAAACATGTTTTATTTATAATTGAACAAAATATAAATCCGGTTTATTTCGTATCAGATGTATTTTTCATTATGGAAAAGCCAGTGCTTGTTTTTATTTTTGCTATGATTTCCACCAAGTTGGCTGCATCATCTGTGATATTAAAAGAAGAAGTAAGTTATTTTTTCTCAATTTCCTATAGTTCATATGTAAAAAAAATAGTATATGAAAATGTAAATGCATTTTCTTGCTGATTGTATTTTTGTACAGAAAAATATTAACATTTTTTTTAGGTTTTTACTTTGGAGGAGAATTTTTATTGTATCTGGTTTATATATTTTTTAGGAATATAATAAAGAATTACTCAGCATGGCTGAAAAAATGCACAATTCTTGCAGAGATAAATCTGGAATCGATGAAGTTCATATTAAAAGGCTTGTTGAAGGCCATTTTGATGATGATTTAGGGATGAAGGTAGGATTTTTCTCGTTCTTCCTACTATAAAAGTATAGATTTAATTGAAAATGTTTAAAAAAATCTTTCTCTAAAAATAATCTTTTTTTTACAGAAATATATCTTTTGTCTCTGTCGATTTCTTAATGTGGTAAGTTATTTTATTTTAGGCTATAACAATATAATTTTTAAAAAGTACATTTTTAGGTAACCGAAAATGGTGAACTTAATTTCGAAGTAATTAATAATTTTGCGCCTCTTGCATTAAAAGATACAACAGCACCACTTATTAACGCGTGTTTTAAAAAAAATGAAGGTAATTTAAAAATAATATTTTTATGGTTTAATTAATTTAAAAATTTAAATATGCGTGTTTGTATGCAGCTATTATCTATCATTAATTAAAATTATATAATAGTGGCAGTTAATTTAAAGTCAATATTAGTTTTAATATAGAAATGTTTTCGTGTTTATATGTGAGCTTCAAAATTTTATTCTTTTTTTTTAAGATAAATAAAATCCTATTCAAAAATGGCAAATATAGAATGCCTTTAACGTTTTACACAATTCTATTTCTCTAATAAAATAAGTAATTACAACGGTGTTTGAAGAATATGTTTTGACGTTTCTATATTTTAACTTGATAAAATGGGTGAAAATGCTTTCAACATTGTTTTTATTTCAGATCAACCGACCTTAGAGGACAAAATATACAAAATGCAAGAATGTATATACAAAACATCTCCTAAGGTAAAGTTTTATTTTACACATATGTCTATCTCTATTTCTTCTTTGTTTTTAGCATCATCTTATTTTCTAAGCAGCAGCAAGTACATTATTTTAATCGAAAATTTAAAAAAGAAATATAATGTCATCAAGTTGTTCATTATTTTTATTAAAACCTCTATCAATTTTTGACATACAGTCTAAAATATTAATTTAATATTACAATAAATAGTCACGTAAAAAATATTAACCTGGTAAAAAAATATAACATTCATTCTATTTCACTGTATCATTCACACTATTTACAATAAATGAATGTATTTATCACACTTGTAACAAATAATTGTACCATGCTAAATAAATAAATTTTGTTACTATTTTATTTGATTGAATATAAAGCAAGCAAATATACTAACTTATTTTTAGACATATTAGATATTGTCTACCACTCAATTTATGGAAATATACGATTCAAAATACCTAATAAATTTTAAATACTTTAAATATTTTTATCTATATGTATATAAAATATATAAAAAATATATTTATTTTTTAAGTACGTAATTAATTAAACATTTAGAAATTTATATGGGACAATGAATGTGCGTATATTCGATATACTTATAGAATAATAGAGATTATGATAATCTACAAATATCTTTTAGCACGTTACCCTATTTTCTCTTATCTTTAATAATATTTTTGAGAAAATTAGACATGATATTGTTTTTTTAAATAGCTTATATCATTACGTACCTTCACAGTAATTACTTATTGATTACAAAGTAAAATTGATACCTTCACAGTTATTTCTGCTAATTCAGTAAATAATATTTGTACTGAAATGCAACTATTTCTAATTTTTCTTTATTTATATTGTTTAAGAGAACAATCTACTTATAAAGATACTCCGGAATAATACGCCATTAATCTCATTTTTACTAATAATTGAAATATCGTAGGCGTATACATGTATTTGGTACCTTATTCAAAGTATGAAAAGCGAAGTATAATTAGTTAATTTCAGTGGGACAAAACTATTAGATACGTATTCTAATTCAATAGTTGTTCTGGTCTGAACTTAGATCCACTTATTAATATTTATATTTTACAACTTTTTCTTGGCATCATGTGATCTGATACATCTTCCCCTATAGCAAATTTCAGTTTCGTGAGATACTTCAGTTGAAGTTGAAGTTTTAACTTCTTTTACTTCTGAAGGTAATACACTAAAAGTAGAAGTCTTAATTTCATATTTAGCTTCTAACTGAGGAGTGGTAAAATCATCGGGAAAATTAGTTGTAGTCTCAATATCTAAGGGAACTTCAGTAGTATTTGGTTTTGAAGAACTCGATGGAAATTCTGTAAGTTCATCTGGAAAAGTTGGGTTAAGAGTAGTGGTAACTGGAGAAGTTGTTAGTTCCAGTGATGGGAACGGAGTAGACTGCTCTTCATTTTGTCTTGACATCCCAAACATTTCATAAATAGAATCAAGAAAATCTTCTTCTTTCTGTTCTTTTGATATTAAGGTGGTAGCAGCTGCAGTAGAAAAACTCTCTTCAAAATGTATAGTTGTAATAGATTCTTCATCTGGTAATGTGGTTGTAATTTCTATAGGTTTAACTTTATTGTTTTCGGATATTTCATCCAAATCTCCATCTTGGAAATTTTTTATTTCTTCAGCAAAACTGGGCTTATTTGAATCTTCAATTACCGGTTTTTGTTGGTTACTTAGATCATTTTCTTTCATATTAACTTTTTGAATATCATGGAAAGAATTTAATACAGACAAGTAATTTTGGCTTTCAGAAGTTTCTAGATGATCTAGAGGACGATGTTTGACCAATTTCCATACTCCTTTTCTTTTTTGCTGCGTTGCTTTTTTAGTATTTTCTTCATTTTTATTTTCGTTATCGAAATTATTAATAGCTTCAAACTGTTCTTCTATTGATTTAGTTGTTTCATTAAATAATTCCTCACTATTTGAACTGCTTTTGGGTGTAGTTTCAATTAATTTTTCAGTTATTGCTTTCACTGGTAGCGCATATGGTTGCTGTGGTTGATCATCAGTTAGTGATGATTTTTCTTCTCCTTCAAGGATGTTCGAATCAGTATTTTCTAAAATAAACAAATTTAACAATCAAATATTTGTTTCATTTGAAAAAATAATAAAATACCTAGCCAGCTTTATTTCTTATATTATTTTAGATATGAAAATTGACCCGTGTTTATGATGCTAGACAGATAGTTCAATATTAATGTGTAGCGAAAATTAATTATTGGATCTTGATTAATGGTAATTTATAATAAACTTATATCTACATTTCGTGGATTATATATATATATATATATATATATATTAAATAGTTACTTACTAGCTCCTGCAGGTTCGAATTCGGAAACATCATGCCACTCTTCTGGACTGGCCACCACATTTGGTCTATAAAGGGATGGATTTAAATCTTGATCATCTTCATCTTCTGGCGCGACTGTTATTTGAAAGTTTGGCGAAGGTGTCGTTGCTCTTCGCCCTTGCAAAAATTGGGCCGGATAATTTCCTCCCTCAACATCATCATCGTCATCTTTATCTTTTTTAAAATTTTGTGGTACCTTAAAGTGAGTTTTTCCTCGAGATCTTATAATATTTGTACGCCTTGTGGACTGCTCTTGAATGTCAGAAGTTTGAGATTTTCTCTGCGGTGTTCTAGTCCTAGTTCTAATTCTGGGTTTTGGTGTCTCTGTTTCTGTTATCACCTCTTTACTGGTGGTATACTTTGGTACTATTTCACCAATGAATCTAACCGTAGATGTTTCAAGATGAGTATTGTCAATATTTAAATGATAATCTTCTCCGTGCTGACTTGGTGTTTGGTAAGAATATATTCTATGTCTTGGAGTAGTTGTTGGTACTTCAACTCGAGTTTCTGCAGGTGGACCAAAGTCAGGTGTTCTAAAGAAGCTACAATAAAAAATATTTAAATATGAATGACAATAAACTCTGAATACACGAAGTAAAAATTTTAGTCTTACCCATACAACTCTTCTCCACTGTCTTCTTTCTCTGAACTGGGTTTATTAGTAATCCTTCTAGTAACAAGTTTTTCTGTAGACGTCGTACCTTTAGGTCTATCTCTGACCCTTCCCCTTACTCTAACCTTATCTTTGAGAATTTCTTCTGGGTGGGTGACTTGTACATTTATGTTCGGTTTTAAGCTGGAAGCAGTATTGTCATATTGTAGAATTGGACGAGATGTACTTGAATAAACTTTTGAAAAATCTGGCTCCTCTCGCTCTACAGTAGTAACCTTTTGGGGATTTACATTATATTCGTATTGCATATACGACTCGGATCCATCGGGATGTGTTCGTATATTGATTGTGGATTCAGGAGTAGAAACATCATGGATCTGAAAACATTTAAAAATAAAATGTTTGACAAAAAATACTTTGTTCTAAGCAGTGAGTGCTATAAAAATTAATTTAATTATTTAGCATTTTTCGAAAAAAGCTGTTTATCATTTTTTGTTTTTCTTTTCAATAAACTATGAAGCTATTATTATAATGATGGAAACAAAAGAGAGAGACAAATAATAATACAAGTTAGCGCAATACCTCATTTTCTGTAGTCGATTGTCTTTCTGTAATGCTATTGGGTGTGGTACGGCCCCTAGTTCTGAACCTTGTTTTAACATTTGTATTTTTGGTGTTTTGATCACTGTCTTGTATATATTTGATCGGCCTCTCAGTTGTTACTCTAGAAGAAGATCTTCTTCTAGTTACAGGCCTTTTAGTAGTGCTATGATTATTAAATCTATTACCCCCACGTGTTCTAGTACGTATACGAGTATGGGTAGTAATCTCTATTGGAGTTTCTGTCGTAGAAGTAGTAGTGGTGGTTGTTGACCTAATTTTTTCTGTGGTAGGTAAATAAGTAGGTCCTGTGTATACCTCATTGGTTGTAGTTGGTACTAATAATTTTGGTATCAGTAAAGTTCTAACTGAAGGGTCGTCTAAAGAGCTGGTATAATCATTTGTATTTTCTTGGGTGTATTCTAATAATTGACCTCTGGTAGACTCAATATTTGGTTGTATTGTATATTGATGTGGATCTACTTCAAATTGACCTTGTTGTTCATAATTTGGACTTTGCTGAATCCCGCTTTGTAAAATCTGCTGGTCCATTAGGTTTTGATTTAGAGTATAAGAATGGTCGATTGATGGCGCTTCAGTGTAAATTGGAGAGTTTTTGTTTGCCTTGATACTGTAAACTTTAGTAGGGATATTTTCAATTTCTGTTACACTAGTTGAATAACTGGGGTTAACATATTTTTGTTGGCTAGTAACTGGCTCAGCCTCACTGTTTTCTGATTGGGAAGTATATTGGAAACTAGAGTGCTCATTTTTTTGAGGCTTCTGCTTAGCAGAGAACTCTTCTAGTACCGTGTAGGTTTCGACTTCGGGTGGTGGCAAAGTAGTAGTTTTAGACCTAGTTTTAATTCTATTTCTCGATTTGGTCGTAGGTCTTGTTGTTGTTTCGTAAGTGTCTCTTAAGATAGAAGCTGGAGTACTTGAAAAGCGGTGTAATTCGGGATCGAACTTGTATTGTGTATCTTCGTTCGAATCTTGAATAGTACTCTGTCCCTTATAGTTGTACTGATTTTTGACTCTAGGTTTTTCTTCTAACTGGGTATTTATCTGATGTAATTCAAACTCATTTATAGCTAGTTCTAATGGACTAATTTCTTGAAGTCGAGGTTTTTGTTGTTCTTCCTCAAGATAGCTACTAACCTTTGGTCGATGCGATGTTTCCGTTTTGGGTTTAATGTTAACAACATCTTGTGGTGGTCTCGGATTCGTATCAAAAGTTGTAGAAATTGGTTCATATCTGACTTGCTGTATTCCTCCTATCCGGTACTGTTCTTCATTTTCTTTTTGTGTGCTGCTAAAATCAGTATACTCTTGTTGGTAAGGTCTTTTATCTTCTTCTTCTTCATATGTTTGAGGACCAGTGTAAGATAAACTTTTAGAAGGCGTATTATAGTTTACTTCTTCCGTTAATTTGGGTTTGTTGTAGTAATTTCTTGTTGAGGTTTTAGCATCTTCGTCCACATAACTATAGTGGAAAGTTGGCTGAGGTAAGGGTTTGGTGTTGCTAACAACTTCAGAACTTTTGACTTCGGTTGTTTCTTTAAGTTGCGACTTTAAAGGTAAATTATACTCATTTCCCACAATTTGTGCATTAAATCTATCACTAGATAAACCATATTGCTTATTTTGATTATCATACTGAGGTTGTGGTGATGACACAATTGGTATTTGCTCGTAATAAGTTTGGCCAAAATAGGGTTGTTGAGTCAAAATTTCAGGATTTTGTGTGACTTGAGCAGCTTCATCCTTAACAAATTTGGTACTCTCTGAATGATATTGGTTGGGTCTTGGAGTAGATCTCTTACCATGTAAGTCTTCTTTGTTAGAAATAACTACTGATCCGATATGCGGAGCAGGTAAAGGTATCTTAGAATAACCAGGAGGTGTTTTGAAACTCAAAGGAGCTACAAAAAACGGTAAACTATCTACTTTTCTATTAATTCTATTACCATCGATAGTGTTTAGGTATGGTAAAGGAAATTTGGTGTAATCCGGGGAGTCCAGAGTAGATGGCCCTATAAATATCTGTGGTGATCCAGGTTGAATAAAATCTTGTACGGCTATAGATTTAGCATCTTGTAAAACAGATAGAACATCTGTAACATCAGCTTGCCGTTTCTTATCTTCTTCTAGATACACAGCTAGAGGAGGTTGATGAGGTTTTCTTTTTTTAATCGGCTTGGGGGTAGTAGTAGTAGAGATTTGGAAAAGAAGAGGTTCCCCTTGTTGTATTTGTTCCTGAAGTTTTGTCGCTTGTAAGGCTTGCTGAATAAAATCCTGTTCGATTACAGCCAACCGCTGAGGTTTATCCAATGGATTTTCGTATCTTGGCGATTCAACCTTCAAAAATAAAATATATGCTTTTGATTATTTGAAATATTTATTATCTTACCTGTCTATATATATTTTGAGTATCTTGGGGTAATGGTTGTACTTGTTGATTTCCTTTTAAATTCTCAAGAGGAACGTATACCAGCTGGACGTTATCATTACCATTATTTATTTTGTCAGATGGATTAACACCACCTTCGGTATTTTGTAAGTTTTGTAAACTTTGCTTTTCTGGCACTCCTTGCAGATTCTGGTACTGAATATTATCCACTAATTCCTGATTAATTGATAAGGGACTGATAGTCTGATAGTACGTAGTATTGTAAGCTGATAATGCGGGTTGTTGGGCTACTGGTGGTAAGACGGGAAACTGGTTGTACTGTTGATAAGTGCTCGGCTGATTTGGAGGTGGTGCTTGTATGGCTTGTGGAGAAGGCATATATTGTATCCGTGGTGGAGGTGGGCGGTAAACCTCTAATGCTGGTGGTTGCTGGTAATTTGGTAACTGAACTTCTTGGGGATATTGGAATTGAAATTTTGACATTTGTTGAACTAAAATTAGTTTATAAATCATATAAATTTTACTGGAAATGTATCAATATATGTTTTTAATGGTTCTATGAGTGTACATTTTGTGAATACTAATATACACAAATTAAAAACACTAAAGATCATACAAATAATCTCAAATGCCCTAAATGTAATTAATACTACAAATAAAATTTGATGAATGAAACAATAATACTAATGCCTGCTTTAAATAGTAAGTTCTATTCATTTCAGGTAAATTTATGAAATCACTTGGTAAGTATTTGGTAAATATGAAACATATACACGTTTCAAGCCCATTATTATAATGAATAATATTTAACTTCTACATTAAAAACACCCAGTTACATCTCTGAACGTCTCATCTAATTTAATTAATACCCATTATGCAAGAACAAAACAAAAGACGACACAGAGACTTACCGTTCTGTGGGAGTGATGGGGGCAACTCGAATTTGTAGGCGTTCTCATATTTGGGAATATTGTATCTGTCCTTGTGTTTAGGCCTTGACTGAAAATTTGGCCTACTTTTCTTGTAGAGAAATTCATCTGGGAAGAACTTTTGGGCCGGCGCGTCAAGGTTCAACACGCGGCCGGTGGGTTTTTTCGGGGTAGCCGATTCTTCGTTTGATTGCGTTATGGGTATCCAGTCGTTGGTGTCATAAGATCGTTCATTTTGGGCTATTGATGTGCAAATCAAGTGGGCCGCTACAAGTAGCTGGAATTTTCTTATTATCTTAAAAAAATAATAAGAAAGGTATTAATGTCGAATTAGTTTAGTACCAATTCCAAATTGACCCGTTCAAAAAATATTGCTGGAAATTGTTTTTACCGTCTCTTTATTTTACGGTTTAAAATGTTAGAAGCTATTTATCTTTAATGGTTATTGCATGAACTAACTCCTGATTGGTAACTTTTTACAGAATATTTTATTGCATTAGAGCTAATGTATTGGCTAGTTAGGTTATATCTTAAAAAATAAAAGCAAATGAATTATTCTGAATTGGAATATACTTTGCATATGAAATTTTGGCAGGAAATGTAAGACCAAGTCCTTGAGAGGAGAAAGATGAAAGTATCAAATTTCCAGGGTTTTAAGGGATTTGCTGGGTCTGTACTGAGGGTCGATTGCAATATTGTTTTAATAGGTAATTTTATTTTATTATTACAAGAAACTAGATGTGAAATATTCTTTAAGAGGCCTTGGAAGGTACACAGTACCTGGGTCAGCTCAGTCTCTAGATGGTACTGCGTAATGCTAATTGAAACTCATTTAACCCTTCAAATTTATTAAAATTTTATTTCATAATATTGATTAAACTTATTGAGAAATACGATGGAATCATTCAGCATAAGGGAAGGTAAATTTAATTTTGAATGTCGTTTTTTACCTCTTTCGATAAATTATTTCCCGTTTTTCATTTTAATTTTTTTTCTGGTGTTATTTGCTAGTGTAGAAAAGCAGAAATATTTTTTATTGCTTTTTTTTTGTTCTAATATCGATTTTTTTCTGCAACGATTCGTGGATCTGAATAAACCATATATCATCAACTTTTTCTTTAAATAAATTTTTGAATTTAACGATATACCCCACTTTGTAATTTAAATAAGTTTCTATTTAAATATTATCATGTACTTTAGTTGATAAATATTTTTTCTTCTCAAAATATAACATAATTTCAGAAAAAAAAAACAGATTTAATGTTAGTGATAGTTTTGTGTATTTTTTTAAGATTCTATATGGGTTAGGTAGCAAAGTGGTAGAGCCTTGAACTGGTGATCGAGAGATCGAAAACAGTAACAAAGTCTACCCAGAACATATTTATAATAAAAACAATTAATATAAAAAATGGTGGATTGGCAGGTGGCTTAGTTTCCGTAGTCAAAAATTAAAAAAGTTTCTATTCTAAAGCTCTAAAAACTTAAAATATTTAATTGAGTAAATAGAGACAGGAAAAGAAATTAAGTATAAGCGACATATTAGTAAACCGATCTATAATAATTGGTAGATTTATATTTTAGCTGGCTTTCCCTTTTAAATCTTCTCACGTATTATCATTAAATAACATGGTGTCATTAGCAAAAACAGGAAACACATAAAGTGAGTAAGGTATTACTATATTCTGAAAAAAGTAATAAACCTAAATTATTTCTATGTAGAACCGAGCTTTTTTATGGTTCTACATTCTTCTTATACGTAAACACGAAATCATTATTGAATGAAACCGTTATGGACATATATCTTCATTTCTAATTTCACGAACACCCTTTATCTAAATGTGTAAAAACAATTCAGTCACCCAGTACCTTTTTAACTACGAAATCAACAACAAAAATGGTTAACCTCCTCTTCAACCCTCTTTATACATTTATTTGTTTTTATAATTGTATTAATTTTATTTTTCATTAAAGTTATCTTTGAAAGCAATTTCTTCATTTACCAGCATTAAATTACAATTTAGTCATAATTGTACTACTTAAATTACGTCATTTTTTTGTAACAATAAGATAAGCTTAGGTTTTCCGTACTGGCGGAATTCGCATTATCATCCTGTTTAAATAATATTGAAATTAGCGTTAAAATCCACAGAGAAAGTTGCTGATAAATCTGTATGTGGTTTTGTCCCAGTTCGATTCGTTTACGTTTATTTATGGGTGTTAAAGTGTTCGTACATTCTAAATGCAACATTTCGGTTTTCATATTGAGCATGAGTCACTCACCTATTTAATGTTTTATGTTATTATACATGAGAAACTCAGAGAAGGTGTAAGATCATTTTTTTAAAACAAAAATTTGTACATACTTTTAACTGGTAGAAGAAGAAAAGGGACTAGAGCAGCAAGAAGAAGAAAGAGAATAAAGATAATTATTGGGATCTAGATACAGGATGTTCCGTGCAAAGCAATAGGGGAGAGGGAGCTGAATTTTACTCAGGAAAAATGTCGATAATGCGATTTACAACATCCATTATGTTTGAGTAGTCTATCTTCTACACGAGTATGAAATTTTGACACTAAATAAATAAATCCTGTCGCATATATTTTTGGGTACTTTTTAAGGCAATATAGGGTGAAGCAGTTAAGGAAAGACATAATTGGATTGCAACTATACAGGGTGGTCCAAAATTGTCGAGTAATAGTTTTCGGGGTGATAGTTCACCTAAAAATAAAAGTACCTTTTGATATACCCTTTTTTCGAAAGCTCAATAATAAGGGAAATACCGGCATCTAAACTTGAATAAACAAATGGTTTTTTAAAATATCTTGAAAATGACTTAAGGTGTAGTTTTTGGCGGTAAATAACACTGAATTTTTTTTATATTATAATAATTAAATAAATTTTAAAAATTCTAATATTATAATATAAATTGTAATTTTTATATTAGCAAACGTACAAATCAATAAACTATTTATAAAAAAAATATTTTTTCTTATTTTATATATAGGGGAACATAAATTTAACAGAATTTCCAAGGTAAATATTTTTATAACTGTATAAATAGTTGTATACTACAATGAATAAGATAAGGACAATTTTAAACATAAAATATGCAAAAGGATTAAAATTATTTCTTTATGCTAATTTTTTTTTTAAATAGAAATAGAAAATTTGTAATTAGAAAATTTTGAAAATATAAATGATAACAAATTATTACCTTTTTACATAAGATTTTGTAGTAAATTTGTTCTTTTTTTATTGTTAACCAGAAGGAAGTTTGTTAAACAAGTGAAAATATGTTGTGGTAAGGTTCTCAGTGTCCTTTTTGCTATTTACATTAATTTTTTTTTTAATTTTAATGTTTATGTTTATCCTGCCCAATTAAGTGATACCTATTCAATTTAAGTCAATAATTAATAACCTTGATTGATAAAAATGATCACCTTTATTTTTTATGCTGAATCTTTGATCTAGACCCCAAAACCTCTATTAAACAATTCCTTAAAATCATCAAATCATTCTCGAGAAAGACGTAATTAAATATTTATTTCTGATTCAAAGACAAGAAATTCTGGAAAACCATGATCACTATAACTTCGGAGTAAATTTATTCTAGCCTAAAATTTGACATGTACTGAATATTTAATTAAAATTTAATTGAAATTGACTTTGTTATAGACTGCGTAACAGATCTAGATTAGTCATTGCTCTGACATTTCCTTCTTTTTACAAAGCAACGCTGACTAATTTATAGGCTAGTCTACGATATTTTCCGGTAATGCTTTATGAACCTTGAAAAAATAGTGGTATTTCTAATAGCCGGTGGAATAATAAATGTAACTTTCTGTGCATATTATTATTATTATTATTTAATAATAGTATAGATAAGAATAATAAGAGCACAGCTTCATAGCGCATATTTTTCAAATCAGAGCTACTTTTTCGGTACTTATTAATTTGAATGGATTCTTAATAATAATGACGCAAGGAAATTATTACAAATTACAGATTAAGATCCATAGATCAATTAAATCAACGCTTTCCATTTAAATGTTTAAATTAATAAACTGCCATTGCAACCTTAACTATGGCGTTTTTAAAAGGGTAGTCCGAACGGTAGAGATTTTATAAGATGTAATTTAATTTACAAAACGTATTTTGGCTATACTTCGGATAATTTTATAATCAGGTTGATAAAATATTTTACCTAGAACCTAAAATCTAAACTAAACAAATTTTGAATACATCTTCTACATGAATAATGTCAGGATCCCATTTATACCCATTTGTATATACATATATCGCATATAATAATAATATACAATTGTGTATACGGCTTTTTAAATATCTAAAGAAATATCACATAATCTGGCAACTGTGCTCGATTGGATCTCGTCAAAAGAGGGAAACAGCGCTAACGGAAAAAGCCTAAAAACTAAAAGAAGGTTGAACTCAACCTAACCTAACGTGACCTAAACCAAAAATTTGAAGAAAAAGTATAAAATATGCTAATTTCCACGTATCCTCGCTATTTCGCAATTTAAAAAAAATGCAAATCACAAAAAGATGTTTCTGATCATCTTTGAAAGTTAAAAAGTGTACGCGTGTCGGTGGACATATTAGTCAAAATTTCAAATTCTAATACCTCAAATGAGTACTCGTGGAAAAAGATAAATTTATTTTGCTTTATAGCGAAAGCTTGTAATTCATCAAATTAAACGAGAATACACTGTACTAACATAAAATAACCATTATATGATTCAATATTCTACGTACTGTACATATATTAGACTATTAATTAACTAAACTAACTCAATAAAACGTAATTTAAATATTCATGTTTTAATAAAAAGAAACGTGTTACTTCTACCTACTACGAACTCTAATTATTTACCGAACATTCTACACATACAAATGTTAAAATGTCAATGTCGTAGTCTACACACTTTTCATTTCATGGGTCGTGCTCAAATTGTCAAGAATATCCTCATTACCTTGAATGATAGTTGACCTTTGGCTACAATTTGTAGAAGAAGTAGTTCTTGGATTGCTTAATGCATGGATTAAATTCATATAATTTCTATTCATGAATAAGTTTATGAAAATAAAGATAAAATTAGGTATCTACCAGATTGCAGAAAAAAGAAAGTTGCCAAGCTTGCCAAATTAAACATTTACGCTTTACTAAAATATCATATTTGCAAAATTTTGTTATACATGGTGTCAATGTGTCAATTTTGAGATGGAAATAAAGCCAAATTTTGTTAAGCCTACGCCGAAAAAGTCTGAAGGAACTCATTGCTGACGTGAAAAATGAAAAGAAAAAGAAAATTCTCTGGAATATTTTTGAATAGATTGAAGCTCACCTTTTGAGACCTATAAGTGACATTTTATACCAAATGTTTACATCCAACCTATTGTCAAATTTGGACAATTTATTAGCCACTTGGAAAGGTAAGTTTTTAATGAAAGACTGTTCAACTAAAACCTTCGGAACATTTTTAAGAGAGTATAGCTTCAGATAAAAAATAAAGACACTGTTGATAAAATAGAGGATTGAATAACTATAGCAGAAAAAATTACGGATTATTGTGGTAAAAGCCACCATACAATTTGGAGAACTTGGAAATATAATTGAAAGAAATGTAGAGCAAATGTACCATACAATTTTCAAATTGCGCTGAGGTGGAACAAACGGATAGGTAAATGAGGCGTCAAAAAAATATTTCAAAGTTCTTGTTCCTTATAATATTAATTTATTCTTTTTTCATATATTCAGTAGGAATATTTTTAATCAAACATTATTATAGATAACACATAATTAGTGAAATACTTTTTAATTATATCCAGATCGGCATTGCATGAATTATTTGCCAATTTAAAAATATAAAATATATAACGTTATTGATACAACTTGTATGAAGTAACCATATGTCACTTAATTGATTCTAGTTAAAGTTTCAATTTCTACCGTTTCTAAGATAAAAATATATTAACTAGCAAAACTGGTAGATAACTAAACAAATTTACAATCTGTTTTGGAATTCTGTTCCGCGTACGTTGGTTTCTCTTCATTTCTCTGTAGTTTTTTCGTACTTTCCACGCTCTGTTTTGTCCAGGTTAGAAAACACATGTAGTTCAAGATATCTATTATCGGCCTGCGAAAGCGGATAACTTACAATTTTAATCTTCACAGTTGTTTTAAACGACATAATCATACTGCATTTATACATTTATACTAATATATAATTATTATTTTGAAATACTTAGTAATTGTATTTTATTCAATTTTATTATAGTGAACGGTAAAAATGAAAGCGCGTGTTCTATTAAATATAAAGTTTGGATGTACCGCCGTACGAGGTGCTAAAAGAATATTCATGGTTAAATGATTTTTTTATACGTATAGTAAACATTTTTTAGTGCCCTCTTTTGGTGATTTATTTATTTTTGTTAATGCTTTTCCTCTATTCATGATATATTATAAGGAGAGTTTAATTTATTACTTAACTTGGAAATAAAAATATATGAGAACACCCACAGCTCAAATATTTGGGAGAATCTAAAGAATATACATGGCATCTAAAGTATATCCACAAATATAGAGCTATGCATCCAGAGATAAATTATTAAAATTATATGTTACTTACTCCTATGTGTATTTGATTATTATTGTTCTAGAATCCTATATTTGGTAAGTTGTAAGTTTCCCTCAATCTTTGTATTATGTTATAACACTTTGAATTGTAATTTTATACCTGAAGATGGCTTTATAAGCCGAAACTAGTCGTCACTAAATGTATTTAACCTTGTGAATTGAAAAACAATTTTGTGGTAAAAATAATGGAGTTTTGTTTGTTTCTAACACAAATAAGGAATAATTGATAAACTAGAATTAGCACTGCTGGATTTAAATTAAAAAATGAGTTTCTAATTATGTATCTACAAAAAATTAATAAAAGTTTTGATGCTTCTGTGTAGAAAAAATAATGTGGAATTTGAACCAATATACTTAACAATCCTGTCTAATCTGTTTTTAAGCCACTGTTATGTAGATATCCTACAGCATGACCCTTATTTAAGTAATAGTAGGTATTAAATTTTTAAAATCATATGTACTAATAATTTTTAGCGCGTGAGAGAAACCATTTACTGATAATATATAAAAAAAAATAACCACTTTTCTTAGTGGCCTTACAAATAAACGGGCGAAAAACAAATATAAAATCTTACAGAATATTCAAGAAGAAATAAAAGTAAATATTAACTAGTAAAATATAACTACTACCACTTTCTGGTAAGTAAATATAATTTCACTTTCAAAAATATACTTTATGGATTGGAGTAAAACATAAAATCGAATAATAATAAGAATGCTGCACTTTCTGGGTTTCAACAGTTTTTTAAATATTTACCTTGATAAAGGGTCAAATTAAATCTTGTATAAAAGAATGAGGTTCCACAAGGAGACATACTTGGACTGCTATTATTTTGTGATTATAAATCTTCGTTTTCAGAATGTTTAAAATACTGAAATATCCAGAAAATTCATAGAAAAGTAACGAATTTCGAAACAGCATAGAAAACAGAATTATCATAGTAAGTACAGAAATTAGCAAACTTAGTAAAACAAAATTAAACTTGTTTTAGAAATGTCCATTTTTGGTGTATAACTAAGACCAATAATCATCATACCAAAATCGTTTCAGCTTAACAAAATGTAAATAATGCAACTTCCAAAAAGCAACAATTCAGGGAATGAAATAAACATAAGTGGAAGGTATTACGGAAGCAGATACCTCACCAAATATGTTGCAAACCCTCATAGATGAAACATTTGGAAGGAAAGCGGAGAGTTTTTTAATGTTCAGTTGGACTAACTGCGCATTCTGACAGGATGCATGATTGGAGATGCGAAAAATCAGTGAGGTTCCTGCAAAATGTATCCCTCCTGCAGATTCTATCGAAATGAAAACCAAACACCATCACCCTTTCTGTTAGAATACAAAGAACTGAATCCCAAAAGGAAAATAATTTTTTGAAAAATATAATGTCGTCTCTAGATCTCTACAAATTAGTGCACTGAGAGAATCTATACATTAGGCCTTCAACTCTGTAATACTACATGGGAAAAGGAGACGAATTCCAACCTAAAAAAGTTACCAGAAAAAAATTAATATGTTTAATGGTAGATATATGATAATGTTTAGGTGCTCCATTCTAGTTGTTTTTAAAAAATAATGTATTATTAAACTTTACAAATAAAATAAGATAGTAATTGCACCAAATTTGAAAGTTCTTTTTCAAATGCCGAAATGTGAAAACTTGCAAACTTAGTTTCTAATGATTTCAAAATAATTCAAATACAATCAAAGCCCTTAACTTTAACAGTTCGTTAATATGAAACGAATTTTTTAATCCTTTGAAAAAAAAACAGCGACAATAGTTTTAATCGGTTAATAGTGTTGCGGTATATTTTTAATTTTTTTTACACTTTGATTAATTTTTTAATGACTAAGTGAATGTGCCTTAAATTAAAATTAGTTTCTTTTAGTTTTGAAAAATATGTGAATCAACAAAAATGTTGGTATTTTGATTGTGTTTTAAAATCAGTTCCTTACCATTTCTTCCGAAATGTGTGTTATCCAATCCAAATTGAAATGAAGCGGCACTCACCACAGAAACTAAAAACTATTAAACTACAAAATAGACACAAAGAGAATGTTCGCAGACACTACCACATCACTTAGTGAGGCTGGAGTTGCACCGAGACATGACCGAACCCTGTAAAGAAGAAATAAGTGGGTATCACCGCTGAAGAAAGTCTTACAAGAACTTATCAGAATGGTTTTATATGGGTTCAGTGGGCCTGAACGGCCGCCGGGAGGGAGACAGTGGACACATACATCAGAATATTTAGTCATTTTCAAATTGCATCAGATGGAATAAAACTCATACCTTTGTCTTCGAAATTTAGCAATTTTAATTTTCTTTAGGTACTATATACCCCTCACTTTGAAGCATTAGAAAGTTGTTAATTCGTAAATTGTAAACTAGATTTATGAGTATACATTGTGTACATAAAGTATAGAATAAATTCATTTTAAACTAAACAAACAATTTTGAGGAAAAACAGGTCGGTTTATGATATTAATTTAATATATTTTTACATAACAATGTAATATACACGGTAAACCATTTGTGAGTAACGATACCATTGACAAGTTTTTTAAATAGCACACCCTGTATATTTTATTTTTTTTAGATTGAAAATTTCAAGACGTTTCCAAAAATATATCATACTTGTGTTCGGTAATTAATAGTTTTGAAGATACAATAATTTTAAAATTTGTATTTTTAATTAAATTAAAATAATAAAAAAATACAACAGTAACAATAAATTGGCACCCAATAATTTACAGTAAGTATTCGAATTGTCTTCCTTCTTGTGCTTGACAGTATCTTAAGCGATCAATTCCAGCTGAACTTTATTAATGGTTTCCTGGGAAATGTTATTTATTTCTTTCCTTATTCTTTTAAATCGTCGGGTTTACTTTTATATATAACATTTTTTAGATGACCCCACAAAAAGAAATCTAATGGCGTGAGATCCGGTGACCTTGGTGGTCACTCAATGGGTCCTCGTCTACCGATCCACTTACTTCGTCAAGATATGTTCGAATGGTGACTGAATAATGTGGCGGCGCCCCATCTTGTTGATACCACAGACTTTCAACGATATTTCCGGGAATGTTTGCACTAGGACATAAATTCATTAAAGTTGGAATCAAAAAGTTCGTTAAAAATTGCAGATAAGTTGGTCCGTTTATAGTTCCATCAAAAAAATAATATATACCAGATTTATGGTAAGTATAAATTAAATTTATTAAAGATTCCTAATTTTAATTTTAGTTTTTCCTATGTTCACATAAAATTTCTTTATAAACAAGCCGATTCTAATAGAGTAATAGCTTCATTGATATTTTACTCAAATTGAACACACTTAAGCCACATTGTCCAGTCCTAGTCCAAAATCAGTCTAGGGATTAAATCCAGCTCAACTTTAAACTTAAATCTAATAGTTCAATCAAGCCAACAAAATATTAAACTTAAACTAGTTTTAATATGATCTCTAATATTTCTTTTTTAGCTGTAAGACTTGGGTCAGAATTACAGATATTAAATAAATATAGATAAATATAAAGAGAAGAGTCTAAATAGATAAAGAAAAGAGAAACAAATATACATTGATGGAATTACATAGGGGGAAAGGAGAGTGGAGAAAAATCCAACAAAGACATAGTAGAAGTTTAAGATACCAACAATAAATAACATTTCCAAATTTTCCTGGACCACCATCCCTTTAAAAAAATCCAACGTCCTTTAATTTACACTAGTTAATTTTATATGAAATGTTAAATTATTTTGGCATATTATCTGTATAACAAAAAATAAAAAAATAACGTAAACAAAAGATTAATAATTAAAAAAAAAAATAATGACATTGTTGAGGCTGGTGCGGTTTTAATAATTTGTTAAGGTGGGATTCCAATTTCGTTAACATCTAATAATACATTTCATTCGATCTATCCAAATAACGCAGTTCACTGCATCAAATATTTTTTTGTTCAAGTCGAAAAAATCATCCATTTTATCTCAAAATATAAAAATGAACGATAAAAATAATCACAAAATATACAGGAAAATCAATTAACGTTGATTTGGTGATGTTCTAGATTTTATGATTGTTTTTGTCATTAATTTTTAAATTTTTTGTTGATTCAAATAAGGTCCCTAGTTCGAATCCTGGCATGGGCATCGAATTTATGTTTAAATTAAAGTTAATAAATTTTGAAACTCTTTATTTAAAAAGTGTATTTAGTATCTATATAATAAGGTGAAGTGTCATTCAAACCCATTATTATTTGAGTCTGATCTGATTTCTTTGATCTTTTATTCCGTATTTATTTATTTAATTAATTTTTTGTGTTTTTGTATAGATTTGCCTTCTTTTAAATATTGAAGTAACTGTTTCTACCTTTACTTTGTGCAATTAATAAATTGAAATATGAATACATAATAAATATAAAAAGTAAATTATATATCAATATCTTTCTCTAACTCGAGTTTTGCTAATTCGCATTTTCAAAGAGTGACAGATGATTGACAGATTTCTTATAGATTGATTAATAAAAAGGAAGAAAAAATTGCAATTAAACATGTATTTCCGAAACAACCTAAATATGACGGGTGATACAGAACAATTACATATTTTGAAGATATTTCAAACAAAATATCAAAAATTATATCTCGTACATCTTCTACAATATCTTTTAAAGTAAGAAATAATATAGGTTAATTTTTTTAAATGTAAAACCTAAAATTAATAAATTTTCAAAATCGGGTATTTACAAATTAATTATACGGATTGTAACGCCATCTATCTTGGCCAGACATTACGAAATTTTAACATGCGCTACTGTGAGCACTTACGAGCTTATAGATAATAATAACAATATAAGTCACATTACGCAAATCACCTCATTGACACCAACCACAAAGCTACACTTAATAACACAATGGAAACAACAGTGGAAGTACTTCATACAAGTGACAAGAAAGAATAACTTGATTTTTTGGAGGAATATGAAATAAAGAAACACCTAAAGTATCCTCAATATACAGTATTGAAGGAACAACTAAACCTGGGAAGTTCAATTTTCTTAGATCACCTTTTGAACTAAATAATACTAACCAAATATATTTTTAGAAAAAGAAGAATATTGCTTAATACTGATTGGTTGTCAGGTTTATGATATGAAATTTATTTACATTTTTAAAAACGATCTATTCGGAGGAGACGTTCTTTGGAAGACTGTGGAAATTCAAGATAAGTATTATTTATCTGTCCATATTTATTATGAATAATTTCCATAAAGTACGATGAAGTCAAGTAGGCAAATAAGAAAACTATCAATCTAATGTCACACTTTGAAAATGCGATTTAGCGAAACTCGAGTCAGAGAAACATATTGATAAAATAGCTTTGAAATATTGTGAAAATTTATTAAAATAAATTTAAATTATCTTTTATTTTTATTCTTATAAATAAACTTTTTTCATTATTCTATATATGGCTTCTGTTTTGATTACATTATATGGCGATTTGTAATTGTAATATGAACCCTCTTTCTTCAACTCATTTTCAATTTGTTCCATTTTCTCTCTTTAATAATTTTGAATAATTTACACTGTAACTTTAAGTAAGGTATTCTTAAAAATGTTTTTCGTTACATTTAACAACCTCTATCAAATCGTTTAGATAACTCAAGTTTTTCTCAATTTTTTAAATTAAGTTTCCTAATTACTTCACAACGGTTTTCAGATTATCAATAAGTATAACATTAAAATATTATATATATATAAATATTATATTATTATATAAATATATAAGGTAATAAATTAAAATCGTATTTTGAAATAATACAGATCACTTAAATATTTAGACTCTATTGTCCTATGTGTGATGCAACTTAGAATTATATAAAACCCAGAAAAACATTTGTATTGGTTTGCTGATTTTTCTGGCACGTTTTAAATTTATTTTATGATTTAAACTGGTCTACAATTTTCTATTACTTTATGAATTGTTTTACATTACATAAGATAGGGATTGGATAACTGCAACTACAGTAAAGATTATAATTGTAATTGAATGTTGCAATTATTGTTACTTCATTTAAATAATATATACTTAACTTATGCAAAAGATTAAATAAAACGGGATTTTTTTCAATGAAGTTGTCGTGCTATTATTAATTGTTGATGTATACAGTATCACGCAACTTAGGTAAACTTTTTATCACCGTTGATTGTAAATAATAATTATTCAAAACTGAAGGTACTAAAATATAGTTATTTGTATAATTAGTGTAACAGATTAAAACTGATTATTGAACTTTATTCACGCGACATGTTAAGAAGAAGCCTCTACTGTAAATTAAAGATCTCAAGAGTAAAATTTGTATAGCATTCATTCATTTATTTCCTCTTGACGATTATTAGGAAAGCAGCTACTTCTATAGCTCATTATATGGAATAGATGCGTCAAATTTTGTATTCAATAAAGGGACCAGAACTGCCATTGCCGATGGTTTCGGCTGGAGCCGAGAAACTATTTAATATTGTTATTCATCAAATCGGTATTATTTTTAAACTAGAGAAATAAAATAGCGAAATTAATGGGGATATTTATGAATGAGGTATAAAAACGAATGCAGAATCAAAATATTTTCTACATATTTTTCGTTTTCAAAGAAATAAATATTAGTATTATAGATCTATTCAAATATTATTTACCGAAAAGTAGGGCTTACAATACCGAACTAAAATCTGAATACCGGTATTTGATATTTGAAATTTGAAATATCGGGATACCGGTATTAAAACCGGTATTATTAATAAAAAATTTACTAGTTATATTTTTACTTACCTCAGTTGTTATATTGACTTATTAACAAATAATATATGAAATCCAATAAATATTGTACTGAAATGAGTAGATATTATTTATTTTATTTCATAGAGAGTAGGAGTAGATAGATACAAAAAAACGTGCAAGTAAAAAAAAGTACATATTAATTCTATGTTACATTTTACATATAATAGGCTCGTATGGCATTATATAATTAAAGAAGCAAAAAATATAATTAAATTGAAAGTATTTATGAAATAATATTAATAAATTGCGTTTTGTTTATTAAAGTATGCTCTTAAAAAACATAAACAATCAATCGTTTCGTCATCAAGCGAGGACCAAATTTTCGTACAAATATAACCAGCCGCCGAAAAAGCTCTTTCTGATTCTACGCTTGTCGGCACTATTGTCATTAAGAAATCATACACATATTGTAAATACGTTCCTTTTGTTCCTGTTTTTTCAAAAAAAGTAATTACCATCTTCTTCGTCGATATCGTCGTCCTTGTTATCATCATCATCGTCAATATCATTAACATCGTCATCATTATAATTTTGCTCCACAACATCAATATCCACACTCGGGTTCAAAGTTGACTTATACAAAACATCAGTAATTGCTAAATTTATACAATGTGCCATACATTGTTGATGTTCAGCCTCTATAATTCTTCCTAATTTTACCATAACCGACGCTCCGTCAGTAGTTACTCCAACTATGTCTTTAGATATATCTAAATTAAAATCTTTCAATTTTTCTTCTACAAGGGATAAGCATTTTTCTGCTGGAACGGATCCGTAAGCGCGCACTAATCCGATATTCCACATTGTTCCTCCAACAGAATGTACATTAATGTTTATGTAGCGCCGATTACGAATAGATGTCCATTCGTCAAATGTGATACTGAAACGTTTACCTTCAGATTTCAGTCTAGAAATTTCATGCACTGTAGACTGTTTAATAATTTTACTATATTCAAGTACCATATTTCTAATAGTGACTGCAGATTTTGGTATGTCTTTGAATCCTCTTGCCTTTAAGCCTTCTCTTATGTTATACGATTTTATAAAAATATTAAAAGACAAACCATTGCGAGCTGTCATTCGGGAAAGCACTTCGGAAAGTTTTTCGTTTTTATTATTTTTAAAATAATTTGTTATTAACAATTTAGGCTGTTTAGAAACACTTGATTCGACATCATGGGGGGATTCACATTTCTTTTTAAGATTTAGTCCATGTATCGTTTTTAAGTGAGTATGAAGGCCACTTGTGGAAAATTTCTTGTAATTAATTAATATTATTTTAAATTAGATTTATATTGAGCATAAATTCAATTTTTATCAACTAATGTAATACCAAAATACCGGTATTTTTACATAAATACCGGTTTTTAATAACGGACAAAAATCATCCGGGATTCCGGTATTCGGGATCCCGGAATCCCGGTATTGTAAGCCCTACCGAAAAGCAACTAAAGCTGGCGAGCAAGTTACACTTGGATAACTGGGCTAAGTATAATACTAATAAGATAATAAACAAGTGTTTTTTAAACCAAAATCAAGATTTTTTTGTACACTTAGATATTTAGAATGGTCGACTACAGGGGATGTAGAAGAGTTAAAAATATATTCTCGGTAATTATTACACGATCCGAACGATTTCTATCACTACTTTTTTAGATAATAAACTACACTTTCCAACATCGCGGATTAGATATTCTTAATTTGAATAAAATGTCATTTTTCACAAATAATAATAATAATAATAATAATAATAGTATTTATCCATTGAGAGAGTTTACAATGTATGGGATTTGTCACATATAAGTAAGCCTTACTTAACCTAAAACTAAAGGGTAAAAGCAAATACAATCGAATTGGTAATAAAAAATTTGTTGCAAATAACACGTTCTACCAATTAAAAATATACATTATTTTCGCGGACACCCTATATAACTCTATTGGGCTGTTGGTTTCGTTGGCTAAGCCTGTATAACTTTTTTTCCAAGAATATGAGAGAAAGTACTCTAATGCAACTCCAATTATACAAATATGGAAATTAATTAAATGACCATAATTTAATTTCATTTAAACATTTCTTTGGCTATGAAAACTACATTTTCCTATTAGCATGGTATTATCACAAACTAAACAATCGTTTTGCAGCTTTTTTGCATGAACGAATTCTGTTTTACCTAGGAAATGTTATTTAAATAGGATCTATTATGACTCGTATCCGTAGAAAATGAAATGAAATGTTTCACCATTTCGTAAAGTCTTTTTATTTCTTATTTCGTTTTAATTTCCATATCCGCAATTATATAATTCTATTATTTCATAGACACCAAACCACTTAATCTTGCATAAAATGTCGATGCGCGTCGTACGTCTTCCTTATGTTCGTTCAAATGATATAATTCCGCTATTACGTTACTTTAACGGATTTCATTTCTTAGACGGTATAATTATGAATCAATCAAAAAATAGAAATGATTGTCTATTTTTAAATACAACAGATAAACATCTGCATAAATAAATTTACGCTAGGGTTAAAATGAACATTTACTTAAGCAATAAGCAATTATTTCCAAAAGTGAAATTGAACTTATAAAAAGTTTGTGTCTACAGAACCAAAAGTTTTACACTAATACACAAATCGATTTGCACAAAACTTTTACCAAATTTTGCATAAGTATCTTCGGGATCATGTTAGAAGATGAAGAGGTCTGAAAGATAGAGTTCTCTGTAGTTAATTTGCAGTAAATACATACAGGGTGTTTCAGAATTCGACATACAAATGTTCATGGTAGACTCCTCTCACAAAATAAAGAATATTTAAGTCAGGAATCGATATTCAAAAGTTATTAGTTTTCGAGATATATGTTAAAGTTAACATATACAAATATTTTTCTTGATTTTGATGATACATTTTTTTCAGAATCTCTTATCAGTGGCGTTCCAGTTGGGTAAAGTGGAAATTGTTGCTCCCGGTTTTCTACACCACTCACAAGTTTTCAAAATTATTTTGTTTTCCAATTTCTTTCTAGCAAAGTACAACACATTTTTTTATAAAAGGTCAATATTAAAAATAATATTATATTAGAATCTATATTTTAACCCAAAATTTTGATATCAAAACCAAGATGTAAAATTTTGACTAAAATCCAAGATTTTCATAAAATGTCTATATAAATCAAATTTTCTCTAAACTTTGTGAATTTTTTTTTTATAAATTGTCGACATTAAAACCAAAGTTTAAAAAATATTGACTTTAACAAGGATATTTCGTATAAAACGTCAAGTAAGTAATTATTTTTAGAATTTCCACTGTGAACCTAAAATTTCGATATCAAAACCAAGATTTTAAAAATTTCTACCACAAACTAAAAAAATTTGACTTAAAAAACAAGATTTTTATAAAATGTCAACTCTGTATACTAAATTTTGCAAAATCTTTTCTCAAAAATCAGATTTTATAAATTTTCGAAATTAAAAATAAAAATATAAAATTTCAACTTTGGATTAAAATTTTTGTTAAAATCTCGATGTCGATTTTTAAAATTTCGTCTTCAAACATAACCTTTTCATAAGATGTCTATAATAACAAGATTTTATGAGATGATATTTTTTTCTAAACCGTGGATAATAAAATCAAAATTAAGTAAAATTTTTACTTTTATAATGTGATTTTTTATAAAATGAGGACATTAAAAATAGAATGTTGGAATATCTTGTCTTAAAAATAAAACTGTATAAAATAAAAGTTGGGAACGAAATGTTTTCTCCTTTGGAAATTATGGATACTTTTACTGTCAACTCTGATGTTTGGTGTAGAGAAGCATTACCTTGTTGTTGATAGCGCATCAAATGATAAAGCCGAATGCAATTTTGTCTGTTCATCGAAGAACATTCCTGGGATCCCCTGAGACGCAACTTTGCGGTAGTCAATACCACGAATGAAGGTATGAAGAGTTCCTTTGCTAATATTCAACATCTGGGTAATTTTTCTGATTTTGTTGTACCTATTTCTGCGTAATGCAATTTCCTGCTGTCTCACATTTTGATCTGATATTGTAATGCTTGCAGCTCCAAAATATGTCTTTAGTTGATTCTCTTTCTAGTCGAAATTTATTGCACCTTTCATCTACTGCCGTGTGAAAGTAACTGTAGTCATCACATACAGCTTTCAATCTTTTATAAATTTCCTTTGCTTGACATTCTTCAACGGTCAACAACTGATTAAAGGCACGCAAATTATCTTAGGACTAACTTTTTATGGTAGATACCATTTTTTAATTCAGTCACAAAACTAAAAAAAGAGTAATTAAATACAGTACAATTATTTATGATATATTTATCAAAAATATATTAAATATTTATTTATGATATTTTGTAAGAATCCAATTGACTTCTATAAAATATTTCTTTTTTATTATCAAAAATTACTCTTGCATTTAACAAGATTATTTTACATTCATTCTGTTTATTAGTGATGACCATATTAGTTTTATGACATAAATAGTAACTACCTCATACAAAAATGAAAGTATTGTTGATCATTGTAATTATAATTCTTTGTTAGAAAACATTTAAAAGCTAGAGAAAATATGAGACGAATCTGCTGATGACAACATTTGATATGTAAATAAAAGTATTATTAAGTGCTTCGTTTTTTTTATAGATATTTTGAATGTTATTTGAAAATAAAAACGTGGACGTTTATTGAAAGGTAATTTATTACATTTGCAGTCTTTCTATTCTAAAATATTCAAATATATTTTTGACTTTTAAAGTTTAAGGAATTACAGATTTGTAAAATTACTAGATTTAGTTTCAAAGGGTTTCTATAAAACAATTAACAGTAAATAAAAATTTTGAATCCAGCATATTTTCTCGATACTTCCTCTACCAAGATATCGACAGATCTTCTTTCATTGTTGTTGAATGTTGATTCAGTGTTGTTTTGTATGCCAAAATAATTAATATTATGCATATATTTTAAATAAACGAGGTATTCTTAAAAAAATATTCTAATTAAATTGTCGAATATGGAGAACATTAAGTAAGGAAAACTCTCACCCTTATCACATTCAGAAGGTGCAGTGACTTGAATAAGGAGACGATGGCGAATACTTTTTTATTTATTACAAAATCTTCGACTTATAAGTATGTACTATTAGCATAATGGTGTCCCCATTATACTGAAATATTGCAGTTAGAACCCATTTGGGTTCTATGTACGCCACTGGATGGATTGGAAGACGAGGAGTATCATGCCTGACCAACCAGGTCTACGGAACTTAATACTGTGCTTACTTTTTATGGGAACATCATAAAACACGTGTATATAATATTTTTATGAGCAGAAGATACTATTTGTCAATGTATCCTCCATTACTCTGATCAATTCGGAATTTAAATGTATTCCAAAAAAATTGTGGAAAATCTTGTACCTTAGTTAAGCAATTGTTAATTTAGTTTTAATAATGTTAATTAGTTATCAAATATTATTCAAACGATTGGTCCTCCTGCTCAGAATTCATTTTCTACTAGGTCTAAAGGTCTAAAGAAACAAATATATATCCAAAAATGTTAATAAATTGTATTCTGCAGAAATGGATTTAAATCTTGTGCAGATCCAATGAGATTATGCTTAATGGTCATTAGTACATTTTTGACTGGAAAGTAGCTTTATTAAACTATTATGACCATAACAATTGAAAATTACATTAAATTAACAACAAGTAATTTTGCTAATAATATTTTTAAATGGCCTTTGTTGTATAAAAGCTTATACCAGTTTTCTACTTTGTTCGTTTATTTGAATAAATTTAGTTATTATTTTGATTCACCCAATTGAAACGATTTCTGTTTTATCTGGAGAATGTATCAGATTTCCATAATTTCTATATCAATCTCAGTGAAAGTAAATCGAGAGTATGAATTTTAAACTTGTTATTAAATTGTCTAATATGAGACGGGTTCTTTAGAGTATTATTAATTGACAAAGTGTACCTAGTGTGGCAGCTAAACAATTCTCTAACCCCAAATTTTGAAGTTTATATTTAATTTTTTAGAAATAGACAGGAATCTAATTTTTTATTAAAATTATATAAACTAAATAATCAGAAGAGGATCTTTTCAAAACGATTTTAAAAATATTTATTGAAAATAGATTTGATATTTTATGATATAATTATGGTTTTATTTAAAAAAAACTTAAACTCTTCGGTTTAGTGAAACGAAAATTATAATATTTAATTTGAATCGGTTTTCGCCTTAATTCCATAATTAAATAGATTTCATTAATAATACAGATTATAAGAAATAGCAAAAAACTTATAATTTTAAAACTTTGGGTGTGATCTAAAAGTTATGATTTTGTAACCACACCTGTGCATATTATGACAAAAGCAGTCAGGTTTTTTGAATTAAGTGTATTAATTTACCACATATGTAAAAAATAGAAAGTAAGTATATCAACTACAACGTTATAAAAAGAAATTTGTTTTGTAATAATTATATGTTAACAAAATGTCATCAAGATTTCGGGAATAGATAGAAACGCCCAAAAATATTTTTAAAATACCTGCAACCGGTCAGTGTCGTAATTTCTAATCTATATGTTAAGATTGTGAGATTTCCTTTTTAATGTCAGTGGTTTTTAAAAAAGTTGACGTTAGTAAACTGATTATATTACCAGAAACGGTAATAGTGAAAATTTAGATCCAATTAACGGTGGAAAATCTTCCCTAAAAACCATTAATAAATAATATTAAGAAAAATAAAGCAATCATATTTATTAAACCAATAATGTGCACATAATCTTAAAAAATACATAATGTGGTTAGTTATTTACTACTATCTACCACTGTCTGTTAAAAAATATTTAAAACGTTGAAATATACTGCTTAAAACTTAAGACTCGCTTAGACCACAGTATTTAAAGTTTTTTAAATGTTACAAAAATGAATTAGTTTAACGAAGCTGTATACAGGGTGGATCAGTGAAAACAGTCCACCTCGATATTCGGCTGTAATCATCAGATTTAAATAAAAATAGTGTTTTTTAATCCAAAGGTCATATATTTGTCCGATACAGATTGTCATATATCAATCTTTTTTCTCCAATTTCCTCCATTGCTTAAATATAAACAAGGAATAAATACCATAAATGGTACATTATTAAAAATCTAATGCAATAAAGTATTCAGCCATTTGATTATCCATAAGTGTTCTTTCTTAACGTGAGAAATTTTTCGTCCACATTAAAAATTCAACACTTAATTCAGACTTAGGCTGCTTTCAGTGATTCACTCTATATAATAATAATATCTAGATGCTTCACAAATCAATTTAACAATACTCAGTAAGCTAAGGTAAACCACAAAAATTCATTTCTTTAATAGATTGAAATCAATAAGAAATTAATCTTCGGTTAGTTATTGACCTGTTTCTGCAAACCGACGATAAACTTTAATAAAGGTTTGGTTAAAAAATAAACTGCTTGTAATAATAATAAATAGATAAATAAACAAATTAAACAAATAGCATTTATTGGCTACTTTAAACATACATGTATCTTACGTTTGTAGTCCATTTAAAAAAAATGTCCAGGAGCGTACCAAAAATTTGTAAATGTCAAAGTTACAAAAAGGTTGATTTGCGGAAAAAAATCATTTTTTTGTAAATCATTTATCCAAATTTAAAAAACTACATACCGTTGTTTAGAAAATTCAACGGACTTTCAAATGATATGCGACTCGACCCCTATTCCCTATTTAAATTCTAGGGGTTGTTCACCCCACTGGTCTAGGGTTGAAGTGACGATGCTGCGAGTAGCGTAAAAAAATATCCCCCTCGGAACAAAAATCGACCTGTCCGAGCGGTTTTCTTTTCCTACAATAATATTGTCTAACATCCCCCTGTGAAGTTTTCATTGGATCACCCTGTATGTACTTGTAACGTTCAATTTCTATATCAAGCTCTATGTTATATCCTAGTTTAATGACATCCAAAAACATTAATGTAACTTTGGCAATAAATGTATTTATTTATTTATTATTTATTACTATTTACTGTAAATTTATTTTATCATAAAAAATCTAAAAAATTAATTTTTAGTTTATTATAACTATTATAATTAATATCTTGCATAACAATTTTGTAGAGAAAAAGTCATTTTTTCAGGAAAACTCAAATTTTATTTTTGACGAACTTACCATGTTTTAAAATCAACAAAAAAAACAAATATTTTCGATATTTGGATGCTACTTTTGCGGAAAGATGAATAGGATGAAGAAGATCAGTGGAATGGTCACCGCGTATTCCAGATCTAAAACCCCTAGATTTTTTGGGGCTATTTGAAATAAAGTGTTTACTTCAATCGACCTGCCATGTTGGCAAATTTGCAGCAGAAAATGCGGGACGAAGTGGTACAAATCAGCTCTGAGTTGATTGAAAGGATTACAGTTTGAACATTTAAGATGTACGTTGTTCTAAATTGTAGAATATTTGTTGTGGTGGTTTCATCAAAAATAAAATTTGAGTTTTCCGAAAAAAATGTCTTTTTCTCAACAAAATTGTTATGCAAAATATTAATTTTTTATATAGTTATTCAAGTGTCATTTAAAGAAATAAAATTGATCTGTCCGAGGAATTTTCTTAAACACGTTGCATAATTGAGTTAAAGCTTGGTTCCAAACTTTATCATCACACCGTATTTTTTTATTTCATAAATAAATTTGTTCTATCTCGCCCTCCAAACCATTCAATTACCGAAAATTCATTTCTGTAATCTTGCTTCTAATATGAAGTTTTGTTTCTTTAAAATAGTCGACTCATACTTTTATTTTTTTGTAAATTCTTTATTTGGTAAAAACATGTTGAGGTACTTATTCTTCAAAATACCTGGTTTTCGGAAAAAAAAATCCTCGATGTATTCATAAAAATGAAAAAAATAAAATAGTGATAGTAACGGCATTAAATTAAAAAAAAAACATATTGTTAAACCTAAACTGGCTGTTAGAAACTTGGCCATACAATTATTTTGGAGAAAATCATTTCCTAAATAAAAAAATACCCCAAAACAGTTCATAATAATAATATGTTGTACATAGTTACACAATGGTTGGAGTCATAGAAATAATGATGTGAACATTCTACATATTATTGACAACACAGTTGTTTCAAAACCAAAGTTAACTGACAAATTAAGTTTGTTCATAAATCGTGCGACCCTGAAAAATACCAAAGATCTGATAACAATGTGATTTGGGATTAAATTTTTCTATCTTGCCTAATTGATACATTGCAAACTAACATTAATTGCATAAATATTAATCAAGCATGAAAAATTATTATGCCATTTGTGCATTGACCAGGATCGGTCTTAATGTTTTATAGTCGTATATTTCAGTTGTTTTATTTACTTTCTTTATAATTCTGGAAATAAAACTTGGATCACATAAACAATGATAAATGAGAAAGTTGAAACTAATGGTAAAAAAAATTTTTTCAAAGTAAAAACTTATTAAAAAAATTGCATAATTCAATGATTTTTATATTTTTACTTAAAAAAAATTTTTTTGCCATTAGTTTCAACTTTCTCATTTATTATTATTTTTATGTTTTGATAAGTTGTATGTTTTTATAGTTTATATTGTTTTATCTTGTATATTATTATTATTGTAGACCTGAAGATGGCTGATTAGCCGAAACTAGTCGTCAATTTTGTAACTAGCCGCATTAATTAAAACAGTTTGTGGTAAAGATTTTGAATGTTGATTGTTTCCAAAAAATTAAATACTATTTTTAAATAGAAAAGGAAAAGTTATTTTGCCTCAGTAAATATATTTATTTTTTTTAATTGGTTTTCGGATACACAATTTATACAGATAAACATTGTATAAGTATTTTAATAATAGGGTTGTAATGAATATGTTTAAAAAATGAAAGTGAAAAGAACTTCTAAAAATGTTTTAATGCGGCGCCATTATAACTTTAAATCATCACCTAATAGATCCAAATGAATTTTAAATAGAAAATTTTTTATCATTCTATAAAATTCTGATTTATTAAAAATAATGGCAGTATTGTAAATTTATAACAAAACCTTTCACTTTATTACAGTAATGACAACATCGCAAAGTTTCAACAAGTTTCAGATCATAACTAAATAAAACAAATATATATCTACCCCACATTTTTTAATTTATCCCCTTTTCGTACCACCTGCACAAGATCAGGTTGATATTCTGAACTTTCGTCACAGTAACAACAGAAATTATCTTCGCAATCATTAATAAACGCACTTCTAAAGATTATTGATAAAACTATCGACAAAAATAACAATGTGTTAAAAATATTATTACAACCATTCAACAAGAAATATCTCATTACATTTCTATCGTAAAATACATTAAATATATTAAAATAGCAACAAAACCAAAGAGTAATATTGTATATAATAAGTATTAATGGAAAAACTAGGAAGAACCGATATATAAGTACATTTTTTAATTTGCCATCACCGTTTTGTGACACATGTGTGAGAACGTTACGTCAAAAAACTGCAACTTTATCGATTATTGAACTATCGATGTATGGAACTTTTGAAACTTTGAATAAATTAAATGAATTCACCTCTCCTGTTTTGAAATATTCCCGCGCACTCCCACTCTTAAATATATTGTAGGAGAAAGAAAGGCAAAATAATTAAGTTGGCAATTTAAAAGTACCTACTTTTTTCATTGTTATTACTGTTGTATTTTGTTGTCCCAGTTCTTGTTAGTACTTTTGACATATTGTCACTTTTATATGTTACTAGAATGAGGAGAAATTTTAGGGTAGTGGGAGGTACGCCTGAGCATAGTTGACCCGGTGTTTTCTTATCAGGAAGGGTCTATTAGATGTACTGGATTTGATTTTTTTTATATCCGTTACCTCAGTAAAAAATGAAGGAACACAAAACAAGCAAAGTCTATGAATTACTTTCTGAAATATTGACCATATTATTATTTAGTAGTTTTTAACTTTTAAATCCGTCTCTGTTACTGATTTCAGATAAGTAGGATACAGTTTTACATTTTCAGGCGTTTTATATTCATTGGAGATGGTCTGAATTTGTGCTAAATGCGGTAACTTTATGTAATATTTAATTATATTACAATCAGGCGCTACTTGAACAGACCTGAATTCGTTATTTGCATTTACTAATAAATCGGCAATACCATAACAAACCGAGTAACAAAGATTACGCACTGGAAATAAAGGCTATTAGCGAAGAAGTAGTATTGAATATAAATTACAAATGGCAACTAAAGTACTTTAACCTCTACACGTTTAAATGTTTTGGTACAAAAATTGCTAAATTAATCATGGTTATGAAACGTGAAAAGCTATCGACCAGAATTGAGACATAATACATTTTGTATATACAGGATCGTTGGTAGATCTGTTGATGGATTAATAGACGGGGTAACCCATTGAAAAGGAGCTGAAGGGCATAACTGCCAGGAAAAGATTTTATCGAAAAAAACCTGAAACACGTCAATTTTGTTTTTAAGGGAGACAACTTTTGAAAAAAAAATTATGTCCTAAGCTTTACTTTTCTAAGAGAGGGTAAGATAAAACGGTTTATTTTCGAAATATTTGGCTTTAAAAATACACTACATCACAATTTTCACAAAACATAAAAAATATTTCTAATAAGAATGTTATTCATCGAGAAAAGAATAAACTTTAATCCAATAAATGTTCAAATTGAACACCACCATCATCCATACAATTGTATAAATTTTGTTCAAATTTTTGTCTGACATTCTCCAGCATTTCAGTAGTTATTCTCTTGTATTCATCAATAATGCGCTTTAGATTTTAAATGCCCCCATAACAAAAAATCTAAAGGGGAGAGGTCTGGTGATCTGGTTGGCCATTCTACAGCAAATCTTCGACATATCCATTGGCCGAGAAAGTTTCTTTCTAAGAACTCCCTAACAGCATAGGCATAATGCGATGGAGAACCATCTTGCTGGAAAAATAAATGTTGTTCCGAGAATCTGTCATCGTTCTCAACAATGTCAATTAAGGTAGAGTAAAATAAGTCTTCCAATATTTCAAGATACTGTTCTTCTGTCAAACTGCCCTTATCACAACACATATTTTTATTTATTAATTTTCAAAATAACACCGACTTTTGCGTTTAGAAAGATTTTCGGTTTTGTACTAGTGAGAAATTTAAAAACTATGGGGTACGCTTACGATTTCTTTCTTTTGTTAATAGTTTATATAAAAAATTAACTAAATTTATTTTCATCAAAATAAATAATGAAAAGGTAAATTATACTTATCTGAATGTTGACGGTATTACGAAGTTGCTTTTTAAAGTTCTATTCAATCGACCCAGGTTTCGATGTTTTGACACATCATTTTCGAAATAGTTTCCAGAAAGTAAGAGTTGAAACAATTAATTTAATTCTATCAAAATTCTTGTTTGATTTTAATTTATTTTGTTATCCCTTATTTCAGGCATTCCCAACTTTTTTGCGTTAAGCCTCTCCAGATTATTAAAAAATATGTTCATAATCCCCTTCAATTTCTTACGACCTGCTATATTTGAATGATTTTCTATGGTAAAACTAATAAATTTTACATAACTATTTATTAGCTGTATTTTGTCTAAATAATATTGTTTTTGTAGTCTTTTGAAATATGGTTTAATTGGTTTTTAGTTTTTATCTAACATTTACTATAATTTTTTGTTTTTTTGTATTTTTTTTTGTAATTCCTGCCTGTGTGTATTTCTTTTATATGTATATACCAATATTAAATTAATTATTTCAATCCTTACTTTGTGGAATTTATTCGTAAAAATATAAAAAAGATCACTCGTACTTGTTTCAAAAATGGATTTAGTGAAACTTGGTTAGAGAAAGATATTTACTAATATCTTTAAAATACAGTGGAAATTCAAGATAAACATAATTTATCGTTTTTATATTTACATACCAATATGTTTATATGGTATGATTTCAAAGACAGTGTCACTTTTATGTGAAAATCTTGATTAAATAAAGTATTGAGCTTTCTTTGACTGATCAACTTTTCATATACATGTTTTTCCAAAACTTGCAGCAATGATTTTTTAAGAGTCTATCGGGAAATATTTTACTTGCATTCACTACTTCTTTCTCTATATTTTTTATATAAAATTTTGGAGAAATTCAATTCCAAATTAGATACGAGGTATGTACGTTACTATTGATGCCTTTTACACTTTATATTAAAAATATGTGAAACCTATATAATCGCAGAAAATAATATTACGTCGGAGATTTCTTTATTGGCAAACACAAAATATACTCCATTGTCATAATTCTATGAAACTATAAGCATGCAGACAAGCTGCGTCTTCACATCTATGCATTTTTTCATTTTTATATGCAATAATATGAGAATGACTAAAAATGTTCATAAACCTCACACATTTTAATTATTTTAAATTAACAAGTTAAAATCGTCATCTGAGAATTAAATAACTGCACTTCATAAAACCAACGTTGGCGTTATATTTCTACCTACCTATTATCTATCAACTTAGGTATATCCATTATTCATAAATGAAAATTACAGTATACAGTCCAAACCTCAGTTATATACCCGACCTTGTAGCTTTCAGACAAGTTATTTTCTTGTTTCGTATACAAACAAATTGTAGAGAAAGCAAATGGTTTCACTTGCACTTATTAAATTAGACGTTTTGTTGTAATAAAAAGAAAATCAGAATGTACAATCCATTCGTTGTTATAGTTATTTTAGTTATTTTTGTGTTTACAAGAAAATGTAGTATGTTTATTATATCATACATATGTATGTAAAAGTAATTATTCTTGACATTTCATTAACTACTTTATACATTCCATTTCGACAAAAAACTTATAAACTGAAACTTTGTAATACTTTCGCTGCGATTAATGGCTCTAAATTTCATAATTATAGAAAAAAATACTACAACAAAGCGTTAAGCAACTTTTAAATATAATCAATTAGGTTAGGTTAGGTTTTTTCATAAAGAAATATTAACAATAAATTCAAAAAGGCAGGCTTGTAGATGAGCTTGGTATTGGTAAATTACATCCCAGTATCTAGCAAATTAAACATGTATTTTGCATCCCCTTATCGATAGTTAAATTGCATCTCCGACATCCCTTATTTCCTTATGTTATTAGTGGACCCAGCCGGTTACAAGGATTATCTTATGCCCCCTTTCATTAGAGTTGTAGGTGATTGAATTGGTTAGGTTAGGTCAGGTTACATCAAAAATACTTAAACTTTAAAATAAAAACCAACATCAAGAGGTTTGTCTAACTGTGGCTCCCTTAGGTCACACTAATTGTGGTACGTCCCTTTAATTGCCCCTGTAAGATTTTTCTTGAAATACCCCTTAAGCCTCGCGGACAATGTATTGCTGGAGGTGTTTATTTTGCCCATCCTGACATCTTCGTGGATGTCTTTTTGCTCCCTTTTGTTTAATGTTAACAGTCATTGATTTGACCTCTTCTTGCCTCCTCCTTTAATATTGGTCGTTGAGGTGAGCGGAGTGGAATGGCTTGCTGACATTATTGACCCTCTTCCTCAACTTACCTCGCTTATTTACCTAATTCTCTTTGCAGTTGGTGGTGACATCGTATTGTCCCCCAACGTTCTCATTTGGCACAAAGTTAGAAAAACCTCTTGGTGTTGGTTTTTATTTTCAAGTTTAAGTATTTCTGATGTTTTTAAGTTTATTCTTTAACAGTTTTTTAACATTTCACTTTATATTGTTTATAATTTTATTTCATTACCACATGTATTTTTCATTAATATATTTATTTCCATTCCTGTTTCATTATAATTAGGTAAACTTGGTAACATGTGTTTAAGATCATAGAATTTAATTGTACAATTTTTGTGACTTAGTTTTAAATCTTTTCAAACCTGAAGATGACTTTATAAAAGTCTAAACTAGTTATCTTTGATTATTAATAAAAATTGTTATGGTATGATTTCGAGTTTCCTTTGACGATTCTGTAAATATTATAGTTTTATTTTATTACCTAACAAAGAAGCAGAGGGTGTAGCTAAGCCAATATGTGAAAAAACCACTATTTGGATAGCTGGAAAGGCCTATCAACATCTCAGAAAAGAAATCTCCTCTATCTGTACAGCTCAAGCAAGACCCTTTTAATGGAATTTTCCTGTTTACTTAGAAAAGGATTTACTACATTCATAAATTCGTTTACAATACAATTACAATTCGAATACAATATAACTGTCTATATCTATGTATAAAAGATAGTCCAACATTGATCAGCAATACTTCTAGGATGATATAGTTCATCTAAAAATAAAGCTACCTTTTTATATACATTTTTTTCGAAAGCTCAATAATGAGGGACATACAGCCCTCTAAAGTTATATAAAAAAAATGTTTCTTTAAAATATCTTCAAAATAACATAGACATAGAAGCTTTGAATAAAGATATTTAATTTAATGTTATTAGTCATTTCATTTCTTCTAGTTTTTGGCGGTAAATACCATTGATTGAGTCATATTTTTTTAAATACGTAAGAATTAAAAAAATTGGTAACTAAGATTCCCTGGCCTTTTTTACGCAAAAAATACTCTTGATTCGTTTCCATAAATAGTATCGTTTTCGAATAATTTAAACATAAAAGTATACGTGCAAGTTACTCTTGATGTATCATCCCAAAATTAATTGTTTCTAAGAAATTGAAACTAAAAAATTCAAGGAAATTCAATGGACAAACAATCAAATATGTTAAAAACACTATTTTTTTAAACTATTTTAGAGGTCTGCATCTCCCTTATTATTGAGCTATCGAAAAATATGAATATGAAAAGGTACCTTTATTTTAAGTCGAACTATCACCCCTAGAATTATTGCTCGACAATTTTGGACCTCCCTGTATATGTATATATAATTTTAATATACTGAATACATAATTTTGTACCAGTGACAGTGAAAAATTATAGATGTTTTTCGCTGTTTTCTACCAAAATTATATTAATGTCGATTGACGTATTCTGTATAAATGTAAATGTTTAATGTGAAAATAAATATTACCAAAAACGAATAAGCTTTCGGCTGTAGGTGACCTTCAACTTGACTTCCAACACTAATTTTGTCAAGGAAGAAACTTTCTTCTTTTCCATTTTTAACTAGAGGTTTATCATATCATAAATTTACCGTATATACAAAAATGGATGTATATAAAAAAATTAAATGTTAAATAATATACATATATAATTGAAATAAATGGGTGGTTTCGCTTTTATTTTAAAATCCCAGTTTCATTAAAAATCAGTATAAAATTTGCAGCCACTAAAAATAAGTTAAATAAAAAAACATAATTTTTTTTCTTATAAATTTTATAAAAATTAGGTTTTCAAATTGTATTCTATGGCACTACTATGATAATTTCAGAATGAAAAACTAGAAAATAGCATACATTTTCCGGTCAAATTAGTTTTGGCCACATTTTTTCAATTAGGAATTCACAGGGAGACTGGAACAACACACCAACCCAGTAATAAAATTTCAAAAGCAGACCAACGATATATAGAGCGTTATAAAAACATTTTAAAAGATGTACCACAGAACCCTTTTTCTATTTAAAAAATTAAGAATACAACGCTATTTGTTATAACTTCAAAATATGCTCCAAGTAGTACTAATTATTTTTTTCTGGGGAGGAAGAGATACTGACCTTGTTAAAACATCCTCTTTTCCTTGTCCGTTTTCTTCTGAAAGGATCACTCCAATTCCTTCAAAGACACCACCTCCTCCTCAATGCTGTTATCCAGGTTTTTATTTTTAGGTGCTTCCAATGGCTAGAATAGGAAAATTTCCCTATCGCAAAGCCTCACATTCCCCAAAATACACCAGAAGGTGGTTTGGTACCCGAAAGCTACGTTAGATAATGAGAGAAGGTTTTTGGCCAAGTCTTGTCTTCATCAATATACCCTTAAGTTGATAATGGGGAAATAATTCTAGATTCCCTTTCATAGTCGTAGATATTGCATAAAAAAATAATTAAGATTAGCACCGTTATGCTTAGTGATAATTTCTTCAGAATGTTTCTATAAAAAATGAAATAATAAGAGAAATCTTTAATAAATTTTAGAAATAAAGTACCTAATCAAATTACTGTAATTACGTCTAGATGATTTCACGAAATCAAACACTAACATATATTTATCATTGTTAACAAAGAAAGTGATATTATTTTGCACTGCTAGATTAGATGATTTGGAATGTTTTAATATCGGGGTCAAAATTTCAAAAATGATATTAAAAGTAAAGACCGACATCAATTACTTGAAAGTCAATTAACACGATAAACAATTATTAAGCGTTTACACCCAATTAATTAATGTAATGCTTTGCTCTGGTTGGAAATTTTGTCTCGATTTTTCACGCTCTGGTTTTTTTCGGTCATCCTTTTTAACTTGACACGATGCACGATTTGACTGCATTACGGAACATACACACTAGTAAACCCATGTTCAAAATGACACCAATAAGAAAAATGCATCTTTTACCAGTATTAAATCTCTATTTTCCGATTCAGAAAAAACTTGAGATACTTATACACATATATAATGTTGTCTACATTGTTGGATTTAATTTTTTGTTAACTTTTACTACAAACATAACTTTTGTTTTCTTTATACTAATTTTCATTTCTTTATTTCTTAGTTACCAATAAACTAACCAAACTAAAAAATATTAAAAATTTCATATATAATCTAACCAATTTGTAATAACAGGAGATAGAAGGGACAGATGTTACAAACATATTTTTTATAACAAATAAGCAGAAATAATGGGCCTGGCTGAAAATAGAAATATTAATTATTTTTTACACATCAGTCGATTTGTTTATTGTTGGTCTCAACCGTCATATAGTTTGGACTGTCTAAGTGATCATGAATCTATCTAATATTGGTCAAATTTCATTTTTAGTCAGACCAACGCACCTAATCGTAATGAAACAATATTTTTGAACTTTTTAGTTATTTAATTAAAATATTCATATTTAAAAAAGTTTCACTATTCAACGCACCAGATTGATAATGAAATATGCCTCTTCAATTTGTGTTTATTTTTTAACACCCCATAAATTTTAAAATGGAAATTAAACCTAGATATTATATTATAACTTATTTATAAATCAAAACCATATGCCACTGATTTTATGCAAATGTAAAGAAAGCTCTATATTATAAATAACATATGTGTAATACACAATTATGTTAAATATTTTTAAAATTATTCACACTTAAAGATCATCGAATTGTTATATTCTTGAAAGTGAAAGCAATGAAGTAATTTTAACATTTTGAAATATATTTAATAGCTAATTTTAATAAACATTTTTTTAATATGATTTTATTCTGATCCAGTTTTTTGTATAATTAATTTTTATTTTTAAGTTTGTACCTAAAATTATTAAAAAAGGTAAGAATTAATACATCTTTACCTCATTATATTTTACAATTAAGATAAAACATTTTGATAGTTTTCTAAACAATAAAAATCATGACATATGTTTCATGATGGATAATAATAACAAAGAAGAATGAAAAAACCAAAGAAAACGTTAAACAAATACAAGAAAAAGAATAAACGATATTAACTAAAACAATAAATAAGAAAGGAAACATATAAAAAGTCATAACCAAGGCCATGATAGAAAAATTTCAAAAGGAAAATAAATGAGAAAATGACTCAGAAATGTTAATCCTCCAAGAAATAAAACAATAAATCTAAAAATTAGTAAGGAACATTTCACTTTATAGTTACCATTATAGAGAAACAACAAATAGGGTCTAAATGGAATAATCTTGAATGCTTATTGATAATTGATAATGTATTGGAACAAGAATATCTGCAACTTGGCTAATAATTAGAAAGGCCAAAGAAGATAGTAAAACCAAGAAGAAATTTTCAATAGTGTAAGTCACAATAAAAAAGTAGGAGAAACATTAATGCAAAATTAGTGGAAATACGTAAAAACAACTATAACTGAAGTATCAGAACAAACAATAAGATTAAAAACACGTGAGAAAATAAAGGTGGTTTAATAGTTCGAAGAAAAATGCAAAAATCTGACAGAAAAAAAACAGATAATCTAAATAGTAGCTATAGAAATGACCAAAAAATCTAAACGAATGTAGATTCTGACTGGGACACATATTTTATGAAATTGTATAATATGGTAGAACAGAAAGGGAAAGCTTTCCTCTCAGAGACCCCACATACTTTATTTTTCTTTCAGCCTCCCCACAATCTTCCTCCATTACCAGTTCCACCATTATTCTTGTACTCTCGTTTCCATGCAAAGATTCCCTCAAAATCATAATTTATTAAGACTAAGATGATTACTGATTGCGGTCCTGATTTACCTGTTTACTAATCACCATGGTTCTTAGTTAAATAACTGTTTTAATACTATGGTGGTTGTAATAAAATCTTCAATTTAATTAGTAATTAAAATTAATCTTGCTGAATTAACATCGTTTTACTTGGGAATTTGTCAAGGATATCAACTTTTAATAGACTGTGTTACCGTTGAAAGTTATGAAATAGTAAATTGTACCATTTTTGCAGGAAGTTCTTACTTAATGTTGAAACAATATTTAAGTCGACTCGTTCCGCTTGGTTTAACATTCGAACAGCAAAACGTTTTATCCATGTTTTAAATTAATTTACAAAAGAAGACGTTAAAAATAAAGCTGGTATCCATATTTTCAAAATGTACCTAATGGTTTTATATAAATTTGGTTTCAAATAGTTCATGTTTTCATTATAAGCAAACTTGGTATCTAGCCACATAATAAAAATGGATCAGAAGAGATTTAATTAAAATATATGGCTCACAGGATTTCTGTAAAAAAAGAAGACTACCAATAAAAATATGGATAGATCAAACAAAAGAGAGAGGAAGAAACAAGAGAATTTCTATGAAACTGAGAGAGACACAAGAAGAATTGAGTATGTATAAACGATTGAAAATGAAAGGAAAAGGAAAAAAGAAGAACAAGTGGGAATAACATGGGAAATGATATTAGATGCAAAGAATCGCAAAGCAGGAACTGTAACAACATGAAATGAAGGGCAAAGTAAAATATTATATTTAAGGGCACGACTGTTATTAGGTCTAACAAATATAAATAGAAGTTTGAACAAAATCATTATCTTGAAACTTTCCTAAATGGTAACTTAAATAATAGCAAATGTAAGCAGGTGCATAATTATTAGGTAGGTATATATTTAATTTGAAGTTTTTAAATTGCAAGAATTTTTAGGAATGACATGATAAAAATAAAATACTAGTAGATGAGAACAAAATTTAAATGTATCCGATATTATTAGTTCCACAAGTAAAGCTTTTTTTAAAGGAACTATTATGTCGCGTCCAGACCAATCACAACAGAAATCCGAAGACAAAAAAACCGCTGAAATGTTTCAGAATTGTTGAAAAACTCAAAGTTTCTGTTTTGTCTATTAGGTCTGGGCGCGGGATTATATAACATCTTATCCAATATTCAGAATTTGGGGCTGCGCCTCGAATTTTTTTTTTAATGAATTATTTTTGTGTAAATTGTTTTTACCTTCGATTCTCGATTATATTATGACTGATTATAATTTAAATATTCAGTCACTTGTATTGCTATATTGTCATTATTCTCTGTAAACAACGTTAAAACAATTGTAGCTGAGATTATTTAATCTCTAATAGTTTCATCGGGAGTGGTACTTGGGCAGGTTCTTTGGTATCTTCAGATGTCCGGAGAAAGTAGGAGCAGTACGATGACATAGTTCCGTGAAAACATTTCTTCAAACTGAAGGTCGTACTAAGCGCGAGCTGAGCCTAACTGTTATTTATAGGCATTGGTAATAATTAAGACATTCTTCAGCATTTCTTAGAAGAAAGTGAACTTATTTTTTCATTTAGAAATATAAGGCACTCCTTGCAATTGTATTTGTAACTCGACAATCCGTACAATATAAATTATGAACAAATATTAGAGCCAAACTTAAATTTATAATACCCTTATTTATAATAAACTCACTCTAACATTTAAATGTTACTAAAAATGGTGTTTGCATTGCCTACAATTCTATAAGTGGTTCCCATGGTTATAACTTCTTTCTGGGAGTTCTCTCCCCAAGAATTATTAATTAATTTTATAATTTCTTGGTCTCAAGGGTGTGTCTTTTATGTGATTTGCGATGTTTTTCTTAAAATGAATTTTGTTCCATAGTTTAGTTGTAGAAACTTTGTTCAGTATCTCCAACACATTGTTTCTTTTTAATTTAAAATTATAGTAAATTTCTCAGGATTACAAAACGCTATTTAGCATTTTAAATTGTTTTTATTTAGATAATTTTTAGGAAAGTAATTACTTCATGGACTATCCAGAATACATAAAAAATGTATAGATCAATATTCTGGGCATTACTAGTAGTTTGTTTCAAATTGTTAAAGAATCTTTTATTTTTGTCACAAAGAATCGAATTTTTTAAAATTCTGAATTTACAGAAATATGTGTCACCAACAAATACATTATAAGAAATGTTTATTGCGACTTTGACATGAAAACAAGAATTCAATGACAATTGCAAAAGTCACTTTATGTTTATCTAATTTTTGCCTCTTAATTAATAGATGCAAGTTATCGATATAGAAATTGTTTGCCATAAAGAGACAGGCTGGGATTGTTAATAGCTGCGGTCTTTTTTTAATAGTTATACAGCCTCAGGGTTAAAATTATAATTTCATTTGACGACCACTTTCACTAGGAGGTCAATGTCTTTCACTTAAAATTTAATAAATAATAAGAAATGAATAATATTATATTTTAGTGAACAAGTAGAGCAAAAACAAAAAATTGTGGCGGCAACTGAAAAGAAATTCCTTTTTAATTTTATATTTTTTATTTTAATAAATATGTAGAAACACAATTTTTCACTTTCCATATCAATAATTATTGGTGGCATTAATTTATCTTGTTTTACCAGGACTTACAATATAAAAACATTTTATTTATATAGTTTGATCTTATGTAGTACTGATTGAAAATATAAAGATAATATAAATACATATACATTGTCAAGGTTCAGACCATATTTTCCATTTAAGGGAGATAATAAGTCGCGATATCGTTTAAAGCTTTTTATAATCAATTCCAACGTGCACCTACTAGGGAAAATTTTATTTGGACTTTTTCGTGTAATAAGTAAATCATCTATATTCCTGAAAATTAAAAAAAATATGTGTAGATGACATTGGTTTCAAACGAGCCCTAATTGTCGATCAATTAATGGAGATAACCATATAAATTCAAACCATGGAAGACACTCCATAAATTTAATATAAATGCCAAAAATTGTTATTAAATAGTGAAATGATTAGAATAAATACAAGAAATTTACAAACTAGATTTTCTTTGCAGATATTTTAATGAAGTGGTATGTATATCTTTATATTTTTAGGTGAACGCTGAAATAGATTATTAGATAGAATATTTATTTTAAATGAGATCATTTTATTATCACATTTAAAATAAAATACTTTTGGCTACTTAATTTATATTTTATTTATTTAACAAATAAAAAACCTTCCAGATTAACTTTCTTTAATATCAAAAATGCAACCACTAAATTAAAATAAGAAAAACTTACAAGAAATAAATAATATTTTTAATTTTGGTCAATACTGCCTTCATAAAAAAATATACAAAATATATCCCTAAAATATAAATCAAATATGTTTAATGCTTAAGAAAATTATTAGTTTGATAGATAGATTACTTATATAATTATATACATTCTATATAGATGACAAATTTTTATAACCAACTATTGAAAAAGTTTTTCAACAGAATAATAATAAATTCATAGACATAGATATTGAACAGGGGACATATAAAACAGTCTTGGCCAGTTTGGCATATGAAGAATGTCACACAATACTTAACTATCATGTATTTCTGTACTGAATAAGAGTTTCACATAAAAAACTCCTGGGTGGAGTGTGACAATGTAAGTCATGCATTAGGTGGCCTATCGAGACAACTAATTTCTAAAACTCGCAAGCCTCTCATGCTTGGATCTGTCAATTTTAGACCTCTTGGTTCATATACCCTTTCATTTTGCTCTGCTATATACTTGGAGATCTTCTTCAAACACTACAAAAAAAAGATAAAAATTAGAAACATCTAAATGTGTCATACATATTTTGTATGTAACTTGGTATCAAATTATTTGACAAACTATTTGTGGTGGCAAGCAATACCTTGTTATTTTGATGACTACTTATTTGAATATTTTTCTGTATAATCATTTAATTATTTGTAAGTATTTACTTACCCTTTCATAATGGGTTTCTTTACAAATATAAATTAAGTAAGCAGTCAAACATGCCAAACAACCCTCGCAGTAAGTCGAACAAGTTGCCTTTTCAGCTTCTGCGAAATACGAATTCAGTCTGTTCACTGTAGTTTCAAATGCTTGTCTCTCAAGCTAAAATAAACAAATATTAATTATAAAATATATAATATATTTGTTTCGTACCCTGCCTTCCAGTTCTTGAGGAAACCTATTTTGAAATTTAACAAGGGTTCCTTCACTGTAGTCTCGCTGAATAAAAACTTTCAAACATTGAGATTGTGCCATCTGTTCCGTTTCACCAGTTCTAGCACCATTGTGGTGATTGCTCATCTTTATTTGACCTATTATGTATAAAATTAATATTAAAATTAGAATAATCTAAGAATATAATTAGTAAAATAAATTAATGTAGATTAACTGCACTCGACATTTCGACACGTGACATCACACGTCAACGTCAATTCTCCTGTCACTGTCATGTTAACAGAAAACGTGTTCCGAAATGTACCCTACGAGGCTCACAAATTTGGGTAATGTGTGTTGCCTAATAACAAGAATACTCAATTTTCAAGAGTGGGTGTATCGAAAGTTTTAAAAAAGGTTTTTTTGGCTGTTGATCGAATTATTCAAATATTTTCAATTTTTTAACATTGTTTTATCTGTATTATGGAAGATGTACGAATATTCAAAACATTGTAACTTGCTTGACACATAATAAATAGTTTTTCTAATTCATGAAAAATGGGAAAGGAATATTTATCCCTCATTGTGCTTAATTTTTGTATATAAAGAGTATTAAAGTTTAATGGTGTGTGATTTCCAGTTAAAAATGTCAAATTCTAATGTAAAAAGTGCTATTATGTACTGACATGCTATAAAAGTTTAGGAAAACTTTATATCTTATATTTTCGACGCAGCGGGGTGAATACCAATAATTTTAGTATAATTTGATTTTTTTTCAAATACTGTTGGATTATTTTATTATTCTCATAGATCTAAAAATAAGCAGTTACACATTTCTATTTTAAAATTTAAAATCTGGTTCTCTATGGGATCATAATTTGTACCCCCCCCTGCCTTTTTTTTAATATTTTTTAAATTTTCTTAATAAACTTTTTACTATGAAAATCAGTGAAATTTTATACGTCTTTAAGACGAAATTTTTAAGATCTGAACACTTAAATGAATTAACTACACATTTTGAAAAAAAAAATGTGTATTTGCTTATAGTTAAAGGCAATACTTTTATGAATTTTAAGCAAAATTCATGTCGCTGTTTTCGAGAAAAAATACCTAATTAAGAAACTGAGTATTCCAAGTATAAAAGAAAAAAGTGTTCCTTCAATTTTAATGATTTTTTTAAAAATAACGACAGAAGACTATTTTTTTTTTAGAATTTATGTTACAGATTTTGTATTATATCAAAAATAAATATTTATTGCAAAACATATTTCTTAATATTATCATTAATCTTAATTTTATACACAGTACGGTTATTTTAGACATGGGAAAATCTATTTTCAGTAAAACATTAAATATTTTTCCATAAAAGTATAATAAATGCCACAATTTGAATTACACAATTTTTTTATGTGTCGTGAGCTAAAATTTGTAATGATAAAACAATTGTAGTAAAAACACTTAAATTAAAGTACAATATTATTTTAAATTCTTCTTGTTAATTTACAGGCATTATTAAGAAAGGTCGGAATAATTGAATGAGTAGTGGGCCATTTTAATTTTTATTTAGAAACAATATTTGTACTGTAGTAGATCTTCGTATTCTTTTATTTCGGCAAATCATATGAGACAAAGATAGATATTTCGATCTTATTAGATATATTTGCTTTGTTCCAAAAGTTCCACTATGCCTCCTTTTTATTTTAGACTCTTGTTATTATTGAGGTTCTCTATGGTTTTCTTTATTTCTTGTTCTGTGGTCCCCAAAATTTCATTATCACTTTTCACTGGTACCCTCTGTTGCGCTCCCTTTTCAGTTTAGTTTATTATTTTGCGAATATATGCTCTTCAGTTATCTCGATTTTTGAACACCCCCTAAAAAGTTCATGATTTTTTCCTCTTTGAGTAATTGAATATCTTGCTTTTTGCCTCAGTGCTCGAAATTATTGTTAGCCTGCTAAAAGTGATTCTTGACATGATTATTGAACCTGAGAACTGTACGTTTTACATATAATTATTTATTTAAACTTCAGAAGCTATAAGGAACCATTTAATAATACAATATTAAATCAAACAGACCATATAACTTAATAAATATATTCATAAAAACATCAATAAAATATAATTTCACTTATATGGGTATCTTAGTCACAATATTAAGAAAAATATAAATATAAGCATAATATACATATTCAAATATAAAATGTACGGAATTTTTTAAGTCATATAAACTAGAGAACAAAAATCCTTCAAAATACTATTTTATAAGTCAACAAAAAATACTCCGTACTTAAACAAAACTAAATAAAATATAATACGGAGTGGATCGCGAATATGAGAATTTCAACAAAATAAAATTAACCAAAGAATAATGTATAGGGCATTTTTAGCGTAATTTAATAGAAATCAATTTTATTTAAGAAAATTCTAATACATTTTTTCACGAATAGATCCACTTCAATTTTTATATTTTTTGCACTGTTTAATTGACAGTTTACAAAATAAACCAACGTATTGTTTCTGCTTATTTATATAATTATGCATATTAACATTATTGTGTTTTCATATTATTCGCAAAAATTTAAATTTTTTGTGCATTAAAAAATTAGTGCAAATAGACAATGCATAAGTTAAAAATGTTATAGATTGTTCAAGTAAACATAATTTTTTAACTAAAAATATCAAAAAAATGGAATAAAATATATTAGTCACAAAATTATATCTACTGGAACAAAAACAATATTTAATAACATATGGAGAATCGACGTATATACTAAATATATTTAAAATAATTTTTATCACAACAGTCAAGAATTGAATAAATTTTACTGGCAATATTTTTTACAAATTTTTACAATTATTCTAAAAATAAAGTTAACCAAAAAATCTACACTATTTAATGAGTTAAATATAAGTATCACTCAACTTAAAAATTACAATTTTAGAAGACGAGAAACCATAAAAATTTCAACAAAGATCGGTATATGTAGTTTTCAGCTTAATTTGTGAGAACAAACCAAATTTAGCTAATTACAATGAAGCGTTTAAAAACTTTAAAAAGTGTAGATATAGCTCATTTTATGTCGATTTGGCGCAAATCACTTTAGCTTAAATGCTTCCTAAGAGAGCTAGAAATCTTTAAAGATGGCGCTCTAGAATCGGTTTTTTCAAATAAATTTACTTTTAAAAGAATTCTTGTCAAATAATGTTATTATGTATATTTATTTCTTAAAATGTGCCAAATTAAATTGCTTGAATACGAAGTTATTTGGAGGATTATTGGATATTGTAGCAATTTGACCTATTTGACAAATTTCTTTATTTTTACAAAAAATGATGATTTTTTCAAAAACGGTTCGTCTTAGAGACTTTAGGTAAGAGCATAATTTTCTGGTTAAAATTTCGAAATTTGTTAAATATAATGTCAAAATGGCAACATTTAGTGAGAGAAAACAATTATGATTAAAAATATCGTATATCCCATCCACACGAGCCTCTGATGACTACAATTAAAAAATCGTATACAATCTATTTGGATGTTTTTTGGATAAGTTGATTTCTGTCAAATCGACATAAAATCAGCTCTGGATTTTGAAGCTTTTTCTTTGAAAAGCAACTCTGGACATCCTGTACACATTTCTTTGAATAATGTCATTTGGCTAGTTTGTACCAAATATTTATTATTATTAAGTCCAGTACTTTCTTCAATGCAATGGTTTATTTACAGACAATTGCGGAGGTATAATCTACATTTGAAATGATAGTTTATCGTTTATTTTGATTTTATCTTGATAAATAGAGTATTATTATTAGTTATTTTATAACATTCTGCATCGTAGTGCTAACTTACGAATTATCCGTCTATCTCTAATTAAGAGATTTTGGCATTTTTACATTTTAAATTACAAGTTGTAATGAATGTTGTATTAGGTACTTACCTAAATCTTTTGATAGCTATAAAAAAGTACATATAGTTCATTTATTTAGTTTAGCATTGATAACAGTGATAAGTGTTGCCAAAATTATCAAATGGTAAAGAATATACAAGTTCACATTTCACAGGAGATCATTGATGGTTGTTTCATTCGCTGTGAGTGAACCCACACATCCACAAACTTTATTCACAGAAGAAAATTGCAAAATATCGAGTTCATTTTATGTCGATTTGACCCAAATCACCTTTTTCAAAAATGCTTACTGAAAGAGCTAGAGGTCTTTAAAAATAGTGCCCTAACATTGATTTTGTTTAAATATCTTCAAGATTGTGTACTTCTAAATGATAAGAGTCTGTATGTTTATTTCATTAAATATTGTTGACCCAATCATACGATTTGAATATCAATGTTTTAAATGTAATTATAAGTGGTTGATTTGAGACATGTCTTGAACGAACATTTTTAATTATAATTTTTCACAGCTCAAATGAGCCGCTTATTACTATAATTAAGAATCATGTTCACTCTATATCATTAGGCACATTTCATAAAATAAATGTACCGAATGTTTTTACTTAAAACGAAACCCTTTTAAGTGCACTATTTTTAAACTCCCTTAGTAAGCATTTTTAGATAAGGTAACATACGTCAAATTGACATAAAATGAGCTCTAAAATTTACAGATTTATTATGTGAATAAAGATTGTAGCCTTCAATTATGTACCGTGATGCTTTACCACTCTATAAACGTTCTTACTAGACATGAGATTTGGTGTGGGTTGCAAAGAATTTTTAAAATACTAAAATTGTTCCATTGTTATTTAAATTCTCACGTAAGTTCCTAATTAATTAACTAATTAACTTTTAAATTTGTTCCGGTCAAAATATGTCAGAAAGATGGAAATATTTAGTATGAGCAATAAACAAAACGAAAATTACAATTCGAATAAATATATTCAATAAATGAGTGTATAATCACTAGAACGCTTAACCAAATAGGATGAACTATTTATAACATTTATGGTTCGTTACATGCACAATAATAAAAATTTTTTATTGTACCTAAAATTAATTATGTATACATGGTATCTTGCAGAAATATTAACAAAAATGTAGGAACGAACAGATCTGGTCAAATACATGTAAAAACTTCAAAAAATTGGTGTTACTAGGATTTTTCTTTCAAAGTTCTGTACTTCTAAAGTTTAAGAATAGTATTATTTATTCCTTATAGTTTTTCATGTACAATAAATACGCAGTTTTCGAATACATAATTTAATTCCTAAATGTCCCTGAAAATCCCAAAAATTTGAGTGTAACCCTTGATATAATTTCAAGTTAATATAAACAGTTTTAGTTAATTTAATATTAAGAACAAATTTTCGGTAATCAAATTTTCCATCCAAGGTTTTGTCATAAGGATATAATTTTCAGTCCTTACCTGTTATTTTTAACAATTTCTCTCACTGCGAGTACAATGATGTACACTTTAATATCTTAAATCTGTAAATATTGTCATGGATATTATTTTACAGTTTTGTTTTTTTATTTAAAAATTGAATTTAAGACGGCAAAAAAAACAATTGTAGTAAAATATGTTTCTCAAACAGAAGGTTATCCTCAATCCTCAATCCAAAAATAACAGTTCTGAAACATATTTAGATGTATGTAAAGTTTGAAAATTATGAAAATATGTTTCATAATTGTTATTTAAGGTGTCGAAACTAGTTGTCTTTAAATAAAATTTATGTGGTTTGATTTTGTATTTCATTGGATTTCTTATTCGCTTAATACCTATAAAAACGAAATCAGATAGTGCTGTTATTTATAAGAAGTATCAAAACTGTTTTGAGCTTCCTTAAAAACATTAAAAATTGTAGCTTCGTGTTGGTCGTATCTTGTGGATGATTTTCTGAATCACTCTGTATAATTCATAAGCACGTGACCGTTCCTGTATTTTCGTTATATACTTGTACATCCTGTACACTCATTATTAATAATTGAAATTAAATTAAAATCGATTCATTTACAATAAAAATAAATTAAAAAATACTAATACAACCAAGCTTATTAAAAAATAAGCAAGTTAGACATCATTGATTGTCGACTTTTAACAAAAATTTTGGAGATGTATATTTAATAATACACATATTTTTTTTATATATAAAACAATAAAAATGGTGTTGGATATTCTAAAATTTATTAACTACAGCTATCAATCTAAAGCAGATAACATTTACAATTTAATAAAAATTCGGCTAGGGTAGATATACCTATTACGTAGTAAAAAGATTGAATCTATTTATATTCACCCTACTCAAAAATAATTTTTCTTTAAGTAAGATAAGGCCTCGTAATGATAAATAAATAGTTATTACTTATTGGATATTTTATTCATATGTACTACATTTTTACACAGAGGTACTTTTAAATAGGGGCAGTGCGTTTATAGACTAATTTAATCATTACTTAAAGTAATTGTAATTACAATTAACATTGTCTACTCAAAATTTTGAAAATAATTTTTAGAACATTTTTTTAAATATTAAAAAAAAATAATTCACAGTTCATAGTTCTAGTTCTTCTACGATCTTTGTTTTATTATAAATATATATATTTCTTTTTCTGTTTAACAGTAACAATTGAATTATGTTTTATTTAATTAGATCAGTATAACACAATTTAATAAGTAGACCTTGTCGCAAAAAAATAGATATTTTTGCCTTTATCTCTTACTTAATATTTGACGAAATATATCTTTGTCCAGCCACGTAATTTGGGTTATTGTCTTATAATTATTATATAAATGTAATTAATATGTATTATCTTAGTTGACTTATCATCAAATAATTTAATGATATTATGAGTTCCCTGTTGAGTTAAAATAATTTGGAATATCTAAAATTAGTAAAGATTTGGTTTACTAATAAACTAGGTCATTTTATATTTAAATTTTAAGTTATTTGGTTCTTTTAAAAATAATACTTTCGATTGATACCTGTAATTATATTTTGTCTTAGAATTAAACATCTTAGAAATGGGAAAAAATGAGAATCGAGTACTTGCTTTATACAGTAAGTGGTCTTTTAAATTTTAATATTATTTAACACTGCTAATTAGATTTTTAGGCTTATATTTGGAAGTTGAAAAAATATTTTGATTTAAACACGGTTTCATAAACAGAAATTATTTAGAAATGAAGTCAAAAAACTAGAAAATAGAAATTTAAACTAAGAGCACCGTAATAACTTTTGAAAGCTACATATGTAGTAAAATTAAATTGTTTTTTTTTGTGTTCAATGTAACACTTCTAATTATTTTGAATCATTTATATTTTCAGCTACTGTAACATTTAGTAAACATTTAGTTTGTCATTGTTAATCATTATTTTTTTTAAATATTACTTGACAGTAATTATTCTAATTTATGAAATATTTTATTATGTTTCCGTAAGAATAGGAATAAAAACCCCTTTTATCTTCTCATTCATCATGCCATTTTTGTTTGTAAAAATTAAAAAACTGATAAATTTTCCGAAATATTTTTTAAATCAAGTCTCACCCAACATTTTTAGTTAAAAACTATTTAAATATTAAATACTTTCAAGGGTAACTTTGAAATGTAAGTTATTTCGGTGCACTAGTTCAGTATTTCAAAAAGAACTTTAAATACTCGTCATCTATCAACTTAACACATAATTATCTTACTACGTAAAAAAAGAGCTAATCAGACTTTTCATTAATTCTTTCAAAGCGCACTTTCCACTTGTCTTTGACATTTGACAGCGACCACTAGGAGGTTTTCTTTTTCGACTTCGGTTCCCTTCTTCTGTCAGTGTCGTTGCTCATGAGAAGCTTCAGGTCCTTGTAGTCCAGCTGCAAGTATCCCCGTATAACTGTCAAGCGACCCAGGTGCGTCGATAGGCCGGAGGCCAGTAATTTTATGTAAGTCTGCAGGTGTCATTTTTGGCCTATTTTAATTTTTCAGTTGGATGGTATTGGGACATTTTTGGGGAATTTAAGTATACAAAAGTTTTTTTATTTAATAATATATCGAGATTAGTTCGTTGTGCATCTCGATTCTAAGCAACACAATGAGATGTTGTTTACATACCTTGTACACATTTTTCTATTGTTGGCACCCAAACAGTAAAAGTATAAAAAATAGAATGAAACATTACTGAGATATGGCTCAGCTAGTATGAAAATGAGTACTTCTTTATTTAGTTCATGATCAGTGAAAGCAAATTTGAGAAAAAAAATATTGAGAAGAATTAGTGGATGAGAATGACCCGATTTTAAGAAACCAAAATAATGCAAACCCAGAATGCAATGGAGAGAAGCAATGACAAAAGACAAAAAAAAGTCGGAGTATTATTAAAAAAATAAAATTAGAGGCATAAAGATTGAATATAAATTAAAAGTTTTAAGCAACTTCACCACTTTTTTATAACATGCTAAATGACCTACACGATTAACTCCCCCAGATAGCAAGAAATATTAATTAAATTTAAAAAAAAAATGTTTGTTAAATATTTGTTGCTACAGATTTATAAATATTTATTCAATTTTATATATATATATATATATATATATATATATATATTAGTAAAATATTAGTTTTAAAATGTTAAATAAATATTAAAAAAAAATATTTGGATAACATTTGTTGCGACGGATTTTTAAATATTCGTTAAATTTTAGGATAATATATTTAAGTATCATATTTATAAATGTTTGTTCATTATTATTACCAAAATGTATTATTAAAATGCTTTTAAAAAATTTATAATATATTAATAATTTAATCCCAACCTGCTTCAATGTTTATCATTCAAGAAATTTTGTATTAGAAATTTAAAAAAAATAATTTTATTGAATCTCGGTTTTAAGGCAAAAATTTTAAAATGATCGAATTTTGCTTCTAAATCTAGACTATAAATTCTCGTGTTTTGCTTCAAAATCTCGACTTTTAAGTTCATGATTTCATACCAGAAATCTTAAAAAATTATTTCCTTTAACACGACTTTTTGACATCAATATTTCAAAGGATCTTCACAAAAAAATCTGTTTATTCTTTAAGATCCCATTTGTGAAGTCGACATTTTGATAAACTTTGTTTTTAAAGCCGACATTTTGAAGAATCTTCGAAAACTATTTGAAAAACTTTTTTTTAACTTTAAATCTTGACTTTTAGGTCGATATTTTAATGAATCTCGATTTTTATTATTTTCTCTTTTCAAAATATTTATTGAATATTTATTTTATATAAGCTGTTGAATATTTTGTGTAGGTACCGAAACGAATATTTACTGTATATTATTTTGCAAATAATACTTTTCAAAAACATTTATAATCATTAAATGTTTGATAAAAATATTGTCAAGAGAAATTTAATAAATATTAAGGTTGTATAAGAAATATTTTAAAAAACATACAATATTTCTTTTATATAAGAAAAATATTTGGTGCTATCAGGGCCTTATAATATCGTGCTTTTTCTAAACAAGGAATCTATAAGGGTGAATTAGAGGGGAAAAACTATTTTTTCGCTCTTATTATAATAATGGTTTGAAATATAATATTGTAACAAGCTAACGTTCCTATGATAAATTAGGTAAATATATTTATGTTGTACGTAAGATGATTAGAAATTAATTCATCCCCATTTAAAAATGTTTATCATTTTCTAAAAGGGTTATTTTTGAATAAGTGTATAAAGTGACACTTTTGAAACTAATGCGAAAATCCACAAACCAGCCTCACGCATTTCTACCTTAAATTTTTAATATTAATGAATACAAGCTCTTTTTTTTACCTACTATTGCAAAATACCATATTATTGAAATATCTATAAGCATTACCAGCCACCAAATGATCTGAGAAGAACGTCAAAAATATTGAAATAAAATTAAAAATAAGTAATGTTAAACCATATACCCAATATTAAATAATTAAATAAATAGACCACTAAAAGTGAAAAATACTTGCTCCGATAATTGTATCATTACTTTTTTAATTTTACACACTAATGCTCTAAAGATACATTTTACATACACTGTAAAGAGTGTGTAAAGTTATTGTATGCAGGATATCAGAAAAAATGCTTTTCGACATATTAACATGCTTCTAAATACCCAGTCGTTAAATTTGTTTAATATTTGCCATGCCAATTGCTCTGCGTATGTGCAATATGGAATAAGATTAGGTAGTATAAAAATTTTTGTAAATATTGTGCCATTTGATCTCATCGAAGCCAACACTCTAAAAAAACTTGATTAAAAAATATTTAATAATTCATTTCTTACATTACGATTAAGGAAAAAGTAATCGTCGAAAGAGGAAATGATAGAAATATGTGTATAAGGTACGTATTTGGGTATCTTTATTTGAATTATTATGTAAATAAAATTAAATATAAAAATAGTAAGAGAATAAGATTGTTTAAATAAATATCACAAAAAAATTTACTTTTATAAAAACCATTGCTTTGAAAAGAGGAAAAAAACAAAAATTGATCTTTTTTTGCTTGAATTATTTTTTTAAATTATTTAAACCAAATTAATATTATATATGAAAAACAAATAAAATTAGCTACGTTTTACATATTTTTTCATACAATAATAAAAGATATTAAACAATAATCATGCATAACGACAATGTTATTTCCATTACCAAATGAGTCAGGATGGTATTTAGCTCAAATATGGAATTATTATCGAATACCTGTAGAAAGTTCCCCTTCATGCATTTTACTTCACATTCCTCCAGTTTTTTCCAGTTACAGAAAACAAAAAATTATTTTAATCTCAAAATATATCCCGCAACCAATCATGTGATGACACCAGCAAACCTATTTCGAAGAGAAAAATTACAATTTTAGAAATAATGAAATAAATGTATAAATTAAATTTATTTTTAAATCTCTTTAATTGTTATTACAATTGTAAGTTTTCTCTTTAAAGAATGTTAATAACAAAATTGATGTCTTTTAATTTATTAAAGCATGAAAACATGCATCATGTATTATGATACATTAATATATGGAGTATACCAAAATGCCAAAAATTAATGATTAAACAAACTTAGGTAGGGTTACCACTAATCAACTTTATTTGCTTAAATTTTTATTATTTAGCAGCAAATTTTCCTCAAAGTATTTGAAAATTAAAATTTAAAATACCCATTATAAATGGATCACGTATATTTTTAATTCATTGCTGTTAAATAGGACTTGCCAAAAAATCCATTGTAGGAAAAACTACCAAATAAAGTTGACCTCGGAAAATCACTAATTATTTCAGATCTGCCTTTATTAGAAATATGCTCCCAATTTATTTTTATCAGTTGTTGATATATCCATAATTTGGCATATATAGACTTTTAGATATGGCAAAATTAATTCAATAAAAAATTTTACCTAGCAATTATTTTAAACTTAACATTATAATTTTAGTTTGAGTTTATATATACCATGATTCTTGGTTTTATGCTTTTTTACTCCCTTTAAGACATAATTTTCCGTACTCGAACACGTAAAAGTACTTACCAACATCTCATCATCAGGTATTCGGGAAAGAAGATCCAGCAATTCGTTATTGGGTACTGCGTGGGGCCTCAAAATTCTTCTAAAGAATTTATTTGTACCCCAAAGCATTAGGAGGTACCTTATAGGCATAATATATAAGACTACCGTTGCCGCAGTTAACAAAAATATGGCAATGCCGGATAAGTAAGGAACTGTGAAGTTAAACATACTAAAAATAAATCAATTATTTATGCACTGTTTTTACAAAATTGTATAGTCTGTAATTATTTATTAATTCGAAGATTTATACTTACTTTTTAACACCTTCTAATAAAGACGATATTCGTCCAATGGCATTTTGAACACCCTGTGTTACTTCTTGTATGGCTTGTAATCTTTCTTTTAAACTCTTCTTTTCTTCTTTTTCTTTGTCCTCTTCATCGTCGTCATCCATGTCTGAATCCTGCGATTCATCCCATGAGACTTGTAAAGGTCCTGCTAGAGACCTAACTACATATTGTTTTAGGAAAATCAGTAGAATTATTGTAGGGAACATCCAAGGTTGGAAATAGTAGCAAAGGACTAGCCACACCAGTAAAGCGGCGAAACTTTGAACTTTGGATTCCCATTCAAAGCAATTCCTAAAAATATTTAATATTGTCTATAAAATCACATTAAAATAATATGACGGGTATTTATGTAACATTATCGCACTAGTTGTTAAAAATTGCGAACCCGAACTAAATGATAGTACGGCTAGTATCCCAGTAATTACAAAATATAAAAAACAAAATATCGTCTGAAATATGCTAGTTAATTAAAAAATGAATTATGAATCTAAATACTCACTGGAACATTTTGCCAAATTCCAAAAAATACATCACAAAAACTTTGAGTCTAAGAACGTTTTTAACAAAAACTTGGCGTTTGAATTTCATTTCAGTCTGCATGTATTTTTCTTCTTTAGGATTTAGAGTCCTTATACAGGCTCTAATCGGATTCCACATTATCCTCATTTCCAGAAGAATTTGAGAACCATTGCCTTTGGCTCTTGTCCTTAACTTTTTGTCTTTTAAAGCGAACCATCGTTTTTCTCCGTTTCTTATTCTTAAGAGGGGAATAGCTATCTTACCTTAAACATTATAAAACTAATGTTAGTTACTAAAGAATACTTTTTTTATTCTACAGGGAAAACAAAGTGTAAATATTGTTTTTTCTATTCAAGATTTTAAATTACCTAAAAACTCAACTTTATGATCTCTATCTTCATCGTAAACTGTAACTTCTAAAACGTTATTGATATCTTTGACGTTGAAGGTAAATATCTTATTCCAGGATGGCGTTAAGGTTTTATACTCTGTTTGCGTTTGTAGACGAGCATTTCCAAGTTCTAAAACGCAAAACGGATCACTCTTACCCCCAAGATCTGCAGAAGCGAGACCTTGGGCCTTGAAGACTTTAACGGTTAAATGTCCTACGTCCTTGATGTTGTGGAAGGTTCGGTGCCAAGCCTTAAATAAGAAATTATTACTCAAATAATAATAACGGCACGTGAAAAGAAACTAATTATCCTGAAATACAGAAAATAGCTCTAGAGCAGCAGTTAAAGATTTGATACAAAAGGTTCTCCATTGGGCTCTACTGTGGTAACATGAGATGATCAAAGGAAATTCGAAATCATACAACAATTTTTATTCAAAAAAGACTACTAGTTTCGACTTTTAGAAAGTCATCTTCAGGTATGAAAATTATTAACATTATTACAGTGTACGATAAAATACAACCATAATGTTTACACAACATTCCTGATATATCAATTTTGGAAAAGTTTGTTAGACTTTTATAAACATTATGGTTGTATTCTATTGTACACAATTGTAATAATGTTAATAATTTTCAATCCTGAAGATGACTTTCTAAAAGACGAATAAAAATTGTTGTGGTATGATTTCGAGTTTCCTTTGATCAGTTACAGATTTTTTTATATCGTCATTTAATTGTAAATGAATGCAAATCTCATATTGACTATTATTTAAAGAAGTTAAAGAACACTTTGTACGTACATATCTATCTATAAGCGCCAGTTTTTCCCTTTCACTATCTTCATGGCTTCCCAAATCGGATATAGTTTCCGATGCGGTAGTGCCACTGATTGTCAAGAGCAAATGCAATGATCCCGCTCCTTCTTCTAACTCTTGCGAAATACTGTGTGTTTTCTCGCGTTCATACGTTGTCAAATCTATTACACACCTTTAAAAGCATAAATTTATTTTAATAAATACAAATGTTGGTATATTTTTGCAGTAAGTATTTTTGAAATCGGTAACCAAAATTGAAAAGTTTGGTTAATGTATAGTGAAAATATTTGTTATCTACCTTCCTATAAAGTCATCTCTAGCCCTATCTTTATCCCAAACAGTAATTTCTAGTTGTTGATCTCCGTCATCATACAAATGAAGATCTAACTGTTCCAACCATCTTGGATTTAAGGACCTCCAGACTACTCTACTCTTATACTTTTCGTTACCTAATCTAGAAAAATCGCAGATCATTAGAAATTGAAGGTATAGTAGAAGTCAAAATGAATACTAACCTAAATTTGCAATATGGATCAGAAGTTGCAGTTTCAGGATCACATGGTAAGAGATTTTTTCCCTCTACTAAAACTATGGTGACCACTGAACTCCATATTTGAGATTTGAGTCTTTTATTGACATCTTGGGTTCTAGTGGTTTTTTGGAAGTACTGAAACAATAATAATAAGATACTTTTTATTTGTACCATAATTCTAAAATAGCCGATGATTCAAAATATTTAACTAATATGTAGTAAAAACAGCACAAATACAACAAAATTTGTGAAGAAATATTTTTTATAACCATACACAACTAATTTAAATAAACTAGTATTATTATAATCCGTTATATTCCAATATTTTCTTGTGCACTAAACGTGTTTTTCTAAACTCTAAAAAAATAGATCAAAGTGAAAGCATAGAATATTTTCAAACTAATAGTAGTTGATTTGTAGCTAATTACATAATAGAGTATTAAAAAACATTAATAAAAAATTAAGGCGAATTTATTAAAATATTGTATCAATAATTAATAAATACAATCATAGGTCATCTATGTTAGCCCAAGAATCTTTTTTCGTTAAGACCAACTCATCTTCAAAGCTCGTTGGTTTAAAAAATATGTCTGATAAGAGTAGATCATCATTTGGAGCCTTATTCATTGCTTTGGCATTACCATTACCACATCGGAGGTTGATGTTATTAATGCTGCTAGTACCATTGTTTATATCTTTGTTTATACTGCTAGAATTGCTAGAAGTCGGTTTTACAATTTGTGGTTCTTCAATTTCTGGAGGGTCGGTTTGAACTTCGTTGTTAGTAAATTCTGGTTTCTTAGTAGCTTGAATTAGTAAGTTGTTTAAATCATTGATAACTGAAATAGAATATTTTAGTTTGCCTTTATATCTGTCTGCTTTCTCTCCTAGTTCTTTATTCTGGTCTTCAAACTTTTTGTAAGTATCTCTTAGTTGGTCCATTTCTTTTTGTAAAATCTCTTTTGTTTCATCATTGCTCGTTTTGTGGTCTTCTATTTCCTTTTTTAAATTTTCATTGTCATTTCTTAATTCGACAAGTTCCTTTTCGAGTTTTTTGTTTTTTATTTGTGACTTCTTTTTGCTCTCTGCAAGAGTTTCCTTAGAAGTTTCTATTTCATTTATTAATTTTTGAGCCTCCTCTTGAAATTTTTCTTGGCTCTCTCGCAACAGTCTTTTCAATTCTTCGTTCACTCGCTTCTGCTCATCAAATGTTATTAACAACTGATCGTATTTCTCTTTTAAAAGGTTCTTTTCCCTTTGTGCCTCCTGAAGAGACAAAAGTAATTCATTATGTTCGGACAATTTGTAAGGTGGCACTCTGTTTTTCGTTGTAACAACTTTTGAATTTTTTTCTTTAGATCTCGGTCGAGATTCTGTTCTCAGAATTTGGGAAAACATATTTTAAATTTTGTAAAATGTTTATCATCCCGCGATAGTTAATAAAAAGTACGAGAACTGTCAGTTTGGCATTATTGACAAACGTTTTAAAGAAAAATAAATGAACATGTTTCTCAGTAAATTTATATCAAAACAAAAAATATTGATTACAATACACAAAAACAAGCTACACTTGAAAGGCCGTTTCCTAGTGAAGGACAGATATATAAATAGTGATAGAGAGAATATTATATGCTATACTTAAACGCCCTTTTTTTAACACAGAAATACGTTCTAGGATGATTAACAGGCGCTCAATATAGTCACCAGTATCTTCGTCTCTTTCTATCTTCATGCTTATATATTTAACGTTAAAGTTTGTATCAGTTGAGCAAGAGAAGGAAATATTCAACTTTTAATTAAAATTAACTTCTATAGACGTCCTTTGGCTTTTCAGTGATTCAAGTGAGAATTTATATTGGATCTGAGGGAAATGTAATTAAGTTGTAGTTACTGCTAATATTTTAATCACTATTAAATGTTTCTGTCGGCATGATAAATCTGTATATACATTAATTTATAACTAGAAAACTAATAAATGTATCTTTACCGTATTTACTTTATCTCTTCTGTTTTTTATTTTTGTTCCTAGTTTACTAACGATATTGGATTCGCTTGCACTTTCTACGATATATCTATAGTTGGTGTGGTTTTCATTGATAGAATCATTGTCACTGTGAGTTATTAAATCCGTAATCCTAAAAGAAAACCTACTTTTTTAGATATATTCAATACATATATTTTATTGTTCTGTATACTTAATCCTTTAGGATTAATGAGATTAATGATTCAATTAAGTAACCACTTGTTTCATCGCAACATACATTTTTTTATCATTAGTAAAATAAAAAATATTTAAAAGATTTAATTTAGTGATATAAAAGAAAAGAAAAAAAAACAGAATTAGAAAAGGAAACTCGCACACTAACCAATATTAAAGAAAGAGCAAAACAAATCCTGAAACAGAAACTAAAAGAGACTAAACGAAAAAGTTGGACGGCCACTAAGAAAACCACCATTTCTTAATGAAAGAGGTATTAATTAATTAATTAATATATATATAATTAATTAAGCCTAATTCTTTTTTGTTTGTCGCCATACCGGTAATGAAATATATTAATTGAGGTGGCGCAGGTTTTTTAATAAATGAATTACAAATGTTCAAGTTGAACGATCCGAGCGGCCTACTGTCATAAATGAAGAGTTGACACAAAAGTTTGATGAGGAAATTCGCCTATTGACTATTGAAGTGCTACATCAAAAGATTCAAGATAATTAATTTACGAAATTGTTTCTGACAACTCTAACACAAATAATGTGCGAGATGGATGCCACAAATGTTGAAAGAGGAACAGAAGACAAAACTCATCTTTGTTATTTATGGAGCGTTGTGATAATGGTGATGAATTTGTGAGTAAACTGATCACTGGTGGTGAAACGTTAATTGCTTATTGCACTTGGAAACAGAATGAAATCCAGTGTGTGGCATCATTCAAACGAAACGAAATTCAAGCAAGAATTATCAATACAGAAAATCATGGTCACAGTTAGTTTTCAGGCATCGGAAAGGAGTTATATTGATAGACTTCTTGCCAAGAGGAACGACAAAAAATGCTGAAAAGTATTGCAAAACCTTATTAAAATATAAGTGTAGTATTCAAAATCATCGTCAAGGACGGCTTCCTAGCGACGTTATTATGTTTTACTATATCGCTCGACCTCAGGCTGTAGCAACGACGAAGAAGCAACTAGCGAACTTTTGGTGAGCATTACTGGACTATCCACTACACAATCCTGTTTTGGCACCATCAGCTTTAATTTTATCCAAAATGTAAGCAATTTCTTGGAGGAAAACGCTTAAAGAATGATGACTTGATGAAAGAAACAGTTACTGGGTGATTTAACGGAGACGGTAGAATACCTTCTGGATGGTATTCAAAAACCTGTGCCAACTGTTTAGATATTAATAGAGACCATGTTGAAAAATAAAAAAAATGTTTATCTTTTCGTATTTAGTAAAAGTTATATTCGTAAATAAAGTTTTTCTTGTATTATTGTTAAACGGTTCTTACTTAAAAAATGATCCACGTAAAACAAAGAATCAGAAAAAAGGCGAAGACAAAGAGTATTTATTTTGCTAGCTTAAATTTTGAAAGAAACGTTTCATAAGTGTACACTAGATCTAAAATAGGGGAAAATATTTACAGAAAAACATTGATTTAGATGATATTCTGTGTACATTATATCAAAAAAAGATGGGTTTTAATATTCACCAAAAGCGATGTAGTGGTTTAAATACTTATTAACATTTCAGCATAATTCAATATTTTATATTTTTACAGGGCCTCCCAATCAAAAAATCCAAGCTTTAAGGTATTACCACTAAATAATAATACAGAACCTAAAAAATGAGACGGCTCTTTTATTTTACTTAGATGTAATATTTGACCCTATATTTAGATAGCACTAGCACTATCTTTTTTCGTCCTAAAATTGATCATAGATCATAGATCATATTGCAATGAACCATGTGGTTGAACTAACAATGATATTAAGATTTTTTCTATTTATTCCTTTACGTTCTATATGTAGAATCACTTTATAGTCTTACCTGGGCCTTCTGGTATTTAAATCAAATTCCGGATCTGAAATGCTGAAATCAACTAACGACGCTACCGAACCTGAGCTGGCACTAGAACTGGAATTTTCTTTTTTGATAAGTTTTTTAAATCGTAACGTAATATTGTCACCATCTAATTTCCTTAGATCGTTTAAAGATTGTGACAGTTCCTTATTAAATTTATCCTTAAAACGGGTTAAGTTTGTCTTCATTTTGCGCCTTAGGCGACTTGTTGATATGTAACTAAGCATTGTTTAAATTTAGTTAGAGAATTATTCTGTTCATATTATTAACTATTTAATTACTATGTTGTTATTTGGGGAAACGAGTAATTAATTGTTTGTTATTTCTTAATCTTGGAATATTATTTGGTTTCATCAGAATTAAATAGTTTTGCTGGTAATTTCGTTGTGTTCTTTTTAATAAAGATTCAATGGACGAAAATATTGACCACTTTATTTTTCTGGTGGTCCATGCTATACTGAGTTAAATCGCCTAATATAAGAAAGTTATTTTTAAGTGATCTGTTTATATCAATCTCAAACCAAATAAAATTTTAAGGAAGTCGAAATAATTGTATATTTTATTTTTTTAATATTATATTAAATAATTTAATTTAGATGTTTGTTAATTTTTCAGTAAAAATTAAACTGTTGCATTCGTTACATTGTTCGACTATTTTTACTAAATATTTTCTAGGCGTTGTATTCAAAGCCAATTAAACATATCCATATATTTTTCTTTGTTGAAAATTGACATTCGTTTGATATAATAATGTGTGCTGAGGTAATGATACATAATTTTCTTTACAACCATTTTCCTTATCATTACTTGAACTAAATTAATACGAAATAATGGTATATGTTGCATTTTTTATAAACGTGTGTAACAGATTTTATATAAGCTTATATAAGCTGGTCAATTGCCCCCGACTGCGTCAATGATTTCAAAGGCCCTGTAAATAATATGATATAAGATTCAAAATTGTACACGTTGAATGTTCTTATACTCATTAAATATTTATGTATTTTAAAACTCCTTTGTATTTCTTAATTTTATTTAAAGTAAATGGAGATTATAAATTAGATAAATAAAAAAGTATAATATTAAGCAGTAAAGCTAATGCCCTTCTAACAATTAAATTAATTGTTTCAACTCTTACTTTGTGGAAATTATTCATAATAAATATGGAAAGATAAATAATACTTATCTTGAATTTCCACAGTCCACGTATTCAAGTCTACCTAGGTTTCGGTATCTGATAATGTAATTTTCCAAGACAGAAAGATCTTTACTACTGAAAATGGAAATATAAACATTTTTTTTATTTTTCAACATAGTCTCTATTAATATCTAAACAGTTGGCACAGGTTTTTGAATACCATCCAGAAAGTATTCTACCGCCTCCGTTAAATCACCCAGTAACTGTTTCTTTCATCAAGTCGTCATTCTTTAAGCGTTTTCCTCCAAGAAATTCCTTACGTTTTGGATAAAATTAAAGCTGATGGTGCCAAAACAGGATTGTGTAGTGGATAGTCCAGTAATGCTCACCAAAAGTTCGCTAGTTGCTTCTTCGTCGTTGCTACAGCCTGAGGTCGAGCGATATGGTAAAATATAATAACGTCGCTAGGAAGCAGTCCTCGACGATGATTTTGAATAATACACTTAAGTTTTAATAATGTTTTGCAATACTTTTCAGTATTTATTGTCGTTCCTCTTGGCAAGAAGTCTATCAGCATCACTCCTTTCTGATGCCTGAAAACTGTGACCATGATTTTCTGTATTGATAATTCTTGCTTGAATTTCGTTTCGTTTGAATGATGCCACACACTGGATTTCATTCTGTTTCCAAGTGCAATAAGCAATTAACGTTTCACCACCAGTGATAATTTTACTCACAAATTCATCACCATCACCACAACGCTTCATAAAATAACAAAGATGAGTTTTGTCTTCTGTTCCTCTTTCAACATTTGTGGCATCCATCTCGCACATTATTTGTGTTAGAGTTGTCAGAAACAATTTCGTAAATTAATTACCTTGAATCTTTTGATGTAGCAACTTCAATAGTCAATAGGCGAATTTCCTCAGCAAACTTTTGTGTAACTCTTCATTTATGACAGTAGGCCGCTCGGATCGTTCAACTTGAACATTTGTACTTCATTTATTAAAAAACCTGCGCCACCTCAATTGATATATTTCATTACCGGTATGGCGACAAACAAAGCAGAATTACGAAACAATTAATACAACGTACTGTCGGAAGAACATGGGAATGGCCGAAAGTGGCTGACCTTAAAAAAAAGTCAAGTGACAATCTGCGCAAACACAATGCGCAAAGTGTCTTACTTTAAAAATGTTCTTCCAATTACTTACAAAGGTATCCAATACCTTTGTCTTTAAGAAATTGTGATTTTCTTAATGGCTGCCCAACTTCTTTGTTTAGTCTCTTTTAGTTTGACTTCTTTCTGTCTTGGAAAATGGTATTGTCAGATACCGAAACATAGATAGATTAGAATATTATTAAAACGCTTTGGAAGACTGTGGAAATTATTGTTTATCTTTCCATATTTTTATATACAAAAAATATGTATTTAGTGTTAAGTTTAGATTTCAAAAAATAGTTTTACTTTTTCATCTACAGTAAAATCAATAGGAAAAACGCAAATTTAAATAATTTCTTTGGTAAAACTTTTATTACGTTCGATAGGTTGAAAAAGAGAGAATTAAAATAATTTCTCATTAAGCTACTTATAATTCATAAACAAGCAAAAATATCCACATGCAATTACTTCACAGTTACAATACTATCGTATTTGCAATATAAGTTGCATAATTTTTATTTTAAATTATAGAACCAAAGTAGATATTTATTTGCATTACTTAAAAGAAAACAAATTCAAAATTCACATAAATTATTTAGCAAAAAATGTGTTTTTAATATACATGTATGCTCAATTAACAATATTTCTTATTTTATTCATTTGAATCTTTTACAAAAAGGGAAAAAGCCTGTTACGATTAAATGTAAAAACCTAAATTAAAAACGTAGATTATATCTCATTACTATGCCTATAAATGCATGATCATATTTACGAAACATTAAATTATTTAAAATATTTAAAATTTCAAAATAACTCCAATATAAACAGATCACTTTTTTATAAAAAAATAAACACCCGATAAACACTTCACATCCTGCTGGCGTGGATGTTATAGAACTATTCACAGGAACCACTAATTTTTCCAAACAATGTTTTTCACTCAAAAAATATGTTAATACTGAGGAAATACCGTACAATGACTCACGAAAGTGATAACTAAAGAATTACAGGTCCGCAAATATAACACTTTAACAATATTACTTAACCTTGATGATTTAAACATTTTTTAACCAATTAATTATAGATCAAAAACATGGGATAACAAGAAACCAAAGAAAATAAAAATGCTTAGAAAAAAAACTGGAATAAAATAGACAGACAACAAATTAGAAAATAACAATATATGAAGAATATTCAGCTTAGTTAAAATAAACTCCTACGAAAATAATAATAAGATAATAATAACCCAAGAGATACAAAAAAATCCTAATGTTGATGTTAGTATTTGAGTAGATTGTGAATTACATTACAAACGCTATACAAAAAGAGACACACTACAAAAACAAAAATGCGTTTCCTAAGAAAAGTCACATCCAATACCGCACCACCAAAACGGTTATTATTTTGTTGACAAAATTAACTTTAAAGTGACACTTAGAACATCAAGTAACTCAAAACTGAGGTACAGAATAGAATATCATTATAACCGCACCTAATCGAAAGGATACGGAAACAGCTGTAATCTAATAATAATAATAATAACAGGAGGCTTCAATCATCTATACGCTTATATTTTAAATAAACGATAAATTGATTAAGGAAACTAAGTAATAACATAAATTAAATAAACAACTGATTTACGGAATGGCCATGATTAACAGTCCATTGAATTTAGAGCGTTTTATTGTATCAGAGGAGAAACTACGTTTATTTTTATGAGGAATGAAGTAGCATGGTTAGTCTTATTATAAAAATGTACGAGTAGGCTCGGATCTTGTAAAAAATATGCAGGATCACATTAAACTGATATTTAGAAAATTTTCCTGCTTATAGTGTTAGCACCGTAGGATTCCAGAAGGATATACGCCAAACCATCAGCAAAAACAAAATTAAGTAGTCACCAAATTTCCAGGTAGATTTATTTCATAACGTGATCTTCGGCTCAGAATAATATACAAACATTTCCTGCAGCTAACACAGAAAATGATAAAATATTTACAAGACATAATAATGAAAGGATTTGCAAATCTAAAAGAGGGTAAATTAGAAAACGATGATTCGAATGCTGAAGTGAAAGCATAGATCTGTCAAAATCCTTAGAAAAAATATTTTATTTATTTTTCGAAAATTTAAATTAAAGAAACAACCAGTAATTTTTTTCAAAAAACAATTGTTTAAGAAAACTTTATTTAGAAAATTTTAAAACCACTTTTAACCAGAATGCCTTGAATAAAAAAAGAGATACACATCTTCTATACATTTATTCTTAAGTGTTCTCATTTAGTGATGGAACACACAATTAAGTATTGGATTATAAATATTTTTTTTATATTTTCATACTTATATTTAAAAATTATTTCTTTTTTGAATAATATACAATGCAAATTATTTTTTTAAATATTCTTCTTTTTTTTCCCTTTTCAAAATTTTAAATATGTCAGTAACTAAAATATTAAAATTTTAACACTCTATATATTTATTAGCTTTTCTTCTTATTTACATAGAAAGTATCTGAATTTTTAAAAACTTAATCTTGTCATTAAGCTTATGTAGAAAAAAAATTTAATTAATATAGAAGAATGTACTTCTTATTAATAATATGCATATGTTTGTTATAAAACTATATTATAATTCACTTGCACGTAAGTTGTTCTATACATAATTTATATTTATATCAAAAAAGGGTTTTCTTTCGTTCTCCCAAGTTAATTTGACGTCAACAACTCCATCATACATTTTTTTTAAATATAATCACAAACGATAAACTTTTAATTAGTATATATATATATATATATATATCATCACACATAATGAAATTTTAAAACAATGTAAATATTTCTTACAAAAACAGGGTGTTAAATTAATAAGTATAGTAAGGATTCTAAATTATAAAATAAATTACCATTAAATTAAGTTTTTTATATACAATAACAAACTTTAAGAATAAATTTGGAATAATTTAAACAATTAACGTTAGATTAAATCTAGAATTTATATTATAATAATGCTAATTTAATGATAATTATTAGCACATATTATAAAAAATGTGAAAAATGTAACACTTGCATGGAACGTGTCTCTATGGATTTTAAAAATTCTCAGTAAATTGTAACAATAACAGAAAATTATACATTTCAGTTTGAACAATAAAGTCTCATAAATTTTCCATTTGGGGTATTGACATAAGAAACTACAGGCTTGTTTTGCATCTTTATATAATTTAATTGTACCATATATTTTTGGTGCTTCAGGATTTCTGTGAATTATATGTTTTTATTATAATTATTAATTACATTACATTATTACATAACTAACCCTATCAAGATTGTTAAACATCTAAAAAGGTAAAATATATATTAATTAGATCAAATTTGGCAAGTTCTTAATTTTCATTTAAGAAAAGATGTGAAATTAAAAGTTATATTAATTAATGTATATAGCAAGATATTAATATATAATTTTTTTACTATAATAAGTTTTAATTATAATAGATAAATATGTTATTATTAAAAATTTAATATTAATAATATATACATATATATATATTTAATGTTAAAAGAAATTTCAGTGATTAACTAGTTCCTTAACATTATCTGAAAATGTTTTTGGTTTGTTTTTAAGTTACTTGGAAAAATTATTTTTGATGGAGGCATATGTTGTAGGGTATATAAAATGTGAGTTAGTATTAAAATTAAATTTAGCAAACGTGAGTTTTTCATGAAATACTTGTAAAAGGTTGTCAAAGGATTGCTGAACATTTTTTTGCATACTCCGACCCAATTTGCAATCCAGTAATGGGATGGAGTTTTCTAACAAAGTGGTTGAATTTTAAAGTCTATGTGAAGAGAGAAAAATAATAAATGGTAAAATAGCGTGGAAATGACAAACCAGGATGTTCAAAATGTGCTCATGACTTTGATGAAGGATGAAAACTGTGAGAAATGGTATGAAGGAATTAAATTTGTTCATCTGATGAAAAACATAACTTATCTTGATGGTATAAAGCCAATATTAAGTATACACCGTGCAATGTTGGGGATAAAGTTAAAGTTAAAATTCCTGACGTAGATAGATGTAGGGGTGATTTTATAAGTATTATATTAAGAATGTACTAGGAATGAATTATTTAGGTTGTGTAATGAAAAAGGAACTATTTCTAAAATGTTTTCAAGAAATCAATTTGCTGTATGCGACACAATATTTCAAAACATTGGGGATGTTTCAGCTGAGAACTAGCAAAACTATAATCAATTTCTGGTGGTCAATATTTTAAAGAATGCCATTCTAAAACAAAATGCAGAAGCAAAAAATATCCTTGCAGGGCTCTAAATATTTTACGTAACTCTAAATGCCATTTAAATTTATGTAACAATAATAAATGGACGGTAAAAATACCTGTGATTAATATAATTTAAATTTATATTTTTACGAATAAATTATTGTTCTTATTAACGGTTTACGTTTATTTATGTATCAACTAATAATATATTAATTTTTTTTTTGAAGAGTAACAAAAGGTTACGTGTTTGGTGCGTACACACTATGTAATGAAAGAAAGGCTGAATAAGTTGTATTTTAAAGTGTGTAAGATTCTTTATTTAAAGATATGTGTAAAAGAAATATATATATATCTCAAAGTCAAAAGAGTGTCAAGCGCTTTCGGCAAAACAATGCCATCATCAGGACAAACTGAAAAAATAATTGATGATAGAAGATCATACATAAAGCAAACATGATACTTACAAAAGTGCAAAAAAGTAGAGAAGGTTGGTTATAAAACAAAAGTAGAGAACATCAACGCAGTAACAATACATCTTAAATTAACTTTTTAAAAAACGACATTAATATAGTAGAAAACAGTAACATTTTTAAAAAATTTGGTTTTTAAAGGCCCAGGCCTGAAAGTTGTCCCAATAAAAGACAACAAGTGTTTTTTAAAAACATGTAAAATAAATAAAAAATTAAGATGTTTTACGTGAGAAAATTATGAACATGCGGTTTTTGACAAAGTTAGAAAAAGAGTAAGGTTATTTTTAAGTAAAGGGAAAGGTAAAAGGCCAGGACAATAAAAAGGAAGAATAGATCTGAGAGACGTTCAAATATGAAGGTGGATGTAGGAGAGAAGAATATGTTGACTAGTGGTTAATTTAAATAGGTTTTAAAAATAAAAGAAGTGATTACTTACCACACACTTACAAACTTTTGAATAATGGGTTAAATTTGTTAATATTTAGGTGAATTTGGGTGTTTAAACAGGAGGAGGAAGGTTTATTTAGTTCACGAAGGATTTCAAGATCTTCGAGAAGATCAAGTTTAAAGTTACAATTGAAGATGTTGTGTAAAATTTTAACGTTTTCAGGGGGGTTGAAATTGTGTTTGTTAAATTTTAAATGGTGTCCAAAGGTGGACTTATCAGGGTATCTGATGTGTTCTTTGATTCGAATGTCCAGTTTTCGAACAGTTTTTCCAATGTAAGTTGAATTACAATCTAAACAAGAAAGTTTGTAAATACCGCTTTTGTCAAGGATGGGAAGAGAATCTTTTGTGTGACTAAGTAACGATTTAATGGAAAGGTTGTTTTTGAAGGATATCTTGATATTGTCTAAATTTCGGAAGATTTTGGAAATGTCATGGGAAATTTTTCCTAGGTAAGGTAATGAGAAATATTTTAAATTAGTCGAAGGGACAGGACTTACATTATATGCTTGTTGTATGTTACGTTTTAGTTTTAATTTATGGAGGACTTTATCGATAATATTTGGCTGGAAACTGTTGTTAACAGCTAATTGTTTTAAGATATTAACTTCTTTGGAAAAATTGTCTGGGGATAAAGGAACATTGAGTAAGCGGTGAACATAGCAGTAAATAGCGGACATTTTATGTTGGAAAGAGTGATTGGAATGGAAATTGATAAGATGATCAGTTTGAGTAGGTTTCCTATATATGTCAAAAGAAAGTTGGTTATTCGAAAGGGTAATGGACAGATCAAGAAAATTAATCGAGGAATTCACTTCAATTTCAACTGTGAAGGAAATGTTAGGGTGGAGATTGTTCAAAAAAAGAAGAAAGTTATTAATATCTGAAGAGTTACCTTTGAAGATAACAAAAATGTCGTCAACATATCTATGCCAATTAAGAATAAATTGGTTATTAGTAGGAATAAGAATTTTTTCATTTTCAAGATGATCTAGGAAGAGATCAGCCATCAGGCAACTCAGAGGATTACCCATACTTAAGCCATGAGGTTGCTGGTAAAATTTATTATTAAAAAGGAAGAAATCTTGGTCCAGACAGATTTTTAAGAGTTCAAGGGTGAATGTTATTGTATCTGGATTGATATTGTTTTTTAATAAAAGATTTTTAACTATAGGGAGAGTTTCATTTTTTGGAACGTTAGTGTAAAGGTTACAAACGTCAAAGGAAATTAATTTTATATCATGGGGAAGAACTAAATTTTTAGTCTTGTTAATGAGGTCTAAAGAGTTAACGACCGTGAATTTTGGTTTGTAATTAAGTAGTTGGTTTAAAAAATTGTTTAAGAATTTTGCGAGGGATGAAGCAGGGGAATTGAAGAAACTGACGACTGGTCTCATAGGGGAGTTGGGTTTATGAATTTTTGGTAAGCCATAAAGGCGAGGGATGAAAGGGTTTTTTAAAAGAAAAGAGTTAGGATTAAGATTGAGGTTGGTGAAGAAATTTTTGAATTTAAGAATGGAAGATTTCAGATCTTTATTGTATTTATTGAAGGGGTTAGAGGCAAGTAATTTGAAGTCATTATTTTCTAAGAAATTTTCAGTTTTTAAAATATATTCATCCTTATACATGATAACTAAACAATTACCTTTATCAGCTTTGGTTAAAATTAAGTTGGAAATAGTTATTTTTTGTTTGATACTCTTGATTAAGGTTAAGTGTTTCAAAGCGAGGGAATTGTTGTTAATTGTGTGTCTTGAAGAGAGATGTTTATTAAGAATATTTAAGCATTGGGATTTGAAAGAATTAACTAAGTCAGGGTCATTAGAAAAATGATTAATGATGAAGTCTATATCGATGGAAAATTCTTCTAACAATTTTTTATTTATGTTAGGATTAATTGAAAATTTAAGACCTAAGGATAAAAAGTGCAGTTCATTTTTGTCAAAGAAAACATCAGTAAGGTTTTTAACTCTGTCATGAAATTTATGATTAGAAAATTTAGGAAAATGGTTAGAAGGAGATTTTTTATGAACATTATTGTTCTTTCTAAGCAAAAGGTTGAGTTTGTTATTGAGTTTAGTATATTTGGAATGTTTAGAAAAACTTACTTTATCTTGAATGTCGTTTAAGAAAGCTTGAAGTGTGTGGTAAGGAATCACTCTTACAAGTTTATCATAAAGAGACTTAAGTTCTAAGTTTATGCTGTTGAGCTTAGAGTAATGTTTACAAATTTCAGAATTCATGATTTTCTTTTCGATGTATGAAGAATACTTGATTGGAATGTTCTTAGGTAGTCTGCATCTGGCGAATGACGGAGTGATGTTGAGTTTCTTGCATTGGTGGATGAACCAGATGTCTAGTTTAAGTAACTCCCTCTTTTCTGCTAGTCTAAGGTAAGGTAGCACCTTGTGATCCATACTGATAATAATTGATTTTGAAGAGTAACAAAAGGTTACGTGTTTGGTGCGTACACACTATGTAATGAAAGAAAGGCTGAATAAGTTGTATTTTAAAGTGTGTAAGATTCTTTATTTAAAGATATGTGTAAAAGAAATATATATATTTCTCAAAGTCAAAAGAGTGTCAAGCGCTTTCGGCAAAACAATGCCATCATCAGGACAAACTGAAAAAATAATTGATGATAGAAGATCATACATAAAGCAAACATGATACTTACAAAAGTGCAAAAAAGTAGAGAAGGTTGGTTATAAAACAAAAGTAGAGAACATCAACGCAGTAACAATACATCTTAAATTAACTTTTTAAAAAACGACATTAATATAGTAGAAAACAGTAACATTTTTAAAAAATTTGGTTTTTAAAGGCCCAGGCCTGAAAGTTGTCCCAATAAAAGACAACAAGTGTTTTTTAAAAACATGTAAAATAAATAAAAAATTAAGATGTTTTACGTGAGAAAATTATGAACATGCGGTTTTTGACAAAGTTAGAAAAAGAGTAAGGTTATTTTTAAGTAAAGGGAAAGGTAAAAGGCCAGGACAATAAAAAGGAAGAATAGATCTGAGAGACGTTCAAATATGAAGGTGGATGTAGGAGAGAAGAATATGTTGACTAGTGGTTAATTTAAATAGGTTTTAAAAATAAAAGAAGTGATTACTTACCACACACTTACAAACTTTTGAATAATGGGTTAAATTTGTTAATATTTAGGTGAATTTGGGTGTTTAAACAGGAGGAGGAAGGTTTATTTAGTTCACGAAGGATTTCAAGATCTTCGAGAAGATCAAGTTTAAAGTTACAATTGAAGATGTTGTGTAAAATTTTAACGTTTTCAGGGGGGTTGAAATTGTGTTTGTTAAATTTTAAATGGTGTCCAAAGGTGGACTTATCAGGGTATCTGATGTGTTCTTTGATTCGAATGTCCAGTTTTCGAACAGTTTTTCCAATGTAAGTTGAATTACAATCTAAACAAGAAAGTTTGTAAATACCGCTTTTGTCAAGGATGGGAAGAGAATCTTTTGTGTGACTAAGTAACGATTTAATGGAAAGGTTGTTTTTGAAGGATATCTTGATATTGTCTAAATTTCGGAAGATTTTGGAAATGTCATGGGAAATTTTTCCTAGGTAAGGTAATGAGAAATATTTTAAATTAGTCGAAGGGACAGGACTTACATTATATGCTTGTTGTATGTTACGTTTTAGTTTTAATTTATGGAGGACTTTATCGATAATATTTGGCTGGAAACTGTTGTTAACAGCTAATTGTTTTAAGATATTAACTTCTTTGGAAAAATTGTCTGGGGATAAAGGAACATTGAGTAAGCGGTGAACATAGCAGTAAATAGCGGACATTTTATGTTGGAAAGAGTGATTGGAATGGAAATTGATAAGATGATCAGTTTGAGTAGGTTTCCTATATATGTCAAAAGAAAGTTGGTTATTCGAAAGGGTAATGGACAGATCAAGAAAATTAATCGAGGAATTCACTTCAATTTCAACTGTGAAGGAAATGTTAGGGTGGAGATTGTTCAAAAAAAGAAGAAAGTTATTAATATCTGAAGAGTTACCTTTGAAGATAACAAAAATGTCGTCAACATATCTATGCCAATTAAGAATAAATTGGTTATTAGTAGGAATAAGAATTTTTTCATTTTCAAGATGATCTAGGAAGAGATCAGCCATCAGGCAACTCAGAGGATTACCCATACTTAAGCCATGAGGTTGCTGGTAAAATTTATTATTAAAAAGGAAGAAATCTTGGTCCAGACAGATTTTTAAGAGTTCAAGGGTGAATGTTATTGTATCTGGATTGATATTGTTTTTTAATAAAAGATTTTTAACTATAGGGAGAGTTTCATTTTTTGGAACGTTAGTGTAAAGGTTACAAACGTCAAAGGAAATTAATTTTATATCATGGGGAAGAACTAAATTTTTAGTCTTGTTAATGAGGTCTAAAGAGTTAACGACCGTGAATTTTGGTTTGTAATTAAGTAGTTGGTTTAAAAAATTGTTTAAGAATTTTGCGAGGGATGAAGCAGGGGAATTGAAGAAACTGACGACTGGTCTCATAGGGGAGTTGGGTTTATGAATTTTTGGTAAGCCATAAAGGCGAGGGATGAAAGGGTTTTTTAAAAGAAAAGAGTTAGGATTAAGATTGAGGTTGGTGAAGAAATTTTTGAATTTAAGAATGGAAGATTTCAGATCTTTATTGTATTTATTGAAGGGGTTAGAGGCAAGTAATTTGAAGTCATTATTTTCTAAGAAATTTTCAGTTTTTAAAATATATTCATCCTTATACATGATAACTAAACAATTACCTTTATCAGCTTTGGTTAAAATTAAGTTGGAAATAGTTATTTTTTGTTTGATACTCTTGATTAAGGTTAAGTGTTTCAAAGCGAGGGAATTGTTGTTAATTGTGTGTCTTGAAGAGAGATGTTTATTAAGAATATTTAAGCATTGGGATTTGAAAGAATTAACTAAGTCAGGGTCATTAGAAAAATGATTAATGATGAAGTCTATATCGATGGAAAATTCTTCTAACAATTTTTTATTTATGTTAGGATTAATTGAAAATTTAAGACCTAAGGATAAAAAGTGCAGTTCATTTTTGTCAAAGAAAACATCAGTAAGGTTTTTAACTCTGTCATGAAATTTATGATTAGAAAATTTAGGAAAATGGTTAGAAGGAGATTTTTTATGAACATTATTGTTCTTTCTAAGCAAAAGGTTGAGTTTGTTATTGAGTTTAGTATATTTGGAATGTTTAGAAAAACTTACTTTATCTTGAATGTCGTTTAAGAAAGCTTGAAGTGTGTGGTAAGGAATCACTCTTACAAGTTTATCATAAAGAGACTTAAGTTCTAAGTTTATGCTGTTGAGCTTAGAGTAATGTTTACAAATTTCAGAATTCATGATTTTCTTTTCGATGTATGAAGAATACTTGATTGGAATGTTCTTAGGTAGTCTGCATCTGGCGAATGACGGAGTGATGTTGAGTTTCTTGCATTGGTGGATGAACCAGATGTCTAGTTTAAGTAACTCCCTCTTTTCTGCTAGTCTAAGGTAAGGTAGCACCTTGTGATCCATACTGATAATAATTGATTTTGAAGAGTAACAAAAGGTTACGTGTTTGGTGCGTACACACTATGTAATGAAAGAAAGGCTGAATAAGTTGTATTTTAAAGTGTGTAAGATTCTTTATTTAAAGATATGTGTAAAAGAAATATATATATTTCTCAAAGTCAAAAGAGTGTCAAGCGCTTTCGGCAAAACAATGCCATCATCAGGACAAACTGAAAAAATAATTGATGATAGAAGATCATACATAAAGCAAACATGATACTTACAAAAGTGCAAAAAAGTAGAGAAGGTTGGTTATAAAACAAAAGTAGAGAACATCAACGCAGTAACAATACATCTTAAATTAACTTTTTAAAAAACGACATTAATATAGTAGAAAACAGTAACATTTTTAAAAAATTTGGTTTTTAAAGGCCCAGGCCTGAAAGTTGTCCCAATAAAAGACAACAAGTGTTTTTTAAAAACATGTAAAATAAATAAAAAATTAAGATGTTTTACGTGAGAAAATTATGAACATGCGGTTTTTGACAAAGTTAGAAAAAGAGTAAGGTTATTTTTAAGTAAAGGGAAAGGTAAAAGGCCAGGACAATAAAAAGGAAGAATAGATCTGAGAGACGTTCAAATATGAAGGTGGATGTAGGAGAGAAGAATATGTTGACTAGTGGTTAATTTAAATAGGTTTTAAAAATAAAAGAAGTGATTACTTACCACACACTTACAAACTTTTGAATAATGGGTTAAATTTGTTAATATTTAGGTGAATTTGGGTGTTTAAACAGGAGGAGGAAGGTTTATTTAGTTCACGAAGGATTTCAAGATCTTCGAGAAGATCAAGTTTAAAGTTACAATTGAAGATGTTGTGTAAAATTTTAACGTTTTCAGGGGGGTTGAAAT